>MU270026.1:0-254896 GCA_021432635.1 Thozetella sp. PMI_491 | reverse complement strand
GTATCACCGCTCGGCAAATCCACCACCGCCTGATCAAATTCGAAGAAGGACTGGATTCCCGGTACGAATCTGTCGAAGGCTAGGGGGGGGGGGGGGAGAGCCTGGGTACACTGGCTGCCAGCTTGCATGCACCGCTTACAGGCTGGTCGGCCCGTATTGCACTACTATTCAGCTTAGCAAGTAATGGCGATAGTAATACGCTTAAACACACGTTTCGATTCTTTAGTCGGCAATCTGCCAACGTTCCTGTAGCCAGGTGGGAAACCTCTATCTCCGACCCGGTTTCTAGTTTCTCGGGCGATGCACGGGTGCAGCGAAGTTCGGTTGGTATGCACAATTCGGACCGCACTGCCCAGTGCACTTCCTAATCCATAGGGAGTCACATAGCTACTCCAACTGCTCCGTTTACGAGCCCCTATCACAAGCCACTCTGCCGTGGCCCACGCTACAGTAGTCTAATTCGCTGCAAATGCATCGTTTAAACCCTAAATCAGCTCAGTCGCCTTCATTCCAAAGATATTCTCGGAAAGCTAACACCCCAAATGCTTTCCACATTAATTCAATAGCCCTTCATTCCAACGACATGCATGGAAGGCTAATATATAACATGAGCTAGTCCGCGAGGTCTTCAAGCAAGGAAGTCAAGAGATTTTTCATCTATGTGCTGACTTCCATGACGCTGCTAAGCCGACGTGGCCTCTGAATTAAGTGACAGCCCCCGCAATAGCACCCTATAATGCACTACCGAAAGAGATGCGCGAAGCTGCTAGCTGTGTTATCATTATTATTATTCTGGGGCGCCTATATAAGGAGCAGCCAAGGCTTGTTGCCGAGCAAGTGGCCGCCGTCGAGCGGCTTTGCAAAAGCGGCGTCCCTACACTGGAACAGTAACCCACGGTCGCGGGTAGCGAAGGTTACGGTCGCAGCCAATGCGTTGGGTGGGACTACCATCCATCGGGCAATAAAAAGCCATCATGTCCAGAATCTGATACATGGCTACAAGCACTATCTCGCTGGGAAAGAAGCTGTAGGCGAGCTGGTCGAGCACGACAGATATAACAGACCGGCGGGCGCCTGGACAAAGCCTGCATATCTACTCTCTATCATTGTGACTGAGCTGCAGAAAGAGGAGAACCAGAGGCTAGAATGGGTTTTGTACGTCTCTATACCCTCACTCCTAAGAACTGAAGTTGTCCTTATATAGTCGTCTGACTGGAGTGGCAGCTGGTTCGACGCTGACACGGTAGTTCTAAATCCATACACTCCACTTGAACTGTTCACGCCACCAAAGTCTGACCGCGACCTTGAGGATATACATCTCCTTATATCATCCAACTGGGACGGTCTGAATTCTGGAGTATTCGCATTGCGAGTACACACGTGGTCGGTCTCACTGCTCTCTGCAGTGCTTGCTTACCCGATATATGAGGCAGAACGGCAAAAGGAGGACCGCTTCCGAGATCAGAGCGCATTTCAATTTCTCCTACAGAACCCGGGTTCCCCTTTAGCAAGTTTATCGACGCGCCGCAGAGAGCACTGGATTGAAGTTCCTATACGATGGTTCAATTCCTTCCCGTTCAATGACCCCATCGTCGACGGCAGGGCGTGGATATATGCCACGAACATAACGGACGAGACGTTCGATAACGGTACCATGAATGTATACGGCGGGGGCAGCGAAAAAAAGGTGAATACGTGGAAAGTAATGCAGGGAGACATGGCTGTGCATTTTGCTGGTGCTACGGCCGCAGCGAAAGGAATAAGAGATAGCTGGATGGGGAGATGGCTCGAAAGGGCAGAGGGTTTGCAGCCGCAGTGGGCAAACAAGACAAGCCGCTTCCAACTAAAAAAGGAAGCGGACAGCTTCTGGGCCTCAGCGGTTCAGGGTCTCAGCGGTTCAGGGTCTCAATAGTCACCTTCTAGCTCCGACTTTCAACTTATCGCGGTACTCTAATTGAGAGGTTAGCTGAGGGTATATTCTATCGAAACCGGCGCCTTTTGGACTTCGCAATGAACCGCTTCCATTTCCGAAAGATCCCGCTGACGTTGATCGCAGTTTCGTGTGCATATTTTGGCTTGATGAAAACAGACCCCTCCATAACCTTGTAGTAGAGCGTTTATGACGAGTTGTGGTACGATTGGGAGTGGCCGGGGTAACTGGTTGCGTGCCAAGAGAGCCGGAAGGGACGGAATATTACTGTGTCGCGCTGGTAGAATATGTGCCTGCCTGAGGATGGCTTGCCTCTGGTTGCTCCTAGGAGATGTTGTCGTTAGACCGAGGTGGATGATAAGCGTGACTGGTATGATATTGGCTACTCTAAGTACGACCCTTTCCCCGAGCCGAGAATGCATGGCTACTTGCTGTAGGAATCGATATTGGGCGCTCTTGTGTGTTTTGAAAATTCCTCTGCTTCTTCCCGTGCGGTGTATGAAGACTTTGTTGGCACGAATGACCTCGCGCTCGGCGGTTTCTTCGACGCGGTGGTCTACTTTAACAGCGGATTCAAGGTGTATATGATGTATGGCGACCGTAACTATGCCTGCAATTGCGTGGCGGTGAGAAAACGAGCCTCGCCGCTCTATGAAGCCGTAGTGGTGACGAGGTTGTTACTTGGGTACCAGGAATTCGATCCGGCTGGCTTGGCGCTTGGGGCCGTATAGGATTGAACAATCTCGGTCTGGGGCCTAGTATCTTCACGTTGTGCCTCCTAGGAACTCATATCCCATGTGAGCTAGGCTTGGCTTCTGCAGGATTAGTTGAGCAGTAGCTATATAAAACAGTGATAGCGACGAGTTCGCCGAGGCGGGCTATTCACTGTGGATGGCTTTAGCGGTATGACCCGCTAATTCGGTAATTCTAGTTCACGAGGGTGTTCTATGCCGGCTACGAGGTCCGTTGTACAAGCTAATCGCGGCCTACGAGGTCTTCATGCGTCCCACCTTCACCTGGATATCACCACCAGGCTGTGGATTACGATCTACTCTTGCGGTGGCCTTGTTAAGTAGAACTGTAACTAGTGTAAGAACTGTAAATACTAGTGAGTTTATGAGTCGCTGTGCTTGCCGTGATCCGATACGACATGGCCTGGAGGAGAGCTTGGAAGGGTAGGCGATGGCAATGAAAGGTTTATTGATAGACACCCTGTATTGATAAGGTTAACGATGAGTAAGTTAGGGCTAGTATACGCCTAGCTTTTAGTGGCCTAGCCTAAGATTTCACTGACTGCTTCGTGCTAGGAAGATAGACGGTACACTCGCGCAATCAATAGTACGAATGGCCTGAGGCTAGGGAACAGAGTTTCGCCAGGTCGCGTCTGATTTAATTTGAGTGAACAGCCATAATTTACTCGTAATACCTGTGTCTTCCGGAGTTTACGCCAGCGACAAAGGTGCGGATAGATATCTGTCCTTTATCGGCTCCCCATCTTATGTCTCCATTCCCCAAGTTTACAACAGACCTACACGGAGGTAATCTAAGACACCAAGTCTAGGCCCTATTATATCGGAATCCTGAGTCAAAATTAATGTTATCATACGTTTGTGAATCACTACATACACAGTATCATACGATGTCTCATGTGACAGGCTCCACCGGCTTGCAAGCGGGTTCCCAGACGATCGGCTCAGGCGTTGCAGACATACAACCGCTCCGAAAATCTCCAGTGGGTGTTAGTCTTTGGCAGCGGAGAAGCAATGTGGCTGCGTTCAGTCACCGATTACTGTACCCTGCCGCAGTGTGGCTGGCGACTGAAGGCTTACTAGCTACAAGTTGCGGAGTGGCCAGACCTTTAGAGAAGGCTAACTAAAAAAAAAAAAAAAAAAATGTCTATACAGTGTCTGGCACTACGGGTCTTAAAAAACCTGCTGTGGGTTTTCTTTCGTGATAGCCGTTGCTTTGGGTCAATGGGTATGGCCGGCTCGCAGGTGCCTCACGGTGGCGCACTAAGGGTGAAGGGCCGAGGGTCACGCCGTCCTATTTTCGGAGCATAAAGAAATTCATGTACGTTACGGGGACAACTGGCCCCCCGAAAGTCCTAAATGGCAGGACATGCTTTCTATGCTTTTCTTTTTTTCTTCTCCGTGTCCTTGTCTCCTGGTGCTGACGCCTGCCATGCCACTAGCCTTTCCTTCCATGACTCGGATTTGGCGGCGCTCGCTCGTCAGGGATGATCATGTGAAAGCCCTTGGAGTGGCTATGGTGGGAGCCGTGAGGAACACCGTGGCAGTATAGAGCTCGTATGATGGCTATAGCGGTTGAGAGAGTCCACGGTCCTTTCTACGTCCGGACTGCATCAAGCTCGCTGTGAGCGGCCTGAAGTCATCCAAGAGTGGAAGCGCACACCCCTGCGGCACACAATTATATGTCTGGGCTATGTGACGTCCGACCCCATGGCGCCACGGCGCAGCGCTGCCGCTGTGACTACCCAATCATGTCCGCCGATCGTGACAGTGGCTGTGCCGTAACCTCGAACTGCTCCAAGCCCCTCTCCATCCAGCAGTCAACAACCTCAGGCTGCACCAACAAAGACGACAGAGAAATCGGAGGCCGGCCGGTCTGGTTAACCGATTGTACATAGCCACCTGTATTTTTTTCTGCTCTGGGAGACTGGCGCTCTCAATCCGACCTTGAGCAGCTCCGTTGCCAGTGAAGACACAGCGCCAGAGCGCCAAGGCGCCAGTGCTAACAACCAATTGAGTATGGCTTGTCTCGGACGAAGCTACCTGGATCACTCGTGGCTGGTTAGGAATCGGTCAGGGAGCGCCACAATCCTTGGACCAGCTTCTAACTCCAAGTACTGGGCAAACCCAGAGCCACCAGCTTGCTTATTCTATGCAGCTGTCTGGATAAGTGTAGAGGCCTGAAGCGGCCGTAGCTAGCATTATATCTTGGCACTACTGCCCCATAACTCCACGTATCTGCTCACCTTCCTTTTCTGATGCCACATTCTGAGACTGTACCTACAAACCTCTTTCAACTATCCTTCCTCCAATGGACGCACTAGTACTATTCTTCGAGGAAGTTTACCTTTTCAGAATAGTGCGAGGCGAAACTGAGTATCTTTCGACCGTGGTGTCGGAAATAAGCTGGTCGTGCTGGGAGAAGAGGTTGGAGGGAGGTACGGGTTTCCGCCGATTTACGTCTCTTGAGCTTTATACTGATTCAATGTAGCCAATTTTCGGGCTGTTGACGCTTCTACGGCTGAATGCGACTGTGCATTCTATAAGAGCAAGTCGCGTGGTGTTCTAGTTGAAGCCCCTGCTGCAGAACTTCTGCGCCGCCCCGAGATAAGGCTCAAGTACGGGAAGGCGAACCGCTTCCTCGGCTAGTCACCGGCAGGACACGCATTCCAATAAGCTCTTATGCCTGTGGCGGGGTAGTACAGGATTCTCAAGGCTAGTATTGAAGGCTCCCTGGACAAGCTGAAGGACATGCCTATTGGGGAGGTGATTGACAAAACCGCTCAGGTGGGCCCGGCGGCGGTTCTGTACATGCTTTCCCTTGCGGTTCTGTACAAGTTCACCAACAAGTACACCGCACTCTTGTTGGTGATCATGGGTGCGGTCTCGGGGCAGTTTCTCTTTGTAGATTAGGCGATGGACAGTCTCGCTAGAGGCTGGACAAGCAGTGCCACTTTCTCCAACGGTCTAGTCCTCTAGCCTACCCTGCTATAAAACACTAGGGAAGGGATCCGGGTTTTCGGTCTCCCTCACTGGCTCTGTCCCCCTGACCGGTTCTCTGTCCCCCTGACCGGTTCTCTGTCCCCCCGACCGGTTCTCTCCCCCTGGCCGGTTCTCTGTCCCACTGACTGGTTCTCTGCCCCCCTGACTGGTCCTCTCCAACTGGTTACCCGGCATCCAATCGCCGGTCGGCCGGCCTTTCGCCCTTGGTGTTCTTCTGGGGGCCGTGTCTCCCACAAGGTCCACCACGACATGCCGGTGTGGCGCTGGCGCGCTCGCCGGCCCGTTGGCCACGAGGACGTCGACGAATCCGTCCGAGTCAGGCTTCCTGAGATCGAAGAGCCTGTCCTCTATATCCTAAAGGAGAGAAAGCCAGTATAGCCTGTCCCAATCCTTGTACGAAAATAGAGAAGAGCTGGTACAGAGCTACAGTAACTATGCGAGCAAGCACGCTGTAACCTCTACGAACCTTACATCCGGGTGTTTGCAGAATTTCACTGCAATATTTACCCCCTCCAACCCTGCCCAGCCACGCGCATCCAGCTATTTATAAAGAGTATAGAACCTTCTATTCTAGGCGATTCTTGCAATCACATAATCGCTAGCTAGCTCTTATATCCCTTATTCCCTTGCCCGCGTCGATAGACTGGGCACATACCTTTCCTTTGCTTTGGTAACTTCCTGTGTTGCCTGCTGACCCCCGGTGGGCCCTGGTTGTCCTAACGGCTTAAACTTAATGACTCCCTAAATGCAACGGCTGCTGAGTCGGGCAGTAGCAGTGTAATTTCCTCTCTTAGATCGTAAGGGGGTAGGGCATACGATTCCGAAGACAACCTAACCATTCGTTTATGCCAAGATGTAAGCCCTCATAGTGTTTCTATAGGTTGCTTGCCGGACTAAGCTTCTAGGTTCCTACCAGTCTTCGTCTTGTATTTACCTGCCCTCGTGCCTTTCCACAGCGTAGCCACATTACCAGGCGTATACACAATAGGCAAGGGGTAACATTTCGCCTGTATGATTAGCGAAGAACCTCTGCAGTGCGTGCAGGCAAAGTTCAACCTACGATCGACTGGTGTAACGGATCTAGTGAGGTATAGACATCATAACTGCCGGCCCTGCCATACTTTTCGAGATGCACGTAGGCCCGTAGCCCAAATTCGTTGAAAAACCGGTGGACAGAATTGAGGATTGTCCTTCGCCTTCGCAGCACCTTAAGCGCGAGTCGCTTCGCCTTTATCTGGGCTTCACGTCGTTCGGCGTTTTGGAGAGTATAGAGCGCCATGGTCCACGAAGGTGTCTATCAGGCGGTGGTAAAGTTTGAAGACGTTGAAAACGTGGAGGACGTTGATTTATACAAAGCTGTATCGGCCACGGGCCCGGCTTGTGGCAACTCCGGCCTTATAGCGCCACAACTCGGGCTTAGTGGCCTGACTGAGGGCTCATTTCTCGCAAAGTCGGTACAGATAGCCCGGAGAGCACGGACCATTTCTGACGCCTTAACCCTATTTGCCCAGCCAAGTACTACCTCGGGCAACCAGTCCCAAAGGAAGAGCAAGCAAGAGACTAACAAAAGCTACCTCAAGTGATCTTCCCTACGCTTCCCGGGAGGGCGCAGAGGAGTTAACAACATTTATCAGCAGAAAATTCACCTAACTAGTCAGGTCGATATCGCCTTCCACTAATGGGTAGTCAATGTCAAATTGTTTTACCATTTTTCGGACCTCTTTTCCACCTCTCAAGAGCTCTGACTTCGGCTCCCATGTATCATCCTTGTCCTCACAGCCTTCCCAGCGGACCCGATATTTTACCTCCTTTCGCTCCCGACCCCTCAGAAGACATGTCTCCGAGTACCGACCGACTAGACTGTCCACGTTCCATAATCCGTCTCCCGGCTCTGGGGCTTTCTGGCAGTGTGTATCGATGTCCATAGTAAGGGCCTCCAATGCTCTGTGAGGCAAACCCGAGAAGGTCGGATCCGATTCGGGGGCTGGCGACGGGGGTTCTGGCTCCGGCTCTGAGTCTCCAGGCCAGATTTCAGCGACGATTGCTTCTCCTGGCTGACGACCCGATATCATGCCATCTCGGAGAGTTGGGTCTATAATGTTGTCGCCTATGTCCTGTAGGCACTGTAACCCTCCATCAAACATCTCGACTTCCTCAGCCGTAGGTGGCAATGCCCAGCCGTAGCATTGATCCGGCAAAGTGAACTCGTCAAGGCTGCTGTTCAGCTGCTCTGTGGTAAAGTCATTCTCTGGGCCGGGCAAAAGCAGCGCTCTTGAGTCTGCAACCCCGACTGATTCCGCCTTCGCATTGGATACAGCAAAAGTCGAGGCCCAGGTCCCACTATCCGGCTCTGGATATATCAAGGGAGGTGCATGTTCGCTTGTTATATCGTCCATCAAGAGCTCGTCTCCATGTGCAACAGGTGTTGGCGATTCTCCAACGGTAATGTCATGCGTCATCTCGCAATGAGTAAATGCAACCTCGTAGCTGCCTGCTATGGGCCTGAGGTATATTTGGTGGTCCGCTGCCATGTGATTCTTGAACTCCATTTCGCTCTCGAAGGAGGTGCCTTGAGATGTGCAATTCGAACGTGGGCAGAGAATGCCGGCCGTCATGCGACTGAGATGCCGGTCGGCGCAGTTCCACATCGTTGCTCTCCTCTTGGGCCGTTTTCTACAAAATGGACACTCGTATGGGCCTTTTCTTGCCTTGGGAGGGATATTTTTCATTGTACTGAACTCTGGCGCCCAAACCGGTGGTCCTGCCGGGTCTTGGATCATGGATGTAAACCATGGACGGTGTGGGGGCTTTGCGTTTTCTAGTTTCGGCTGGGTCATATCATTATATGTCGCTTCAAGTGGCTCCTTTTGTTCGACCACAAAGGCATAATGGAACAAGGCTAAGGTCCAGTCGACCTTCCTCTGTACTTTTTCCGCTTCAGTAAGCTCACTATCGAAATCACCGGCAAGAGCGGCAATCCGTCTCCGTTCCGGACAACTGAAATAAACTTGCCGGAGCGTTTCACTGGTCTCTGGTCGCGTTTCGCTTTGTAGCTGTCTGCTGAGCTCCTCATTGTTTTTCGTGTCGAAGTAATCTTTGCGGAAGAGCTGGCCAGTCCGCCTTCGATCCGTCTGCCTCGCATATCGTCGGCGAGTCTGTAACTTGGCGTGCTGTTCCCTCTCTGCTGGTGTGGACAGTCTGATGCTCCCGTACTTGGATCGAAGTTCAGCCTCAAGGGCAGCCAGCTCTTGGTCGAGCTCAACCACAAGTTCACTGTACCCGACAGCACGCATCATCTCCTCCGTTGCTTCTGTCGGGGCATTCTCGTCATAAATGACCCCAATATAATTAACAATATCCAGGAGGGGCGAGTGAGCGCCGCGCCCCAGGAACGCATTCTGGGTGATGCACTTCATGCCGTCACCGTAATAGAACGTCTCAAATACAGTGGTGCCGGGCCGGTGTCTTGCTCCACGATTGCGAGTGGCTGGGTTGAAATTCGCTTCTAAAGTGTCAGCAGAGTACAATCTAGGCCGGCGTTAACAACTTACTCTCAAGAGTGTCTAAGTTCCCTCGACGAAAGTCGTATGACTTCAAATTATCTGGCAGACCTGCATCCTTTCCGTGGTTACGAAGATTGTTGTCATGCATTGCCGCCGTGACAGGCTGATCTGTCTTCACTGGTTTGCCCTCGGCGGTGAATGCTGTCTTGCGGAATACTGGCCTATGCCAGAACTCCTTCTTCCAGGGTATCGTGACTGATGGACGGTGGAGTTTGGTGTTATAGAGAGCGCAAATGATGTCTTCCATACTCTTTTCGGAGACATCGATGCCTAATTTGGTGAAATCGATCGCACCCTCAGCAGCTGCCTTGGAGATAAGGATGGCGATAGGGCAGAGAAGGGGATATTCCTCCTCCTCAAAGTGGAACTTGGTCGGGCGTGTCTCTTTATTGTGATTTTTGTGGAATCTCAGCATGATGTCCATCGTGAATACATCTCGGCCGGTGTCGAAAGGGTCGCGAAGAATACCAAGGGTCACATCCTCCCAGCAGATGACTTGGTACTGAGGGTGGGTCCTGCCATCCAGCTCACTGCAGGTCCAGCACTTCTTAGGTTGCTTCATAACGTCATTGTCTGAGGCATCCTCGACATCGGTGAAGGCATCCGACTCTTCGTCGTATTGCCGCATATAGGTGTCGATATCTTGGCTGGCGTATACCAACTCATGCCGGCGGCAACCAGTCCATTCTTCGAGCATCTCACAAAGTACGTGATCGCTCCGGTCGAGGCCAATTTTGAAAGGTCTTCGCCAGCGAACCCACGCAAAGTGAACCAGATAGGTGAAAGCGCGAGGCCCAAGGATGTTTTTGCGCTTTGGTTCCGTTCGCAGTCCGTAGTTCGGGGTGATTTCCGATCGTACCACAGTCAGCATGTGGTCCCGGAGTCGAAGGTCCAAATGTTCCCCTTTAAACCTGAAGTAGAGCGCCGATAAATTCCGGAAGTACCTACGCACCGCACTCTCGCTTTTGATTCTTGCTCCGGCTCTTTCCATCGCCCATTTACCATACGCTTCCACGAGGCCTCTTTCATCCCAGGACAAGGCTCTAACAAGCTCCTTCCAGTCTCGGCCTTTGGGGTCTTCGAAATGAGATGCAAACAATTTCCATCGTTGCAGCGTTAAGACATCATTTATTATGGTTCTTGGCGCGCGTGGTCGCCGTATAGGGCGTCGCCGGTTTGCTCGATGGTAGCATGCTTGAAGCTTCTCCGAGGTTAGTGGCTTCTGGCGTGGTTGCGTGAGCTGAGCCCGCTGCGCTCGGACTCTTGCGGCCGCTGCCTCCATATTTTAGGCACACCGACACCTGCATTCGTCAATTGTTAGCAGTGTACCGAATATGTCAGGCAGGTAGAGGACACACTATGTGATTCTGCTATTGGGGTGCATAGTCGTAGGAAGTGGGTGAGGGGGGTGGCGACTTATATCCTTTTTTTTCTTTTTTTCCTTGTCTAACATACAGCCCGGCCGCTGGCTGAAGAGATGGCCAATCACTATCTCCTGTTGGCAGCCCGAGTTCTGGCTATGGCTGGTCTGGTGGCCCTGGGCGGGTATCGGGAACGCCAAGAGGTACATCCACGACGACCCACATATACTTAGCCAGATGGTTTGGACTGCGGAAAACCGCAGCTCCACGCCAGCCAAATTCGGTAGTCTAAACCATGACACATGCTGTTTTTTTGGAAATATGCCTACTATGGCTCGAGTACTTTCTGTTTCGAGCTTGCATCCTCCTTCCACTGACGATTTTCACTTCTAGATGTGATTAAAAAAAAAAGCTACCGATTACCAAACATAGCCTGTAAGTACTCTAGATTCTAGGCAGCTGCGCATAGATGGCTTCTATCTGGACGTGTCGGTCGCATGTGTCGTCCGGTCCCGGGCTGTTATGTCATAGTTCTGCACACTGGGAGCTTCTAATTCATCATATGCTCGGATTTCGGCCCCTGGAGCCTCGTAGAGGGGTGCGTAATATCTTTGGCTCTCGTAGGCTTGTGTCAGGTACCCTTGGGTCGGCTCCTCCTCAACTTTTATTGGCAACTGTGACCAATCTGGCGACTGCGGTGCTCCAGCATTAAGCATCTGCGCACGTCGATTCAAGATTTCGAGCCGCGGTAGCCGTAGCCTGATACGAACCGAGAGACGAGCCCAACTGAGTGCAGCCAAAGCCACCCCCGTTCCCCGAGTGTGGGAGTGTCGCCAGGCCGAAGTACCCAGCGTCGCAGCACCACGCGCCGTCCTCGACGGATCCTGTGTTATCCCAAAGAGACCAGCTGCTGTTTGCGCACTGGAGAGGGATTGAGTCAGAAAAGCACTCTCTTATCGTCTCTCGCTGGCGGACGCACCCGGGGCTTGTTAAAGACATCTTCGTAACAGTCACTCTCGGTCGGGCAGCAGTAGGCGCTGTCGATTTGTCCGAAGCACTTGAATGAACCCGGGCAGCACCGCGGCTGCACGCCCCGTTCGCAACGAACCTGCGAGCCGGAGCAACCTCCGGGCTTCCGCATCGCGAAGCCGCCCTTAAAATCACAATTGGTGGCATGGGCGGCATGAAGCGCCGAGAGGGCGAGTCCCAGGCGCAGGAGTAGCATCGCTGGAGCGACGGCGAGGTAGGCCGTTAGGGATATGTGCCGAAAAGAAGCGGAAGCGTAGATAGCTGGCGTTCCGCGCTTGTGGTAGGGCTGGGAGAGGCGTTCTCTTAATACCCAGCGCGAATCAAAGTTAGAAAACCCCCTGCAGGCCACAGGCCAGGATCGTGCTGGCCTCAGAGATTGACATTAGCTGGTTGCAGCGGCAGGGGCTCGGAGGGCAAGCGTGGTCCTCGTCTATCCGTGTAACGCCAACTTGGGCTGCCAAGCAAAAGACTGCACAGCACTGGCACCAGCCCTCTTATCTCACATATACAGAGTACGGGGCTCGGTATTCCACCGGGGCCCCCTTTGATTTTGACGCAGCTCAAGTCCAATCGCGTAAAATGTTGCCTCGCTATATACCTATTAAGATACGGCGCACCGACCAACTTCCGCCGGCGTGACTTGACCACCTCGACCGTCTCGCTCGATCTGCACCGGGTTGCCCTAGTTCGCAACTTGCCTGAACATCTCGAGATTTCCGCTTTCAAGTTTGATCAGATTGACCGCACAGGTCCGAGCACCGCATTATCTACTAACTAAATATCTACAAAAAGAACAAAACTGCGTCCGGGGTATAGGTACCTCCCGGGTAACAATCCGGGCCATTCCAACCTAGCGTACAGATACGCGCCAGCTTAGTCGCTGAAATCAGCGGACAAATAATCCGTTCCCTTCAGTTATGGGTAATCATTCCGGCCGCCAGTGTTCGTCCTCGTTGACATGTTAGGCGCTCCAATATCTTGGAACGAAAGTCGGTCATCGCTTTCGCGCCTCCATCGCCAAAAGCTCATCCTGATGGGCTTGGAGATGCTTTCCTTCAGCGGGGCCCTGGTGCGAACAGGCCGGATCGGCTTGATGTCCTTGTAGTTGCTCGCAGGGCTGGCCGGTCGCGAGCCGTCGTTGCTGAGCCCGTTCCGCCACTTCTCAACGAGGCCTCCTTTAGCACCCGCACCACCGAGGCCGACGGGCGAGGTGATGTTGTTCCCTGCCTCAGAACTCTCCGACCTCGAGTCCCAGGTTCGTCGCCGGCGGATGCTCCAGATGGTGAAGCCTAGCGCGGATAACCCAACAACGCCTAAGATGAGGCCAATAATAGCCAGAGCCTTGCCGGCCGTTGTGCACGTGTCAAAACCTGACGTCTGCTGCTGCTCTGCTTGCTTGGCGTTTGTCTATACCAGTTAGCTCGAAGGTTCTTGAGACGAGATGCAACAAATACGTACCTGTTCTGGATCTGCGGCACAGCTCTGCGCCGGTAGCGCGGCTGCCGCGGCAGCAGGAGCATCGGTCTCAATGGAGGCGCCGTTGATCTTGATGGTTTCCGTCACCGTTGCGAACGCCGTCACCGTTGCAGCCGGCGCCCCCTGCGCATCTGGGCAGGTTGGGCACGTAGCACACGTCGGGCACGTGTTTGCAGAGACCGCTGCCTGAGCGCTGGCGATGGCAACGCTGGCGCTGGAAGCGGCGCTGGAGGCGGCGCTGGAGACGGACTGCCGGGCCTGCGAGTCCGCCGAAGAGCGCACGCTGTTTATGGCGCTGTCGGCAGACTGCCGGATGGAATCCACACTCTGCTGGAACTGCTGGACAGACTGCGACAGCTGAGACAGCGATTGCGATGCCTGCTGCGTCACCTGCGAGAGCCGCTGGCTGAAGGACTGTGAGAGTTGCTGGAGCTGCTGCTGCAGCTGTTGCTGGGCCTGTTGCTGGGCCTGGCCGTCGTCGCCGCCCCCACCACCTTTTTGACCGCTGCCGGGGTCCTGGCGAGGGTAAAGGGCAGCGACCCTGGTAGGAGCTGGAAGGCCAGGAGAGAGCTCTCTCCTCGCGGCCGCCTCATGGTTATCGCGACTGGCGCTGGCTGTGCAGGCCAGTGTCAACACCAAGGAAGCTAGTACTGTTTGCCGTAGTAACCACATCGTGCCTGCACGTCGTAGCGATAGAGGTAGCGATGGAAAAGGTGCGAGAACATGAAAGCTGGCATGTAGGAGGAGGGCGGAAGGATAAATATCACAAACGCCAAGTGAGCTGGCACGGAGAACGGCAATGCCGGCCACCACTGGAAATTAGGAAGATCCATATAGGAGCCACTCAGCTTCATCGTCGCACCGGCAAGAGTCGGCAGCGCGTGGCCACCCGCACTGGCCGAGCCGCGAGCCATCGTGCATGCCGCGTGTGCAGCTCAGTCGACGGCACTGCACAGTCTGTGTGCGCCGAAATGCGGCTCGAAAATCGGGTGAGGGATGATCAGCTTTGGAGACGCAGGAGAAACGTGGGCGTCGAAGCAAAGGCCCGGTTTCAGCTTGTATGTGGCCGGCCGACGCCGAAACGTGCTGGCTATTCTTCCAGAAGGTCGGCTTATGCCTCCTGGTTTTACTAGAACATTCCGGCTAATCACTTAAGACTCGGCCTTCCGTGGATCGTGACGATCGCCGGCCTTCCTTTCATTTTGATTTTGGGCTCCCCCGCAAAATCTGGCATCGTGCCGTTCCCCAACGACCCCTCTTGGGATCGTGCTGCAATTACCTTACCAGTCGACACCGCAATGCTTGAGCAGCGTTCCATTGGATTTCGCTGCAGTCCGAGCGCATCGTCATGCTCGGAGAAGAAAGGAAAAAGAAAAGAAAATTCGATGCGCCATTCGCAAGCAGGGAAGCTATTCATTAGCTAAGCTTTCGGCACTTCGTCTCGGCGGCGCACTTCACGCAAAGTTCAGACGAACAGATTAACACAAGGGAAGAAAAAGAAAAGAGCCAAGGTCAATGCTCCAGTCGCAACCAAGGTACTATTCGGTAACCACGTAGACGTATGGCTATTGGTCTCAATTGTGCGTGGCATCTAGACGAACAGTCCAAGGAGGGGGAGAGGAGGACAGAAAGAAGAAATAAAATTCAATACTCTGCTCGTAAACAAGGTACTATTCAATGCATAGAGAAACTTTTAGGTGGTGACGCCCATGAAGAAGTCTTTCACCTACTACACCACGCCGGTGGAGCCAAGACACCAGCTCGGCGCTTGAGTTTGCATAAGGCTTCAGACTCGACTGTCAAGCCAATCGTGCATCGATGCAGCCAGTCTACGACTGCGACCGTGCCTCCCAGCCAAGTATCGGCAAAACTTTCTTTCGCGAATCACCGGCCGCCTCGATTATTAAGGCATTATGTCAAGGTGTAGGTATGCTCGTCATAGGCAGCCTATCATGGGCACCCGACCCCCCCGGCACCCCGCACTTTGACGTCGTCCACGGCCAAGCCGTTCATCAGCTCCCAGCAAATCATCTCGCTTGCCAGAGACCACAGACGGCTCCTGAGAATTGAGTCTTGGCTCCCAGAGCACACGATGTCTTACCTCGACCGTCCCGCCGCCCTGCAGGGGCATCTGAACGATACGTCGGGGCCGCCGCCGACGACCATCGTGTACCACAACAGCTGGCGGCGCGAGCTATTCGATGTGGGCATATTCAAAGACACCATTCTCCCCAGCCTCTCGATCCATGGCTCCCTGGCAGTGGCAGCCTATATCGCCGGGAGAGCCACTGACAACGTAGAGGCCAAAGACTGGCTATGGCCCGCCGCACCCGTGATAAACGTGTGGTGGAGTGCCGTGGGCCGCAGGATGGTATATCGCGGACTAACTCTCGGCCAAGCGTTGGCCCACCTGTCGCGCCCAGAGAGACTGCTTGTCGCCGGCGCGACCCTGTGGGGTGGTAGGCTCTTCTATCGAATTGCTAGTCGGAGCATCCAGCGTCGTCGGGAAGGCCAAGGCCATGATGATCCGCGCTATGAGATCGCCAAGAAGGAAGATGGGTTCTGGAACAAGGCCTTCTTCACCCTCTTCATCCCCGAGGCCTTGGCCCAGACCATTCTGACGCTGCCCCTCGCTGCCCCTTTTCACCATCCGGGGGCAGCCCTGACCGGCTATCACCCATTGGTGCAAGCTTGCGCTGTCGGCTTGTTCTCGACTGGTTTGGCTTTGGAGGTCATTGCAGATTGGCAGCTGGCCCGGTTCAAGGAGTCCGAACAAGACAAGAGAGCCGTGTGCAAGGAAGGTGTATGGAGCCTGGTCCGACATCCAAAGTAAGTCCACTAGCCAATGTCAGAAGACCCGAGAGACCTGCTAATGCAGTCCTAGTTATCTTGGTGATGCTCTCATTCACTTCTCCTTCCCGCTGCTGCTGTACGGATCCGACATGTTGGCTCCCATTGAGATCTTTGGAAGCATCATGAACTATGTCTATCTGCGCTACGTTAGCGGGGACAAGAAAACCGAGGCGCACCAAGAACGTCGATACTCCCAGTCGAGTCCGGAGAAGCATCACGATTTCCAGAAGTTCAAGGAGACGCACAACTCCTTCTGGCCGAGGTCTGATGTGCTCACCAACAAGTGGCTCTGGATTGTGGTTGGAGCCGGTGCTGCAGGTGCGGCCATTGAGCAGGTGGTCCACAATAGCTTCTGAGGTTAGACGCGACGATGTCTTGATCTCCTACCTTGTATTCTGTCTCATAGTCAGGTATAATGGATTCATGTACTGCCACTCGAATTACAAAGCTTTGAGTCTCTTCAGCCCGAGTACCTCTAGGTATAAGGGACCCATGCTCAGTGTGCATCAGGAATCCGTGGCGATCAAGCTGCTTACTCAAGCAGCTCGATTCCGGCCAATGCATTGTCGGTCCATTCGCGCAGCCTCTGCAACAAACTCTCGTCCTTCGCCGCTGCAGACTCCGTCCCGGGCACGCCCACGGGTTCGTAATACATGCCACTCGAGATATCCGGGCTTGTCGTAGCCCACAGGTGGTTCCTAATGCCCACCGCTACCGGTACGCAGAGCAGCGGTGCAATGGGCTTAGTCCAGCGGACGAGGGTACTCTCCTTCTCCAGCCCCCTGGCCATGCCAGTAATGATCCTACCGGGGTGAATCGCAACTGCCTTAAGTTGCGGATACTCCCGGCTGAGGTGTCTCATTAAGCCGATCAGGGCGACTTTGCTTTGCCCGTACCGTTTCGCATAGTCCTACACGCATCGAAACAATGAGCCTCTTCTGTCTTACCTAGGATATAGAATAATCGTGAAAAAGGGAACCCACCATCTTGGCGCATGTCGTCTTCAATTGATCGAAGTCAATACCGCCTTTGGGTGTCATAATATGGCCCTCGCTCGAGACAACGACTATGCGTACATCGGCTCCCAGTTGCCGCTCGGCCGTGCGAACCAGCGTCGGCGCTAGCAGCCTGCTCAAAAGCGCGTGCCCGAGGTAATTGATGCCAAAATGCGCCTCATAGCCTTCTGTAGTCAATCTCGGCGCCATTTGTATGATCCCTGCGTTCAGAAGGAGAATATCCAGCTGGCCTTCTTGAGCAACAAAATCGGCGGCACATTTCCGGACGCTGGCTAGCGAAGCAAGGTCCAGGTCCAGGAAGCGAATCTCCGTAGGCCGCGCGGCGCCTTCCGTACCAGTCGCCGCATCTCCATAGGCTTCATGGGTAATCTGCTGTGCCAGCGCTTTCTTGGCCGCGTCGTCCCGGGGAAGATCAGCAACATAGATGCGGGCCGGCCGGCCGTAGCGAGCCAGCTCGATAGCGGTCTGCCGACCGAGGTCGCCCGCCGCGCCCGTGATGAGTACTACCCTCCCCGCTAGAGACGGGATGTCGCGTGCCGGGTTAAAGGCAGCGGCGCCTCCGCGCGATGCACTGTTGCTCGACCCGAAGAGGGTGACACGGGCCATTTCCCAGAATTCCGACATTGTGAGGACGAAGATAACGATGACAACAAGACCGATGAGGATGGTATAAAGCAGCATGCTGCCCTGACCGGGGGGTCGTGAGGCGGAATTGTCTGAGGTCGCGCCGACGAGACCGAAAGCTGAAGCTTGAGTGAGAGTTGTCGATGGCCACGCGTTGATGTCGAACCGACGCTCGTTACGAAGCAAGGATCCCTGATCACCGTTGGGCGGAGACGTAAGATTGCTATCGACCGGGGAAAGCATTTTTCAGCCCCCACAGGGCATCACGTTTTCGTCCCCCGATACGCTCGTCCCCGAATACGCTCGTCCCTGGTAGAAAAGACCGCTAAGGCAGGCTTGGATAACACCGCCTCCAATAAGCGTGGTGCCGAACCACAGGGCTGCAGATTGAACAAAATTCGGATAGCGTCGAACCCAAGGCCCACTGCATCTGCAAAAATTCTTTAACAAGGCAGCTAAATACGATAGAGGGGTAACCGGTGATGCGAATGATGGGCATTGGCATGCTATAGGCCATAGCCGAGGGCCACGAGGTGAAGCGATCTCGTAGGTGCCTAGTGGGCATGTTAGCTGAATCCAGAGATGAGGCCGTCAGCACCATCAGCACAGGTGGGGTTATCGTGCCCAAAGAGTATAAGCCTAGAGGGCGGAGTGTATAGTCCAAGACCCTCCCTCCCTTGCTCTGGCCTGACCCGTGGAAAGTGGTGTGGGTAACTAACCCAAGCTCAACAGATCCGCAAAAATTCTAACTACCGATCTTCTGCAAGAGTCGTCTGTACCATACCATTTAGGAAAGACAAGCTTCTTTCACCCTAAACCTGAAATGCTGCTATAGGCAAGTCAAGCCAAGTCGCGGGTCAGGATTAGCTGATCTATAGGTACACTTCCTCACAATACATTGGGAAGCGCTGGGCTGTTTGTGGCGAAAGGCGAGTACCTTAGGGGGTTAAGATTTAGGAACACCACACAATAAATATCATTGACCGACCGAACGCCCCAAGCATAGTTCGGGTCACTAATAAAATTCGTTGACTCCTACGTCCTACGCCTCCAGTAGCTGGTACCGGCCCGCTCCCGCCCCCCTGTAAATTCAAGGGATTCCCTTATTTTAGAAGCCATATTGCGCTGAATAGATAACCTCCCACCTGTTCTCGCGGGACGGACCCTGGGTCAATTTGCCACGACCGGTTATTCCACACATTCCTCATACATGCCACGGTCGGGCAATAAGGACTTCAGTGGTCATAAATGGACGCTAGCTGATGCGCCGCATCTTCTTCCTGGTCCTTTGACTTCCGATCTTTTCGGAAGCAAAGATAGAGGCAGCCCAGAATCATGGCGGTGGCGATACACGCACCGGCTGCAAGAACGGCATAGCCGATGATGAAGGTCGTGCTGGCAGCAGCGGTCTTCAGGCCACTAGATGTCTCGTCAGTTAATGTCACCCTCTAATTGCACAGATCCCGGGGGAGCACCTACACGCCACAGTTCACGAGCAATATCAGCCAGAGCACTCGTCCGATCCAGGCATGGACCCGAAATCCCCTTTCATGCCACCTAGGCTTTTGCTGTTCCTGCTGCTGCTCTTGGCGCCCTGCGGCCACCTTTCCAACCTGGCCGCCGACACCAAGAACCAGCAACAGCATCAGAAGGGCGAATGCAACGAATCCGAGCACTTGATGAGGGGATCGGAACGATTGCGACTACATGACAGTTAACTTGCTTTCTCCTTGTCTTCTTGGTAGCATAACGTACCCAGATATACTCTGGGCTCAGAGAAATCCCAGTGCCGAAACCGGCGATGACTAGGATGAAGAGTAAGGTGGAGGTCAATATGTGCGCAACTATCCATCGTCGTAGGGCATTTGCCACGAGCGTGTCGAGTGGAGCAGCCACAAGAGTAGCCAGTGCCATCAGGACGCCGTGCGCAAGGGCCTTCCTATCCGCGTCATCATGGATACCGCCGCTCGCAGTGGCACCGGTGATGACGGTATTATCGAAGGCCGCAGTAGCAAAAAGGTTGGAGGCATCGGGCCCCGAGGCTTGTGTCGTGTTCATCGTAAAGTGCCCTACAAAATCAAGCTCGTCAGCTCGAGAGAGAGCAACCGCTACAGCGGAGAGGAACAAACGAACCATAGCCGATATGCCGCCGCAGTCCGGCTGACAAGTCGTCGCTTGCGAAGGCAAGGTTTGGCCCCACGGCAAATATGAAAGGCTGAGTCGCTGAATCGGTCGCGAGAGAGCCGCCGCGCCAGGCACGACATCCCTTGCAAGTACCGAAGACCACAAAACTGTCATTCTGTATGGAGGAGCTGCTGCTTAGAGAAACTGTCACACCTGGATAGTATGGCGGCTCTGTGTCTCCGCTGCATGCACCGTTAGCCTTGGGACTGCAGCGCAGACGAGTGTCCTCGCAAGCTTACGTTCCGAGAC
The DNA here is from genome assembly GCA_021432635.1 of Thozetella sp. PMI_491. Lineage (NCBI taxonomy): Eukaryota > Fungi > Ascomycota > Sordariomycetes > Chaetosphaeriales > Chaetosphaeriaceae > Thozetella > Thozetella sp. PMI_491. The sequence goes on along the minus strand of MU270026.1, from coordinate 234,859 downwards.
GAGGGCTAACTGTGACGTCTAGGGGAAGGTTCAGATGTTAGCCATTTCTTGGTGGCAACGAAGCCGGGGGCTCACGTTGATTGTCGGCTGCCGAGTAGGCCACAAGCATCAGGGAACCGGCCATCGTAGAGCCGATTCCCACTGCAAAGTAGGAATACCATGTTGGCGCGACGAGATAAAAGTTTACATCGTCAGAATTTGGGGGCAGGTTGATGGCAAATGAGCTCTGGAGGTTAGAAAAGTACAGGTTCGAGACGGCGGGTTTGGGGCTGTCCGCCTTGACGAAGTTTGCAGCAACTGGGGCAGAGTAAGCGGCGATCAGGGCCGCACACGGCCAAGGGTAGACACTTACGTAGTAAAGCGACAGTCCACAAAAATGAGGAATTCATGGCGGCGAAGGAAGTATTCGTTTACAACGAGAATGTATTTGTGGCTTCTCTTGGATGGATCATTTCGTTCACACAATGGTGAATATCACAGCGTCGCCCTCGGTGACCGACGCCAAGACTATTTATTAGGGGTTCGAAATGCCCGGCTGTCTAAAACCTACCCAGTCGTTGGACCAATGGCATTCCGGCCCCCTCAGATGTGATGGGAGCATGCGCGAGGGGCTGGCGCTTAGGCGCTGCACAGCTCCACGGCAGACGACTGTACCTGACCCTTTGGGCGTCGCGCTTTTCCCGGCCCGCCCCCTCGAGAAGCCAAGTGACTATATATATGACCGGGGGTTTGGTGGTGGCTGTGCCCGCGGTTTGATGGTGCCATCGTAGACATGCGGGTTGTCGCCGCATCTCATTTGCCAAGACCTGGCGGCTAATCCGCTCGCTAACCTGCATGTGGAAAGTTCCGGCCCCCCGCCTGAAGCGAACGCGACACAGAAGTGAGCACACCGTCGGGTGCGTGCGGCGTAGCAACGAGAGCTGTGCAGACCAACAGCTCCCAAGCCGCAGTTGGATTGCTCTGCCGAAGTGGCGGGCATGCGAGAAAGAGGAAGGCAGTATGCTTTGAGGGCACAGCATCCCGAAGGCAATTGACGCTGCTCATCCTCGTCTTAGTCTTGCTACGCTGCCGAACGAGGTGAGGCATTCAGCAAAGGAACTGCCCAGTTCCGAATAGGGTCCCGGGACTTGTGGGGTCTTTTCTCACGTCATAATACACTGCATCTCTCGCCGTTCCAATAGGCCGGAGTGAGCTACCGGATATTCCCAGGCACAAGCTCGGGCGATAATGGATAGGGCGGAAAGTCACGGTGGCAGTGCCTGCCGTGGAACCCGAATGCGCGCAATTAGTAACGGTATGTGAGTTATCGCCTTTTTTGGTCTCGAAATGCTACGGCAAACCAGAATGGGCTACGAGGTTTCAGGTTCGCTCAGACTATGGCATGATTTCGAAGTTCATACTGCCGCTTCTTGGACCAATATCTGGGCTAGTTTCTCGGTAGCAGAGAGATGTGCCATATGGCCGGCTGCAAGCCTGATGACCGTCGATCCCGCCGTGGTAGCCATGAGCTCTTGCACCTGAGTCGGCAACAACTGGTCTTGTTCACAGATAATATACGTGCTCGGCACATCTCTCCAGCCGCAATATGTGACCTTGGTCTTCCAGTGGTCGAGGACCGGCTGGACGCTTAATGTGTCCTGCCACTTGTCGGCGTCTGCCGCAGGGAGGTCGTGGAACAATGCTTCTTTCGAGTCCTTGCAGACACAGCTTCCATCATCCTGTGCTTCGTTAGACCATGAGTGACTTGGTGGAAAAACGTCGACACCGTACCAAGTCGACAATGAAGGGGCCACCAAATGTATCGGACCCCTCCGGAGCCACTCCCGCGGCAATGAAGACAATCTTGGTCACGCCGCCCTCTTTCCCCTGCTCTTTGCGGGAGCCGATGGTCAAGCCTCGCAGCGCGTTGCTCCCAATGAAGCCTCCGGCAGAATGGAGCACGACGACGACGCCGTTGGACCCTGCAGCCTCGACGACTTTTTCTAGGTCGGCTTGAATCCCAGCAATATCGTCTGCCATGGTAGGATTGCCGGGATATCGTGTTCCCGTGCTGCGCAAAAACGTGATGGTCACTGAGAGCCCGGACTGCTCAAGCGAGGATTTTAGCGGGGCATAGGCTCGGGGTCCTTCCCAAAGCCCGGGAACGAGAAATAGCACCGGGGACATCCTATGCAGCTCGAGTGGATCTGTCAGGGTGGTGATGGACGAAAAGCACAAAGATGACGAGTCAGAATCGGCGGCGACAAATGTGGAGGAGGCAGGGTGCCATTATAGGCGCGAATCCGGGGGTGCACTCTCGTTTTAAGTTAGGTACTGGAAGCGCTGGCAGCTGGCACTTCCCTTCCGCCCGGCAGCCGAACTACGCCGATCAATGCTTGCTATCATCGCATGCTAAGCACTAGGGGCCGCCACGAACGTCTAGCTTGTGGATTTCTTGGGAACTTTTGTTGGCTCTCGACTTCTGTTCGTTTGATGCCAAATTCGGTGCCTAAGCGGCCCAAGCCATAGGTGCCAAGCCGGCCTTGCCCCTTTCTCTTTTTTTTACGGGCTGCCGCTGATTAAGCTGGAGAGACGTCGTTGCTCGGCCTATTTGATCGCGCGAAGCAGATCGTGCTAAAATCGTATATAAGAACTAACCATAACCCCCACATCAAGCCCGACCGCCTACCTAAGGTTGGAGCGCCCAAGAAATCAGCTTAAGCTTCTTCTCCTAATCTTATTGCAGTTGCTTGAATCTTCCCACGTCTTTGTCTTGAAATACCCTAGCCTTTGTACGGACAAGATGGACGGCTTCCAATTCCTGGAGCTTTCAACAAAGCCTGGATCGCAGATATGCTATCGGCTTGAGCCTTCTCCGACAGCGAAGCCACATCTCCTGGTCTTCCTCAACGGTCTCGGTTTGCCGCAGGCAGGGTGGTCCGCAGCCATCGCCAAGCTCAAGGAGTTGCGCAAAGAGGCTGACTTGCCTTCCATCCTGACGTACGACCGCTTCGGCCAGGGCCAGACTACGGATCGAGACCCCCAAGACAAGTTGGCCTCTGACCCTGCCCATGCGCACGATTGCATCAGTGTAGTGAGGGACCTGCACCAATTACTGGGGCAGATCGTCAACGGGAAGCTTGGAATCGCAGAGCTGGAAAGCGTGCCGTTGATCTTGGTCGCCAACTCGATCGGTTGTGCACTGGCCCGTCTGTACGCCCAGGAGTACCCTGGGACGGTTTCGGCTCTGCTGTTGCTCGACAGCGTTCTGGCCAACTCCGACTTTGTCTCGATTTTCCCGGACCCGGATGCCGAAAATTTCGACGCCAGCGTACTCCCCGCCGGCATCACGCCCGAGGCTTTGCGAACCGAGCGGGAGGGCGTGAGGAAGACGTTCCACCCAGATGTCGGCAGCCGAGAGGGGCTTAGCAGGAAGAATCTGGCAACGCTACTGCCCGGAAGCGACTCGCCGGTTCTCAAAGGCCCGGGAGGTTGTGGGCCGTTTGTGACGGTCGTGGGGCACGACTTTGAGACCTTTGTAGAGGAGTCGGCGAAGATGGGCCGCCAGAAGCTGCTGACCCGGACCTATGCCAACCCGTATTGGCATACATACAACGAGGGACTCGCCAAGATTACGGAGGGCGAGAGGGCCAAGGGACCTTTGCTGGCTCCGAATTCGGGACATTTCGTGCAAAAGGACAACCCAGAATTGGTTGCGAAGGAGCTAGACGAGCTTCTTTCCAAAATTATGGTGTGATCTCGAGTAGCTCATAGAGGAGGCAGCTCATTGTTAACGCAGCCGAAGGGGCAAAAGTCCAAGGAAAAGCTGGTCTTTATTAGCCAGAGAATATAGATCATCAAATTAAAATAGTTCAAAGGATATCGCATAGCTTCTCGCAGCCTCATCAAAATTGGGAGCGTGACGATGCGCGCTCCTCAAGGACGCCGTTAGTTTGGCCCCTGGCTTTTGCCGCGACTAGTCGTGGATCTGCCAGATCTAAACGCCCCATTGCCAAGGATCCCTACCTGATCTCTTGGCATCTCTTGGCATTCAACCTTAAATCTGGCTCCAAATCGAGCGCCTTGCTTCGTGCCGCGTCGCTCGCTTATCCAGACTCAGTGCACGGTGGCGCCGTTGTGCCGTCGCAATGGACACAGAACACAAAGCGGGCGCGCTGTTTGGGCGGGAGGGCTGCTCCATCATTCCAGGCGTGAGACGGCGTCATGCGTGCCGCTCGAATGCGTCTGTGCCGCCCTCCTATTGGTCATCTCCCATGTAAAGCCCCTACACCCCCCTCTTTCGGCGGTAATGGGTGCCACCAGTTGGTGAATTCTTAGGCCAATGTTCGATGCCTTGCGTTAGCAAGCACCACTGGTAGTGCGATGCCCTTAAGGGCTAGCAATACTGCTTTCAGATTCTAGTCGGGCCCATAATGTAGAAACAATGACAAGAGATGACAGAGTCGGGCGTCAGTGGCAATCAGGAGTTAGCCTGGAGAGGGCGAAAAGCCCAACGCTAGCAAAATGTGAACCAGCAGAAGTTGGCTGCTTATCCAAGACACCAAGATACTGTTGGCAATTAATTCCCTGGGTAGTTATCTTACGTACCATGTTGTCAGTCCGGACGTCCAAGCACTTTTACCTGTGTGTTGAGTTATGCGAGATAGGCACAAGGAGACCCTCGGGCTGCAAATTGAGGATTGAATTGAATCCTTTTTGATGTTTATTCATTCAGCGCGGGCCTTTTATGTCCAAATGCGACGCAGCGCAGCTCTATCTAACAGGAACAGTACTTTTTTAGTGTTACACCTCATCTATACAGCATGTGCAGCTTCGTGGCCACTGGAAATGCCATCGAAAGCCTCGGCCTTGTCCTGCTGGTATTTACATCTTGGGATGAACAAGGCCAACCACGTAATCGACGACCTGTCAATTACGGTCGACGGCTAGGTGGCTTTCGCTGGCTTTCAAGCTCGATGCCTTGCTCTCCATATTTATGGTGATTTGGTGTGTCATATTCGATGATCACGTGGCGGGTTTGTCGTATTCCATTCTTGTCGGACAAGATGCTAGTCTCACTGTCGTTGTCGGGCTTCACCGTGGTCGCTCCAGCAATGCTGGAGTTCATTCCGCCGTGAAACTTGCTTTGCTGGTTGGATCGGATATATTGCTGTCCGTTGGAGCGGGAGCGGGAGCTAGTCGTGAAGTACTTCTTGAAGTCGCGGAAGAGGACGCGTAGGGCCGGGATAGAGCAGGCGACCAAGGCAGCGTCGGCCTCTGCGTGGATCCAGATGCTCAAATCGGCAAGACGGTAGGAAACTTGACAAAAGGTAGTTTAGCAACTTGGGCTTGGGCGCCGACGGGTAGTTTTAGATGACTTGGGTACTCACAGGCAGGACCGACGACTTTGGTTACCTGGTTAGCCTCGACAGCTCGGAGAACAGCAACAGCACCGGCACTACGATTTATAAGTGGTTAGCAAAACGGGGCATGATCTTCTCTAGGGATAACCTGTGCGAGATTCTGCTTACAGAATACCGATTCCCATGGCGACGGCTACACCGTATTTCTCTCGTCTAGGCATTTGCAGACCCCAGACAACGTAGATTGGCACAAGCGCGAGAATGAAGTCGGTCACGGCGGAGATGACTATTTAGTGGACAACGATCAGTATACGCGGCTGGGCAGTAGCGACGCGGGTCGCTCTCTGAAGAACTATAGCAAACAAACTTACTAGCGCCGATCATGTTCATCCAAATGCCACTGTCTGTCGACCAGCACGGCTGCCAGTTGAAAGATGCCGCCGGAACGCCGCAGCTGGCTCGCCAAGTGAGCACAGCATGGACTAGACAGGCAATGTCCATGATAGCGGTGCAGGCATAGATCACCCAAGGTACCCAACCCTTCTTGGTGACTCTCAACAACATGACAGAAAAAGAGGTCTTGCTGAAGGCGAGTGAAATCTTCATCACACTGTCCGAAGCCAGATTCGCGGGGCTGATGATTGGTCCCGAGAGCGCTGTTACCAAGTACCCATCGCGGAAGATCTCTGTCTGCAGAGCCACCGCTACCAGCATCAAGACCCAGCCCGTAATCAAGAGGTAGTCATCCCACCACATAGTCTTCGTCCGAATCGAACGGCAGTACACACGAAGCCCTAGGAAGATGGTGGAGATGGTGAACATGATCCATATTGACGCAAGCACTTTTGAGGTCACGGACGGGTCGCCCGTGGGCATCGGGTAAATCAGCGCTAAGGCTGCCGGATCGACGGCCGAACTGTTGGAGGCCATGGCGGCGATCTCTGTGCGCTGGGGAAGACCCTCCCAGGAAGAAAAGCTAAAAAGAAGGTTTGGGAGGCCCAAGCGAACTCTCCCTTCCCAGAGTAGGGCATCCGGAGGATGATCATATATACAATGGCACACGCATTCACTTCTCACTCCACCGAGCCCCAGCAGCTGGAAAATCTGTCACCGGGGAGCGTGGGGAGGAGGATCCAACGTGGCATGGATTCTTCATCCTAGAGATACCCCCCGCTTGAGACGGTTACCAAACTTGATCCTGAGTCGGTCCTGGAGGGGTGCGCATGCAGGCTTTAGGGGAGAGCTTGACGTGCATGCCTAGTGCACATAAATCATCAATTCTTCGACTGGGCAACCCGACAAGAATCCCTCCCCGTTACAGAAGAAGCAAGTGATTTGAACTCCTACACGCAAGCCACACCAGCCTTTCCCGTCTAGGGGTGGCATCCGCGGGAGATAAGGACCGATTTAGGTTTAGAGAGAATCCCGGGTTAATCTAGACCGTTGCACTGGTACCTGTAAGGTGGCGGTCGAAGCTAGTCGAAGCTAGAAGGCGATGTCTCGTTCGATTCATTTCTCCTGGGCCCCAACCTAGAGTTACTCACTCCCCTACTTTCTGACATGCGTCCAATGTCATAGATGAAGTTTTTTTTTCCACCTGGGACATGGTATGTACCGTACTATATTTTGCTCGCGCTAGTCTTAGCGTGAGTCCTCCGTCCCGGCGGAGAGAAAAGCCCTGCAGCCACCGAGCAGGGCGACGAGAGCCGGAAGGCCGTGCCCTGCATGGACTTGGCGATCCTCCCATCTTGAAGCCTTCAAAGGGGCTCCAGCTCACGGCCCGCTTTGAAGGTTTTCTATTCACCCGGGTCGCCAAGGCAAAATAGTCTAACGCCTATCCTGAGAGCTAGATACAGCAGAGCAAAAGTCTTGTGTGGAAGGGGGTCGAAGCATTCCTCTTGGCGACCTACTACCCCATGCCGCCGAGACTGTTTAGGTTGCGTATCAGAAATAGCTTCCCCCTCATCCTCACCGTTGACGGTAAATGAAAGACGTTTTAGCTCGTCTGTACAGAGCATGGTAGCCCCCCAGCGGCGCCCTGAGCATCTCGGAAGAAAGCTTCCGTTCATTGGCTGCGGCCTTTAACTTGGGGTTAAAGCCTACACCCCTAACAGAGGCCTGGGGACAGGAGCAACTATTATGCAATAGTGCGGTAGGGCGATAGGGACGAGTCCTTGAGGGAGATTCAGGGGGAATGCCTGGCAGGCGGCCGCCGAAGTATCAACAAGTCCATTTCCGGAATCCCGGAAGTAACCGAGACTTTTGCTGAAGCTGCATTGTACCTACGTTACATACTACTGTTGATTGGGTCTCCCGATGCTGTCCTTCTTTCGAATCCACGCCTGCAGACGGGATGGGATGTTAACCGTTAACAATCCGGCATCTTGCCTTCTCTTGTACGAATGAATAAAAGAATCTTATATCTTGGATCTTGGAAAGTCCGTAGTGGCAGCAGCCACTCGGCTGCATCTCGGGCGGAGGCGTGTCCCGTATCGCTACCGGTTGGGGGGAGACCGCGACCCCTCTTTGGTGTTATACACTTGCACGAGGAGGACAAGGAGCAAATGGGTCGAAGGCAGGGGTCGGTAGCAAGTGAGATTTAAGCGCGAAGCTAGGAGTACGTATGTTCGAGGCAGGACGAGATATTATCGATATGCTACTTAGCTTGGGGTCTTACCAGGGGTACTAGAAAGCTGGACTGGCTTGAGCTGGCCATCCTAGCCGAAAATCGGTAGGAACGGCATCTCCAGTCGGACAAACTGGGTGGGTACATCGACTGATCGTCCCGTGGGCAACTCTCGGCGATCAAGAACACAAGGTATGTACAGATTAAAAGCGGGATTTTTTTTTTTTTTTTGGATCCCTTCTTCACGCGAGCTTTGTTCTTGTTGGCATCTTATATCGTAGATTGTGGATTGATCGGAGGATGTTGATATCTACTGGCGGGCGACGTGATTGCCCAATTAGGAAGACAATTGAAATTCGCATAAAGCTGACTCTGCAGCAAACCAGGGGGGGTGCTAGGAAGTGCTCTTGAAGCCATGGAACGCTTTACTACCTTGTTTCAACCGGCGATGGGGTTATTTTGTATCTGGTGGTCTTTTCCCTTCGCACTAGGCTCCAGAATGCCCGCCTTGGCGCGCTACTGGGCTCGGTTTCGGTTCCCCACCGTATTGGCACGACCTTAAACCAAGGTAGCGATGCGAGCGAAAGTCCTCATCGAAGATCCCCCCCTCCCCCGCATACGGGGCAGGGTAGCAGAAATGAAGGAACTGCCTACACACAGTCGCTTCGTGCCCCCTCTCCCGCTTAAAGCGTCTAAATGAACGTCTACATTTTTCTCCGGATGAACTTCATAGAAGACCGAGTTCGGCAGGAGACGGGAGGCGATCTGTTTTCCTTAACATGCTTTTCGGGGGGGCAATGGGGGTGAGGCAGGGGGGGCCGAGAAAACCCGGAAGTCGGTTCGATTGTCCTCGAGAGGGCGCTGGCGTCTCTCTCTGTACGAGTACGAGGTAGGAGGGCACCGGCGTAGGCATCCGCCCAAATTGCGTTGTGCATGGGTGCGTATTCATAGCATGAGATATCCATGCCGGCCCCACTGGTCTAGAAGCTGGCCCAGGGGCAGCGCACACCGGGAGTAGTAAGGCAGGGCAATACTCTACCGTCTTCGTAGTAATAGCTGAGGTAGGCGAATCTGCTAGACTGGATCGGAAATGTCCGCCCGGGAGTGAAGACGACTTATGAAGGCAAAGAGCGGTGCCACGGGCCTGGGTCAGGTACACGATTTCGGTTGAGCCCCGTGTGGGGGCCCATTTACAACGTGGCACCCCGGGTTTTTCGTACAATGCGAGCCGGTTTAAATATCCCCGGGTGCTCACTCCCGATGATGATGTTCGGTACCATCTCTATCAAAACACGGTGAGCTTGATACCAGCATAGTCCAACATGGCTTCCAAGGTCGCTGCTACCGGCGCCGCGGTGCTTTTGGCTCTCACCAGCCTGGCCTCGGCCGCCTCCGAGAACATTACTTCCCAAACCAGCGGCCCCTCGAGCAACCTGAAGGGCGTAAGCATCACCACCAGCCGTTTCCCCCCGCACGACCCGCGTCGCACTGCGCTAACGATTCACCCAAGTGCTCTACGCTGATCAACGCCGGTCTGGGCGCTCAGCTCTTCTTCCCTGAAGACGCCGAGTACACGGCCACCCTCACTTCCTACTACTCGCAGGACGTGGCCGACGTTTCTCCCTGGTGCGTCTTCAAGCCCGAGAACGTCGAGCAGGTCGCCGCCGGCATCAAGGCGCTCGCCGCCGACTGTGGCAACGGCTGGGCTGCTGCCATTCGAAGCGGTGGTCATTCTCCTAGCCCAACTGCTGCCAACATTGCGGAGGGTGTTACCATTGACCTTGGCAACTTGGACTCGATCAAGGTCTCGAACTGCGGATCTGTAAGGCTATTGTTTGTCTCTCGATTGTATGCGTGAAAATTCTGACTTGGACTGGCAGAACTCGAGCTATGTGGCCGTTGGCACTGGCGCAAGATGGTCTAGCGTGTACGCTGCTCTTGAGCCCCTCGGCCTCATGTCGGTAGGCGGACGTGCCCCGCACGTTGGCGTCGGTGGTTTCCTCCTGGGTGGTGGTAAGCTTCGCACCTTGGCATGATCATGTGAGAGGCGTCGGCTAATGTAGCATCGCTACCTAGGCTTCTCCTGGTACTCTGGAAAGGTTGGACTGTCCGCCGACAACGTCATCGCCTATGAGGTAAATGCCCATGGTATCTATACGATGGTCGTCATCACTGATGATTGAATTCTTCAGGTTGTCCTCGCCAACGGCAACATCGTCCGGGCCAGCGCCAAGCAGAACCCGGATCTTTTCAAGGTTCTCAAGGGCGGTTGGAACAACGTCGGTCTCGTAACCAAGTTCTACATCCGCACTTTCGCATCCCACGATGTCTACGGCGGCATCCAGGCCTTCCTCTCGGACCAGAGGGACGTCGTCCTCCAAAAGTATACCACCATGGTCGACAACATGCCGACGGTCAAGTCGGAGAACGGCTTCGTCTCTTTCTCATGGACCCACGGCTCCGGCTCGACGGTCGCCCTGATCACCGCCAACGTCGACGGCGAAGCTAACTCGCCTTCATTTATTGGTCTCGGCAACCTGACCTCCCTCATCGACACCCGCACCACCATGCCTTACACCAGCCTCATCAACCTGCTGACGTCCACCACTGTCGAGTACAACGTCTGGTACACCTCCAGCTTCTTCAACACTATCGACATGGGCAACAAGGTCTTGGAAGTCATGGACAAGACGGTGGCCGAGCTTGATGCCCAGGTGGACGAGGCTGTCAATGTCATCTTCCTGCTCACTCCCCTGCCCAAGACGTACGGTGATGCGCCGAACAATATCTTCGGCCTGGAGGGCCGGACCCAGAACGCCAACGTTATGCAGGTCGAGGCGCTCCTCCCGTCGTCCAAGTGGGAGAAGTTGGTGAGCGAGAAGCTCGGCGCCGCCACGGCCGAGATCGAGGCGTATGCCAAGTCGAGCGGCCAGGACGTGCCCTTCCGGTACATCAACTACGCGAACCAGGACCAGGATCCCCTCTCGAGCTACGGCAAGGAGAACGTGGACCTGCTGAGGGCGGCATCGCTCAAGTACGACCCTTCGCAGTTCTTCCAGGTCCGCATCCCGGGCGGCTTCAAGGTTTACGACATTTGACGGACGAGGGCCTGTTGTATCACATTCCTTAGACACCTTAACAACTAATTAACTAAATAATCCGACCAACCCAGCTTATTGCTGTGGCCGAGCCCCTGGTGGCCCTGTCGAAAAAACTCTCTCGCGATGTTGTGATGCTCGTGCTCGTATTGCAGTATTCAACTCGTGCTCGTATTACAGTATTCAACTCCCCTATTCATGGGCAGTGCTCCCTAATCCAAGGATGATTGAGAACGGCTTCTAGGGTGAAGCGACTTTCAGGCTCAAGCTGCATAAGCTAGAAGAGAGCGTCAGCAAGTGGCTCTAAAGCAGAGGGGGGAAACGTCAAAATGGCGCCTGACCCCGTGGACCAAATCCCGCGCGGCTTCCGTCACTGTTTCCGGCAGCGGGACCATGTTAAGGTTTTTAATCCGCCTCTGAACTTCTACCGGCGTACAGTCACCCCAAGGCGCCTTCCCGGTAAGAAGTTCGTAAGCTAAAACGCCTAGCGTCCACTGGTCCACGGCGTCCGAGTATGAATTTTTGTCGCGGTATGCAATGAGCATCTCGGGAGGTAGATAGTCGAGTGTGCCACAGCAAGAGTTGCGGCGGCCATCTATTGCGCGTGCGCTATGCGTGAAACCATCCAAGCGGATGGTCCCGTCCGAGGCCTTTATGAGGTTCTCGGTCTTGACGTCGCGGTGCATGATCTGCCTGTCGTGGAGGTACTGGAGCGCTTCGGCCGTCTGCTTGACGTAGCTGGCGGCAAGGGGCTCTGGGAAGGCACCTTCCGCCTCTATCTGGGAGTATAGATCGCCCCCCTCGATGTAGTCGAAGATCAGATACAGGTACCTCTCATCTTCGAACCATCCGTGGAAGCCGACGATGCCTGGGTGGTGGAGATCGCCACGTAGTTCAATATGGCGCCGTACTAGTTTCGCTTGCGAAGAGGGGTGCTTGAGATACCTCTTCAAGACGCAGTCGCGCCCAGACTGGTGGTAGCGAGCTTGATAGCTGATCGCGAATTTACCTTCTTCGAGCTCCCTGACGAGCTCGAATGCCTCTAGTCGGAGCTCTTCCGGCTGATTTTCTGCACTTTGCGAGCCCTGGGTAACTTGTGACGGAATGTCAGCAGCAGGTTTGGCTGTCTGGGTTAGCTCTCCTGGGGTTTCTGCCCCATCGGAAGGGATTCTCTCCTGGCTCCGAGGTCCATCATCTCCGCTCTCAGCTGGCAAAGGCTGCGCGTCGCACTCCTGTGACATGATACCAAAGTGTCTCCAATTGCTAATGTCTTGTGCGCTCACGCCAGCCGAAGAGCTGCGAAACAGGAGAATACTTCGAACCGCATGCGAGAATGTTATGCAACGAGGTGCTGGCGGAGTGGCCTATTTGAATCTATTTGAATGATTGAGACCCACTGTGACAGCGAATAGGATATCGTCACGGTGTCTGCACGGCACGGCACGGCAATGCATGGCAGAGCAGGCAGCCGAACGCGATGCACAAATCGTAGCCACGGGCGAGTGACCTCCCTCACACTACTTCTCGGCCATCTGCTTCGATAGCGTGCAACAAGACACACTCCCCTACCCGGCTCAAAGTCACATTGGACAGATGGCGGTGAGTTTGAGAGCGCCGAGGTGCCTCATTACGGTCTGGCTTCTGTGAGTAACTTTCCTCTTCTCGTCTGCCGACAGCTCTCTCGTTACCTATGCCCTCAGACATCGCATGGTGAGATAGTAACCACGGCGCATCGATACGTGCTATTTCTCGCAGAAGAAATCCTTTCCCTCCTGATCTGCTGTCGCCAGCCTCGCGCTCCTCCAGTCCCCCGCGCCTCGGCTGGCCGGGGTCTAATTAGGCCTAGATCCGCCAGGAGCACATACGTCGGGTCCACATATCCAGCCTGTCCACGCATGCCGCTTTCAACGCTGTGGCTGTGGTTCCCAACAGCAATAGCCTCAACGCCTGGGTGTTGCAGCCCGGAGCGACCAGCAGACGTGTTTTCATCTTATTCATTTAGCTCCTGAGCCCTCAGATTACGTGATTACCATCAACAAAGGTTCAACGGGGTCGAGGTACCCAACAGAAAAGATGGCCGACGCGAGAAGCCCCAGCCAGCTGCTTCAACTACCCCCTGAGCTCCTAATGCAAATCTTCCAAGCTTTGCCTACTCTCGATTCTGCCCTTGCACTGCGAAAAGCGTCCCACAAACTCGATCAAGTCTACATGGAACATGAAAAAGCCATAAAGAAGGCTCTCAGGGATACATTAGTCGCTCCCTTTTACCAGTACTACCGATTTCTCACCACTCTCCACATCGCCGCAGACTCGCTTCAATGCCCACCGCCTGAGGGTTGGCCAGATGTCACGGCCGAAGAGTATAGATATCGCTGTTCAGATTTTACAACCGACGTGTTCAAACACCTTCCCAGGCTGGATTCTGAACAGAACGTCGACTACAAAAGCTTCGCAACAGGCTATGTACCCGAGCCAGACAACGGTGACCCGCTAGGTGAACCTTATTTTGATTCATATTACGACCCAGACGACGATGGAGAAGACTATGCCTGGGACGACGGCGGTGACGATGGCCTAATCCGCCTCCAACAGGGAGGAAGTGGCGATGAAGAAGAGCAGCTTCGGCTCAAGCGGATTGTTCGCCGCCGTTACCGAATCGATATCGCTCGTGGCTATGAGAGCGGCGGCGTTGCTCTGCAGTTGGATACGATGAAAGGGCTGATTTACGAGAGAATCATTAGAATGGATTCATTGGTCCATGATGTGGCAAGCTAGTACGTGTTCCATGGTTAAATGCCCCCTTATCGATATTGTTGGTCCATAAATGGACAGTCGCAGCCAACTTCTCCAAGTATGTCTCAACGACACCTAAGGCACTTACTGACTCTAGATGTGGGTAGCTTCGAGAGGAAACAGGAAGAATTCATAGCCTGCAGGTCGGTCTTCATACCAGATAACGATTCAACACTCTCGGGATATGACGTTGAACCCTACGACGCCGAAAAAATGGAGAAGCAGGGAGAACCAGACATGACCGATAATGGATTTGGTTATGATGACGACGATTATCTCTGGATCAGGCATTTGTACTTCAAATTTGGGTGGCCCGCGGCTGACTGGCGGAAGAAGGAAGGCTTGCAGGCTATCTCGGACTATAAGGAAAGGCGCGAAAACGCCCTCAACGATGAAGAAGAGCTTTAACAGATTTCATAGTCGATGTTTTCTCACTGTTTCAACTCTCTGATTCTTCCTTCCGCAGTGCACGCCGTTAGCATTTGGAATGAAACGTCTGCTAAATTCTCCATCCTCATTCATGCGTATCCAGCGGAGGGCTACTCCTCGACTGGCATGTAGTGGTTGAACCAGCTGAATATCCTGCAGCATGCATCGATCACGGCCGGAAATCGGCGTACCCCATGGCCTTCTTCCGGATACTCGACGATACTCGACTTAATTCCGTGATCGAGGAGGGCCGTGTGATAGTAATGTGCCTCGGGAGGTGGAGTGCACTGATCCAAGGTTCCGACTAGCTGTAGCGTAGGGGTCTTGCAGAGATGGACGCGTCGCAGCGGACTTCGATGAAATGATAGGCTCTCTGGATTGTACGGCTGACCGTCGAATATATCCTGACGCTCATCACCGCACATCCACTGCAGCTGCCAATCAGTAACGGGAGAAATGGGGACAGAAGCCGCAAAGAGATCAGTTTTAGTCGTGAGCCAAGCTGCCTGGTAGCCCCCATAGCTAGCTCCAATGACACCTAGTCGCGCTGGGTCCGCAACTCCCAGGTCGACCAGATAATCAACACCGCTTAGGACGTCGCTAGAATCGCCGCCCCCAACGTCCCCCTTCACACCCTCAGTGAATTCCCGGCCTCGGCCAAGTGACCCTCTCGGATTAGGGTTCAAGACGGCGAATCCATGGGCGACGAGAAACGGCACCCGCTGATTATACCCCATCCAGTGATCGAGAAAGGCACTGAAGGGGCCTCCGTGCACATGGAGAAGCAACGGCCACGGCTTTTGCGCACCGGGCGGGACGTACAAGAGGCCCCGGATTTCTAAGCCATCCGGCGCCTTCCACGACACGGTTTGGCTTGGTCCAAGCTGGGAGCGAAGCTGACGGTAGCCAGGGTGGTCAAAATCCAAGATCTTGTGATAGTTTCCGTCTATCCCTACGAACCCAATTTGGGGCGCCAGTTCCCAGCCATGTCGCACCAAGACGAACCCTCCGCTTGGAACTGCGGTAATTTTTGGGTAAGATGGACCACAGGCGTTTGCTGTCGACCAGAGCTCGTGAGCCATCTGTGTAGGTAGATGGATGTCCACAGCTATAGATTCGAGATCTCTCACGCCCATTGCTATCAAGGTGTCTTCGCTAGTCCACTGTATCGATGAAACGTCCATTTTAAGGGATAGGCGCGACTGGGAGTTGTTGTCTTTGGCGTCAATCCATATCATTTCGCCGATCAGCTTTGTTCGAGAACCGCCCACGGACTCAATGACGCATATTTTATCTCCCGTTGGTGAGGCAGTGAGTTCCGTGAAGAAATATCCGTTTTCTTTGATCAATACCTGCTCCGAGCCATCGGAAATCGACATCTTCACAACCGAAGACTCTTGGTATGCTCCTTCCTCCGGCCTGGCACTGACAAGGGCGATCGCCTCATGGGATCCGCACCATGCAAATCTCCATACATTTCTGCCTGGCAAGCTGACTCTTCGTGTTTGTCGACTTTGAACGTCATGGACCCAGAGGCTGCGCCCAGTTTCAAGTTGTTGATTTGTCTTCAGCTGAGGCATCCAAGCCGGACTGCCGTCCTCTTTGGCTAGCAGAAATCCAGAGCCCTCGAACCCCGACTTCGGAAGGCCGAACCCAGCAAGCCCAATTAGCACACTCTTTCCGTCGTTCGACCAAGCGAACTCTTCGACTATGCCCTCGAGTGGTGTTGAAGTCATAGGTCGGGCATCGCCGATTTGGTCGGTGGCAAGAGAAAATAGCTGGTACTGTCCAGCGCGGAGTCGATCTGACAAAAACATCAAAGTCTTGCCATCGGGGGACCATTTAGGGTTTTTGCTGGTGTGAGGACCCCGCGTGACAGCTACAGGGTTGAGGCTTCCAGCCGGCTGGTCAGTCGCATAAGTAAGGTCGATGAGGTACACCTGGGACTTGTGCCCCTCCTCCAACGAGTTCCAGACAAGTCCCGTGAAAGCGAGTTTCTTTCCGTCGGGAGAAACGGACAGATCCTCAGCGTTGCTAGGCTTGCCATAGGAAGGGGCATGGATATCTGCAAAGAATTTTTCGGTTCGTTTCCAGAGCTCCGTGTGTGTGAGGTCGCGTATCTCAGCAAGAATCACCGTCTCGTTTGCTGCCATCTTGCTCATTACTTCTTGGTTGTGGGTTTGTTAGGAAATATTTGTTAGGTCAGGAGGAGGTTGGAAGTTACATCCCAAGGGCGGTGACTGAGTGCTTCACACCAGTTTATATGTACATAGGCCATGATTATTTCACGGCTAAACTCACCAATCGAGTTCGATTTAGAGAGCGCAATATTCCTATCAGTCGAGCATCATGACTGTGGCCTGAGTGAGGATATTCTAGCCAATTAGAGCTCTATCGCAGCCGGGCGTGGATAATCTGACCAATGGCAGCCGCGTCGATGTAGACCTACTAGAAGGTCGGCATGATAGCATCATACGCTTCGCCTTCATCCCGTAAGATGTTCCGCATCTCCTGCTGGCGTATTCGGTGCCCACTCGCCCTCTCGCTCTCCCAAATTCGTTGAAGGGATTTCTTGAGATCAGTTCGAACCATGCGACTCTGGATCCACTCTCTATGGATTGCATCCCGTGTCTCAGCGCCGATGAGAAATAATGACCTGTCAAACCAATAGTATTGGACTTTGATGCGCTGCATACGATGGGCAATCTGTAAGTAGGAAGCAAGCAAGTCCCTAATAGAATCATTCGGCTCTCTCCCGCTATCGCAGCGAAAGTGATATAAGCGAATGGCGTAGAACTCGCAAACCGCAGCGTCGATGTGGAAATGCAGTCGGGAATAGCTGCTCTCATCGCTATCGAGGTGAGCTATGCTAAAAAATGAGCTGTATTTCTGTTCATCACATCCCTTGTCAGTGCTCGGACTCGAATCGCCGCATAACACGCAGTGCTCACACTCTCCAAGCTCTGAATCATTTGGGCGAGGTCGTTATAGTCTCCAATGCCAACCCAGAACAGCTGATTGAGCAAGTGATACATTCGATGCTGCTCGTAAAACGCTTCAAAACACGGTGAAATCTCCACATCGTAGAGAAGCTCCGAGAGCGGGTACTTCTGGCCGTGATTCAGCTGGAGGTAGTTTTGAGACAGATGAAGTACGTTGCGCGTCTGGGGTCTGTCGAAGAAGTACCGAGAGAGTGGACTTCCGCGGGTGTTGAAATTGAGCTGCGTGTCGGCATAGACTATCATGCTGAGAACTTTTATTAAAAGACTTCGAGAGCTTTGATCTTGATCACTGGATGCACGGGGCGTTGACACTGTGGTACCGGAAACCAACCGGTCGAGCTGATGCGTGGATACATATTTAAATATCTTTGTGCTGAGATCCCGTCTGTCAATTCCGGTCGTCAATGCATCGTTGTCCATTATGAGATTTAGGAGTATCCAAAACGAGATTATAACCGCCACGTGGTTAGGGTCTTGTTTAGTGATATGGTGGTAGAGAAGCTCTAGACCCTTTTGGAGGCGACCTTTTCCGAACCGCCAGATGTCTTGATCATGTGTATGGCGGGAGACCCCGAGGAAAGAAATTGCCAGAATAAGATCCAGAATCATCCTGTGGCTAGTGGCTGCGCTGAGATACAGAGAGTATTGAGACCACGAGAACCCTTTCACGCTTTTGCGATCTGAAAAGTGGCTTTGATAGTACGCTAGCGCTCGCTTTTCATTGCCTCCAAGACCCAGAGCTTCGGGAAGGTCGTAAATTAGAGGGAAGGTCGATAGTTCTGTACGAAAGTACCCGCGAAATCTCTGCCTCCATGCGCGTGAAAGTGATGGGTAAGATGACTCAATGGGAAGAATCGTGCTCGATGTGTTGAAAGTCCCAGCTAGGAAATCTTCAATCACGGGTTCGGAAGAGTCGGCAATGTTTGAGGGCTGGGCAGGCTCCAGAGGCGTGAGTAGCGAATCAAGCCAACCGTTTGGGGCATCCAAAATCGGCCCCATATCTAGATTGGGGTTGCACAATGTAGCATCCCAGTCGTCATTCGGCAAGAGGGAAACATGGCTAGGGAGTCCAGCTGATAAAAGAGTAGGTACCTGGCAAGCCATCGCAAGACTAGTGTTTCCATCACTCTGGTTCCCCTGCGGTGTTAAGACATTTAAGCAACTGGCCGAATTTTCTGCAGTAGCTGGGCTTACGCAAGGCGAACTGACAGGACGCCTACATGGAGCCGGTCCCTCCAGGGTTGCGTTGGAATTCCGAGGAAGTGGATGGCTAGGTAAGATATGAGGGGCGTTCCAAGCAGGCCTTGACTTGAGGGAACCATAGCCCCGTCTCCGGAGCTTGAGTGGGACTGGCGGTTCAGGCTTGCAGCACTCGAGGTTTAGGCGAGAACACCGCCCACATCTTGGTTGCTGCTCATCGCATTTAATCCGTCTCGCTCTACAATCCGTGCAGCCTGTCGGGTCCAGCCTGTCAGCTCTCGCTTTGATCTTGCCTCGGGCTTCGATGGTCTTACCATTTCTTGACCTAGTGGGCTTTGTCTGAGGCATCTATGCAGTGCAGATTTAAGGTGGGAACGGAGGCAGTGTAAAGTGAGCGAACCAACTAGCCTGCGTGGTGCAGGGGTGGAAAATGAGAATCTAGGAAGACTTGGGTTGGCAGGAATTGAAGTCCACGGGCTATTCCGCATATTTCGAGATAGGATAATCTGGCCAATCGGAGTTGACTCGGACGCTCACCCCCGCGTAGTGATTACTACTCAATCCACCATGTGGCTCTGCTTTCTTATGACGAACTAGGGTCTCGCCTACAGCGTTAGCTTGTTTGGCTGGCATCCTGTCTCTTAAGGATGCTTTGAGGTCGTGACTAAGGTACCTAGTTAGAAACGCCGACAGACGGAGAAGTAGACCTGCGCTGACGTTCGCAGGTTCTAGCCACACCACTCGCAGCGCCCTCTTGCAGCGATGCCAGAAGAGCTGTCTCCATGGACATTATACCTCCCCTTTACGTTACTCTCAGCTCGTATCATGCTAGCAAGGTCCCTGGCTTGCAAGGTGCAGGTAGGATTAGCGGTAAACTGACATTACTTTAAGCCTTCTCGATGCATCGATAATTCAGGATAGCAACGCACAGAGGATAAAGAGTCACAGGAAGCTCATGTGAGAGATTAAATTAGTTGCGTATCGGAGATCATCCCCATCTATACGCGCTTGTCGACTTTCTATTTGGTCCAAGATGCTGCGATAAAGCGAACTTTACAAGATATGATCATTACCATTAGTCCTGTATTATTAACCTATTTCATCGTAAGCGCCGTTGCTTCTTCGTTCCAGGCATGGGGGTGACGATGGAGTAATTACAAGTAGGACAGTATGTCATGTCATCAGGCGTGACAGGGTACAGGTCCTTCCCATACGTCGAGTTGAGCGTGACAGCCCCGACCGCATCGCCGGACTCGAGGCGGATGTACGTATCGACGA
Organism: Thozetella sp. PMI_491; assembly: GCA_021432635.1. Lineage (NCBI taxonomy): Eukaryota > Fungi > Ascomycota > Sordariomycetes > Chaetosphaeriales > Chaetosphaeriaceae > Thozetella > Thozetella sp. PMI_491. Next base: position 215,091 of record MU270026.1, on the reverse strand, counting down.
TCCAGTTGTTGAGGTCAGCCTCTTTTACCACCACCTGTCTAGCGCCGCGAATCCAGTTGCCATATCCGCCGTAACCCGAGTGCTGCCCAAAGCAGAGGTTGATACCGTTGCCCTTCACGCTCATGCCAGGAAGCAGGGCATCCCACTTGTAGCACCACGTATCACCGTGATCGTGGCCGGAAAACACGGCCATGAGTCCGGGTGTCGAGGTGATGGCCTGCATAAACGGGATATCCTGTCCGCCATACTTGCAGCCCGAGGTGTTGGACCCATCCTCGCACCAGCCCTGGGCCTGCTGCGCGAGTAAGTAGTCGTCGTTGATGCCGGGCTGCCGCTCAGCATCGACGCCCTTTTCCTGCAGCGCAAGCGACGCATTGGTGGGGATGTGCACGAAGCCCAGGGAAGGGATCACGCGCTTGTACTTTTGCGTCAGCTCGGTGTTCTTGGCTACGAACCAGTCAACGACGCTCTGATCAACCCAATCTGGCTGGCCGACCCGGTTTCCCGAGGCATCTTTTTGCTGATACAGAAATCCGCCGCGGCTGTCAAAGAACCACAGAAGTAGGCTGGGCGTGCAGCCTGTGCCGCACTTAGTCTTGCAGTCGGAGCCATACACGGGGAGGTAGTAGTTCGACACGCCAGAGTTTTGCTCGAACACCATCTGGCGCGTCCGCGCGTTGGGCCACCTCTGCTCACGCTTGAGGATGTCCTCGCGCGAGATGTTGTAGTCGCTGTCGTGGTTACCGTACGTCGACGCCCACGTTAGATCGCGGGCGACAATGGGGCCGACGATCTGGTCGATGTAGGCGGTGGCGTTCTCCTTGTAGGCGTTCTCACCAGTGATGAGATCGCCGTTAAGGACGACGAGGTTCACGCCAGCCTCGTCATCGAGGATCTTATTCAGGACCTTCACCGAGTTGATGTCCTGCGGCACGGTCAGCGGAATGCGCGGGGTTGTGGTTATAAGATACAAACACGATAATTACCTGTTGCGGGCCCCAGGAATCCCACGCATCTGGGCGGAGCTGTTAGCCGTTGGATCTGCGCCGGGTACGCGGGCGGGGCGCTTACTCTCGCCAAAATGCAGATCCTCAAATATGGAGAGCTGGAAGGTACCATCCGGCTTGAAGCGCAGAGGGCCGAACAGCTTGTTGCTGCTGTTGGCGAACCGCGGAGTCGCGAGCTGCACGGAAGGCGTGGCGAAGGCGAGGAGCCCCACGACGCCGGCGCTGACGGACAGCATGCTGAACCGGAGGACTGGAAGCTGGCTGCTGCTGATAAGCTTGCGGGCCTGGGAGCTTCGGCGGAAGGCCGCCCCCGGCAGGGCGGGCGCCGATCGTCTATATATAAGGTAGGTAACATTATATGTCGGCCTGTTGCACCGGCTAATAATACGGCGGTATAGGCGTGGTGTCGTGCCGAACCCGTATCTCACCTCCAAGAATCGGGTCACTGCGCTCTGAGCTTGATAGTTGCGTGGCACTATTGGGTTAGCCAGGCACGCTGCAGAATGGCCCCCTGGCTGCAGCGCCGGTGCGGGCCATTGACGGCGGCGGCTGCAGCAACGTGCCTACTAACTGCGGGTGTGCTAAGACATTCGGGCATGTGCAATTTCAATCACCTGCATGGGGATTCGGAGCGTGACATCAACGTGTTATCGCTTGTAGACGCGACTGGGGAGCTGAGTGGATAGACTAGGGTCAGGGGGTGTTTAGGCGCATGGAACCTGTTTGTGCAAATGCCCCGCCTCTGCATAATCTTCGTATGCTATGCACAACCTATAGTCTTCGCGAGATCCTCATGCATACAGTAGAACTGGAACAATTATAAGGATCTATGTGATGCATTTACATCTATGTTGCTTCTAATCACCATCTTCTCGATTATGAACAAATGGTTTCGGTCTACAAAAAAGTAGCATACGGAGCCAAGGAGAGGGCGAAAGAGCAGGATCCCAGAAAAGGGCGTGAGGCAACTTTTTGGGGACGGAGCCAAGCTTCCGGTAAAGACCAAAGCCTAGCAGGTTCCTATCATCATTGCATTTAGCGAGAAACAAACTTTCTCAAGTTATAAATCAGTACTGAGCAGCTTTATAGAAGTGAAATGCATCTAGCTACTTTTATCCCTTTCCTAGCCATCCGTTCTAATAGAGGGACTACGTCATGCCTTAAAGTACACATCAGATTCCTGGACTAACTCACATTGGCTAAATTTAGGGAATTATATTCGAGGTTCTACTTTGTACAGAGCATTGGACATCCCTTCTAGCATTGTTCGTGAAGCGCGCCTATCTAATGCTCGCAGGCATTCATGTAGGGGGCGTACACGATAACTGTGCAGAGTCGACTCTGGGACAACCGGGTAGCTTACCCGTTGAGTCTAAGGAGTCCTTAATCGGCACTAAAGAGCGATGTCCGACGTAGAGGTGGGCTATCTTCAAATAGCATCTATTCGACCTTCGAGGTGCAGTCTCCTCAACCAGTGAGATGCCTAGTAGCACCCTCCCTCGAAGGGTTTCTCCCAGGAATTTGGCTTAATTGGCAGGTCCGCCAGTTCTGGTGACAAGTTGTTTAGGTACAGCACGGCCTTATTTTCCGTCCACGCTCGCAAATCCACACCTTCTTGCCCAGCATCCAACGTTACTGCGTTGATGGTAAGGTAGCACCCATTCTCTCGACCCTCAGCCCAGCCCTCCTTGACGGGATGCCAGTATTTCGTCTTGGCCCCGTCTTCTCCGACGCCCGGCAGCACGCCCTCCACCACCTCGCCCTTGCCCGCAAATCTGAAGCACTGAACGCCACATGTACGGCAGAAGAGGAGGTGGAACTCCTTTGTGGCACACATGAAGTCTCCGAGGTCCTGCAGCGGGTCGAGGGGCGCAAGCAGTGCGAAGTCGTCTGGCGAGCTCGCTACCCGTATGTGCATGAAGCCTGTCTTGTGACAGACAGTACAGTTGCATCGGTACGAGATTTGCATCGAATTCGCCAGTTTGGTAGGGCGACCGTGCGGCAACGTCAGGTAAGCGACATATTTGATATTGCCACAGAGGCAAGAGCCGGTGACGGGTCGCCTCGATGGTACGCTTTCGCTGGTAGCAGGCACTTCACTGGCCATTGTGAAATGCTATGCCCAAAGTTCTTGCTAGTGCGTGATGATTGCTTGGGGATAATTGAAGAAAAATGACGGGAACTAGCTAGAAATCATTTTAGAGACCAAATGTTTTTTATAAGGTGGGCAGATGTAGCGGTGTACACAGAAACAGTGCCAAAACCAACTAAGTATATACCTGGGTATGGGAAGGTAGTTATTGCTGTACAGCCACTCCACTGTGGCAGTACGTGGATCCAGCCACCCCCTAGCTTTATCTATCATCCTCTTTCTAGACCTCTGCACTGCAGTTATGTAGACATGTGGCCTAGTTTAGCTAGGGCTTATGTGAGATCAGGGACTTTCGCCATAGTCTACGGGCTCCACGGATGGTATGGTTAGCCTAACCCCGAAGCGGACATGATTTCCTCGAACGCGTAGCACTGTGCCCGCCCTGGGGCTACGACTTTAGTTGAACGAAAAACGCGCCGTCTCTTAAGAATTAGGATACATGCCGACAATAACTCAATCTGAATGTGTGCCTGTTACTAGTTTGGTGCCGGAGCTGTCTCATTTCGTCAGCTATCGGCGTGCTACCGTGGCGAGACTAGTGGTTTTAAATTTTCACACAGTCCTATAATGTGGCCACGGAGATAGTGTTCATGACCAGTTGCAACACGTCCCTTGGAGGTCGTTCCAAGAATCCTGGTTGTAGAAGGGAGACTTTCTCTCGTAGGCCAATCCATAATGACTCCAGCCCAGGGTGCGATAAGTTGATCGGAGGAGAGCATCACAGTATACTCCAGTGGTGCGCAGTGGCAATCCCTAACGACAGCGAGTATCATACTATCTAGTCTACGGGTAGTACTCTAGCGAAAAGGCGTCGTGATCGATCTATTGCAGCTCCTCTTGCGCTATGATAGGGCTAGGATGGTCACTAACATGCGGATTATTCCCGCAAATCTAGAGCCATGGCAATGAATATCCTAATATACGTTCCAGGATCCCAATCAGCTTCATAAGATGGCTTGAGGTTTACTACAACGAGAACAGTACGGCTAAATTACCTGGACGGTAATTTGAGCCACCTAGGTGACGAAGATGTGTCACCTATAATGTATAATTTTAATAGCCCCTCATCCTTCTGCTGAGGGCCTTCTGATATTGTAAAAAGAGGAGGGTAGGTTCTGGATCACTGCGATATCAACAATTTCGGCCAGTTGCTAGCTTCCCTCTTTCACTGCAGCTAAGTGAATCTTTTTTTTTCGGCCTGGGAAGGTATGCAGGAAGGACCCGCCTACTCGCACACTGGTCTGCCGCTTCACCGGTCTGCCGCCTCACTGGTTTGTCGCCTCACCTCGCTGGTGCTGAATAAAATGCAACGTTCCCGTAGGGGGTTGCAAGCCAACAAGCTAGTAGCGAGCACGGACGTCAGTTCCGTGATCTAGGGTCGCTCATGCGGAGAGGTACGTCCAGGTGACGGCAAATGTAATGATGGCTTGCATGTTATCGCGCAGAGGCGTGGAAATTGGGACAGGAAGTGCATTGGCCTGCTGTGCCCCACCCTCCCCAACATAACCATTTTTGGGGCCAAAAGCGCAGTTCTGTGCCAAGTATCGAATACATCCGTCCCAGACATCAGCGCCTCTGGGCGAAACTCGGGGTTCTCTGCAAGGTATAAGATACAAATGTACCGCAACCACCGAAGTGGCCCCTTAAATACAAGTTATAATTCTGTCTAAGGTAGAAGCGACATACCCCACGTCAACGTCAAAGATTTAAGGATCCCTATGAAGTGAATAGTACCTGCACGCTGCCCAGTTCTATTCTTGGTGCCCGCCGTTAAGATGATCGCGTGGGTTGGGTCAGCTACGAGCGAATGACAGCGTACCTACCTGTACAGGCCAGGAGGGCGATGGCGACTGAGACATCACGCTTCGGGGACTATGATTCGAGCTTCTCTGCAAGGTTCAAGGTACATGCGTCGCCAGGCGTCAGGGTCCCCTGGACGACGTTTGAGCGCCTCTCAAACTTGCGCGGTTCTCGTTGCTCGCAACTCCCTGGGCCTCGAGAACTGCAGCATCGGGCTCAGTTCTATCTACATGGGACAGGCACATCCAGAAGTTGTTGCCTCTCAGAGTAGACTTTTAAGGTCCTTGAAAGAAATTCAGAAATTTCGTATCGTTCTCTCCATCTTGAGGTCGGCACAAAGAGGACCTTTCGCCCGTGGGGGCCGCCTCGTTTCTTATAGCATCGTCCATCTAGTCGTGCGTATGGCCTGAGAAGGCTGAGAATCAACAGACCATGGAAATATAGACCCCATCCTCCCCTAGGTCAGGCGCCGACCCCCCCCCCCCCCCCCCCCCCCCCCCCCCTTTTTTTTTTTTTTTTTTAACGCCACGACCATTCCAGATCAGTGCAAGCCTTTTGTGATTCCCGCAAGCATCGAGAGCCTGGAGCAGGCGGTGGTCGATCCTGTTGAGGATTGCCTGCCCAACGTGGGCCGACCCCTCTCCGGCGCCGAAATTGCCCATACGTTCGAGGGCGGCGAGGAATCGGCGTTGGAGCGGGCACATCAACTCATCCTCTCCGGCGAGCTTAAGGACTATAAAGAGACCCGAAACATGCTTGGGAATAAGTTCAGCGCTAAATTGTCCGCTTTTCTTGCCCTAGGCTGTATCACCGCTCGGCAAGTCCACCACCGCCTGATCAAATTCGAAGAAGGACTGGATTCCCGGTACGAATCTGTCGAAGGCTACGGGGGGGGGGAGAGCCCGGGTACGGAGAGTCTTCGATCTCAACTACTATACCGAGATTACACGCGACTCTGTGCTATCAAGGCAAAGGGCAGTCTGTTCCGCCTTGGGGGGATCAAGGGCGCCGACCCAGACGTGGTCATACCAGGTCGGATCAAGGACCTCGACAAGATCGCGGAGACAATGGCACGGGTTTTCGCGGGCACGACAGGCATGAGCCTTGTCGATGCATCTCAGCGAGAGTTGATCTTCACCGGTTATACATCAAATCGGGCTCGCCAGATTGTCGCGACATACCTTACCCGGAATTTAGGCATGGACTGGCCGTATGGCGCAGAGATGTACGAAGCATTGCTCGTCGACTATGATGTGGCGTCAAATTGGGCGAACTGGCAGTACTTTGCAGGCTTTGGTAACAAAGCTGGCGGGAGCAATTCCCGTGTCGCCAACCCAGTGCACCAATCTTTTAAGTACGACAAGGACGGCTCATATGTCCGCGCATGGCTTCCAGAGCTAGCCGGACTGGTGGAGCTGAAATATCTCTTCCAGCCGGCTATGGCGCCTAAGAAGCTCCTCGAACAACTCGGTCTGCATCAGAGTCCCCAGTGTGTTAACGCCGTCGGGACGATCAGCTATTCCGAGCTCGATCCCCGGTCGCAGCGCCAGCTGGAGTGGCGGAAACGCAACCGCCAGGGTGCTCGGGTCATCAGGACAGATGAGGCCAGTAGCAGCCGAAGAAGTGACTTCCACGGGCTCTGGAGAACCTGGGGGCATGACAATGATGGAGAAATGAGCGGCCGCGGCCGCGTCGAGTTTCGTTTGGAATGAAGCACACAAGGGTAAAGCCTTCGGCTTCTTCTAGAATCCCCCAGGGCCGGGCTGAAGGAAATCCAATCGGCTTCCCACAAAATAGCCCTCCTCACATTTGAAAGGTCTCTGTGGTCTTGGCGAATATGTCAACTTGTACTTCGCATCCTTGTGCTGTACGCAGTCTCTTAGCATCTCTGCGGGTGGGTTTTAGTTTGTAGTAGTGTCCTGCGGGCGTTCGACCAGAACCGCCTGGCGAACTCAGCGCAGCCCCTGCTAGCCCCAACCCCAATTAGTCCAAATATAAATTCTAGCCTTTTTTAGAAAGGGTCGATATGCCTACCTTTAGCATTTAATCTATAAGCCTAGGAGTTTACTGTCTAGGCCATATATAGCCAAATGAGGTGGTTATATTCAACGGACTGCCTAGCTAGAAAACACCCTGACTGAAAAAGGAGGGAAAAGAAGAGCGGCTTCGTGAGCGCTCTCCTCCGGGGTCTTTATCTCTTCCATCTCGTTCCCTAGATTGTGTTTTCTCCTTCCCCCTTGTGTAGAGGCGTAGGAGGCGTAGGGTTTGTGTTCCTTCCCCCTCTTCCAGGCGTTCCTAGTCTAAAGTATATACATCTTGTACGAGTAGAAGGCGTTCCTGATCTTGACTTGTGTTGCGTTGCCTGCCGCCAGCTGGTCGCCAGCTGGCTTGCTCTTAGGCCAAGGGTGCCCCAATGCCTGCGGGCAGCAACCGGTTACATGTGAGTTAAAGGAGGCCTGTATAATTATGTTTTATCGTAGTGTTGATGTGGTATAGACTAATAAAGAACTATTTTATAATATATTACAACAGTATTAATAAAGGGAATTACTAGGGACGCATAACAAATTGCTACGGACGCATGATCTTACGGACGCATGACGGTTTTACCGCTTCTTATTGGCCCAAATTTTTAATATTAATACATATACCACACTTAAAATTCTGCCAAAATACCCCAAGCTATTTTAGCTGTTTTTCTTTAATTAAGCTAATACAAACACGTCTTATTACCTCTTTAAAAAGCTTTAGTTAAACTATAATAATAACAACCTAATACCTATCCCTATTCGCCCGATCAAAAGCTAACAGCGGCAACGCTTTAATACTATAACTCATTTAAAACAGCCGCCTCCTAAATAATAACACTAAAACCTAATACCTAGCTCCCTTAGTTTGTCAGATATCATTAATACCTTAGGAACTAGTGTTAGTCTCTACTATAGTGTTAGTAATAATAATACTATACTAAACCTTTTTTCTATGTTTTTAAAATACTTTATAACTATTTCCTACCTATATAATAAAGTGTTTAATAACCCTTTATAGACTATTAAGAGTGATTTAAAGATCTATCTACTAGATTGATTTACTAAATATCCCTAATAAGTAAAATAAAATTATATTTATATTTTTATCCTAAGCCCTAAGTCTATTAAAATTACCTATCTTTAAAATTAAGCTACTTTCTAGTTATTACCTATTATAACTTTAGCTATATTATCCTAGGCTTAATTTACCTCTACCTTAAAACTTGTCTAAGAGGTAATTAATATAGATTAATAACTTATCTTTAACCTTATATAATTATATAAATAAGTTTATTACTAGTAGGAGAGATAGGGATATTCTCTACTTTAAGATTTAATCTCCCCCCCTTTAGGGGAAGCCCTACCTTTATATTTAGGCCTATTAATAAAGTAAGGTAGTTATATATTAGGGTTAGAGTTTAATAAATTAGTTATATCTCTGATTTTAAACCTACTTATACTAGATAAACTAGCTGTTTTTATAGAAGAGCTTTTTAATATAGTTAATACTTTTAATAAAGTTAATAGATTTATTATTAGTAGATATAATAGTTATACCTAAAATAGTTAAGTAATACAATATACTTTTTAATATAACCACTATAAAACACCCTAGCCTAATAAGAGGGAAAAACTCTAGAATTAAAAGCCTTAGAAGTATAACTATAAGTAAAAAGTTATTACTAAAGCCCTTAAGAAAGGCAGATAGCTTCTTTAGAAATATATTAACTTAAAGCACCTTTAATATAATTATATACTTAATATTAATTTATTTACATATTCTATTTATAAAAGGCTTATTAACTTTATTAAAGAGTTAATTAAGTTAATAAGTTAATAAATAAATATCTAAGTATATAACATCTAGGTAATTATTACTAAGTAGTACCTTAAATTAGTTTTAACTAAGAAAGATATTTATAATACTAGGGTAAAAAACAACTAGGAAAAGCTTAATAATTATAGCTTTATTATTATTTTAATTAAGTTATTTAATAATAAAAAGATTCCCTATATTATAAAATAGGCTGATAATAATTTAAACTATCTATTAGGACTTATATAGACCTATCCTTCTTATATATAACTATAAAAGCAGTTTTTTAAGGTAATAAGTTTTAATAATACTTATAATACTAACTATTATAAGCTTCCTTTGTTTTAAGTGACTAGCTAGACCTATCTAAAAACTATTTTTAATACTATATTTAGCATAATTAATAATAAGAGGCTTAAAGGGTTTTAATTTCTAGCTAATACTGTTTAAAAACTAACTAATTAGTATAAGATTTAACTTCTTAATATAGTAATTACTAACTTTAATATATAGATAAAAAAGGCTTTTAGAGCTGCTTTTCTAGATATATAATAATAGCTATATATCTACTATATTAATTTAAATATTTTTCTCTAGTTAAAAAGAAAGTAGAAACAACTTTTTACTTTAAATAATAATAATATTAACAGTAGTAATAAAGAAGTCTAGGTCTTACTTAATTTTAATAATAAAGATATAATCTAAAATATTAAAAAGCTAGATAAAACCTTTTTAGGGCTAATTACTTATAATTATAAGGGGGTATTAATACTTTAAAAGTTTGTTATATTTGCTAAGACTAAAGAGAAGTATAAAGAGGCTTAGGCTAATATTTATAAGGAATTTAATAACTAAAGAGTTATTTTTATATATCTTTATTAGATATATATAAGTATATAAGCCTAGTAGGCCTAGTATTATATTTAAAGGTATTAAAACTTTAGTATTTAGGTTATATCTAGGATAGAGATAAGTAATAATAATATTAAAAACTACCTCTTAAATAGTATAAACTACTTATATTAACTAGTTAAAGCTATTAAAGAAATACTTAGTAATTAAGAGAAGGATTTTATCTATACTTATATATAAGACAAGGTACTTTTTTCTTATAAGTATTTAAGACCTAGGTTGGAATACCTAGATAAATTACAGATAATAGTATTTAAAAAGGATCTTTAACTTATTATTATACTATATTATAAGGCAAAGATAGTAATTCTATTAGTTAAAAATCTTAAGCTATAACTAATCAGCTTTTATAATAACAATTACTTTATTTTTATCTAGCTAGGCATACCTTACTATTATAAGATCTATAAGGTCTTAAAGACTAAAAATGTCTTTATTAAGTAAGACGTTTATCTATAATAATATATCTATAAGCTAACCTTTAAAGATCTTTATCAGTAGATTTATAACCTAAAGATTATTATATTACTATATAACAAGCTAAGTAATAATATATAGCCTCTACTAGTCTAACTATATATAGGTAATTAAAGCTAGTTATTAACCTAAAATAATAGCTAGTTAACTAGCTATTATAGCTAACCTTTAAAAAGCCAGAATAAGGCTATACTTACCTAATTAAAGCTTGAAAAAGCTTAGGGCAGCTAGTTATTAGAAGGAGGAGAAGTATTATAGTATTAAAGTAGTTAATAAGTACTAGCTACCCTAGGTACTAGGGTAATAACTAGGGTATATATAAGTAGTTAAAAGACTTAGCTAAGCATTTAAAGGCTGAGAAGCTAGTAAGAGTAGATAAATAATAATAACAAGAGACCTTAGTATTAGCTATAATTATTATAGCTATATAAATAATAGCTAGTAATATATTAAGCATCTCTAGCACTTTATATAACAGTCGTTATACTTTATAGGCTTAATATACTCACTTTCTATAACAGCTATTATAAAATCTCAACAAGATACTCAGCTACCTATCTAAGGATTACTAGTGTAAGAGAGGGCTATTATTAGTGAGTTTTACTCACCGCCTTTATAGGGCAAGTAGTTATAGGCACTGAAAATTTAGGCCAATAAGAAGCGGTAAAACCGTTATGCGTCTGTAAGATCATGCGTCTGTAGTAATTCGTTATGCGTCCCTAGTAATTCCCTTAATAAAACCGAATTTAACTATTTTAACTGTATTTAACAATACCGTAGCTATTAGGTGCAGTATAATTGTAAGATCTACACTGCCAGCACAGCAAATAAGCGTGGTTTTTCGGGCGAAACCAGAATGCGGGGACCTACACGTCCGATTCCCTTTGTACGCGCTTTTTCAGTCTCGTCGCTTTTCCCTCTCATCGCGCTAGCTAGCAATGTGTCGAGAAGTACGTGGCGCGGTCTGGGTGAGCCTCGCCGGGACCGAAGAGCACGGCACCGGCATTAGGCTGACGCCTCAAGAGCCAGGATCGAAATCTAGGTTCACCCCGGGACACTTCTCGCTGTGTGCCAGTACGATCAACGTTGAATTGAGTAGGAAAGCTCTAGCTAGGTATTTGCTAGCTTTGCGGAGCGAGAGCTGTCATTCCCGGTTGGAGGCGCGACATGTCAGCAGAATGTGACTAGGGAAAGGGCATTGAGACGGCCTGAGTGGAAACCGTGATGCAAAGAATCAGGATCCCTATCGGCCGGGTCTCAACATGACGATAGTGGCGCCCTCCCCCCCCAACCCCTAACTAGCCGCTTCTGGAGCCATCGTACTATACAGGTATGTGACTGTGGATGGGCTATAGATGAAGCTGCACAGAGGCCCATCTTGGAAGTTCTGCATACTACGCTAAGTCTCTTTAAGAAAGGCATTGTCTATATAGTAATATTTCCTTCACGTCTCCTGCTGACCGATTCTGCCTTTGTGCTACAGCGAGTAGGCACTATACTCCAGCAGTGCAGAGGTTACAATGTAACGAAACTAGTGAAGCATAGTTATAGGTAGGGGAACTATATCATTGGTACTGTGGCTAACCTCTGTAGGCTCGCCTTGACGCAAGATTCTGAAATGGGCAAGAAAGATTAGAACCATCTCCCCTTGGTTAGCGGCTGCTTGTCTCTCTGCGCGGAGGCAGCCCCACCGCCATACCCATCGAGCCAATCCATAATCATTACCAGAGACAAACCTAAAGCTCAGGCCACCCCGCAGCTCAGGCCACCCCGCAGATCAGGCCACCCCAAAGATCAGGCTACCCCAACACTGAATCAGCCCCAACTGCGGCAGAGGCATAGCAGTCAATAATTAGACGCCCCTATATTACTTCTTTGCTACCAGCCAAGACTAAGGATCAGTTGTAAGGCAATGCCATTCCCCCAGACCAATCTGCTATTCGGATCCCGGAGTAGGCTCCCATGTCTTTAATTCTTCAGGCATTGGCAGAGGGCTTGAGCTATCTATCCTACAGGCCTGATCGAGTCTGTCGTATGGGGTATCGTAAGAGGCATCCCATGATGGCATTATTCCGGATTCGAATGTCCCAGGGCCTAGATTTTGATGTCTCAGATTGCAGGTCCGCCGTAGACTTTGACGTCTCAGATTACCGTGCAAGTCCGCCTTAGACTTCGATGTCTCAGATTACTTCCGTGCAGATCCGCCATAGACTTCGATGTCTTGGATTACCTCCATGCAGGTCCGCCTTGAACAGTGGAGGTCTAAGGCGGGAAACGTATGTAGGGCTGGCTTCGGTATCCGGCTTCGGCTCTGCTCTGGTGTAAATATGGGACACATATATTACGAGCAAAATAGGTGTGGCGCAACTACGTGAGCTGAGATCTCTCGGCATAAAAAAGGAAATTGCTCTGTAGAGCTATCTAATAGTAGAGAGGGAGCTCTACTATTCTATATAGCTAGCCAGGGAGCAGCCAGGGGTAGCTGCCAGGGTCATCTAGCACTGAGAATAGTGGGCAAGCTGTACAAATAGGGCCTTATATTTCAAATCATTTAGACCTCTTATGGTAATATTTGATCTAATCTGCTTCAACCACGTCGACTATTGGCGAACCTGCTTTGACCACTGGCCAAACACTTCGGCCACCCGTGAAACTCCTTCAGCCACTTTGACCACTGGTGACCCTGCTTTAACTAAAGGCGAGCCTGCTTCGACTACTTTGGCTACTTATGAGTAACTATGCTTTAACCATGTTGACAACTAGCGAAGCTGCTTCAACTAATAGCGAGCCTGCTCCAACTACTTTAATTATGTCGACTACCTTGACGACTTGGGGTAAAGCTAGCTAGCCGGCTTCCTCCAGAAGTCCTAGCATTCCGCTGAGCGTGCGCGGCCGCGGTAGCAGGACTGACTGCGGCATCAGCTTGCTCTACGATTGCCTTCGATGCAGTACTGCTGTGCTGGTGCTGGTGCTGGTGCTAGCGAATAACCCGCTGAGCCTGGCGCATCTTGCAGCCCATATGATACCCGGGCTCGTTGGCTTTGCGCCACTCCAAAAACGCTCGTACTCCATCTGCTGCCACGGATCGTTGCCGCGTGGCTTTCGGGTTACCGGGAAACGAGGGCGGTCCGATGTTCCCTGAGGTGCGGCAGGGCACAGCAGGAAAGAGCTCTCGAAGGAAGCCATCATCCCGCTGTGCTGGCCTGTGACGGGGTTGTTATAGCCGAATGTCGGTGGTATTGGCGGCAAGCATGCGACGTTGGGCATGTTAGGTGGCCCTTGGTAGTGGGAAGTTGAGTACCCCACCAGAGCCTGGTGCTGGAGAGTATTAATACAGCCCCTTGCTCCGTTTAGCACCATGGCATTTTATCGTTATTGTCACGTGAAGGTTGCCTAACAGGTCGCTAGGTTGGCATACAAGATGCACTTTCTGGATGTAAATTAGGTAGTATTGTGCCGTCAACATGCCTATGAATAATTATAAACTTAGGTGTAATAAACATAATACTGAATACGACTGCTGGTGCCTAAAATGGTGAGTAGATACTGCTATTCAGGAACCTTGAATATTGCTACTAGTCAAGGGGTAGTTCTACACGTTTGCGGTTCCGTCTAGGCGGATCGTCATGTTCGTGTTGTACAGGCTCTCATGGGATGCTTGGGACGGAATGAAGCGCAATTATGACTGTGGGATGAGCAGTAGAATATAGCGAATAATTGGGAGACGTTCGTTTGGGTCTAAGGACCAGTAATCGCCGATGCGAAGAACAGCGGGAGTTGGCCGAGAGTGGATACCGCCCAACCTCCGAGTCATTCGAGGTCCCCACACCGCGGTCCGCAGCCCACATTGGTGTCCCCTCACTATCAGACCTGCTAGGTGCCGTTATCGCCTCCCGCTAAAGAGTGTATCTTTGTCGTCGCGTGAATATGTATCCAGACGCCGGCATCGTTCTCCACCTCAACGTCTCGCGTGCCCGGCCCCAGTTCTGAATCTTCTTCCCGGACCTGATTCGCCGTGCAGATCGCGCTCAAGAAGCCCTGCCAGCTTCCCCAGGCTGAGTGTGTCGGTCTCTGCGCGGTAAACACGGTCGCTGAGCTAGTTCGGTAACCGAAAGCAGCGCACGGAGATGTGCATGGCATCTCCATAATGGCCTCCGCGCCGCGCCGCATCTTCCGCGTTCGCACCGGTAAGATGGCCCACCCCCCGCCTCCGGTCCTTCTGCCGGGCCTGAGCTTCTGCTTTGCGGCAGGGATTGACTATCCCAGGTTGCTTCACCTGCCGGACGCGCAAGAAGAAGTGCGACGAGACGAAGCCGCGCTGCCGGGGGTGCGAGAGAAATGAGCTGGAGTGCCGCTGGCCCCATTCGGGCGAAGGGGTCCAGAAAATGGCATCCTCCCACTCTGTATCCGGCCCGCCGCGCCGCTCCGGACCTGCAGCGAGCCATTTGCATCCTACCCCCGCGGGGGGTTCATCCCACGCCTACCTAGACGAACCCAGGTCTGGCAGCTTGGATAGTCCCGAGGCACGTCCCGTAGCCGTTCACTCGGCGAGCTCGCCTGACAGCACAGCTTCACCTCCACCAAGCCCAAGCCCATCCAAGTCCGGATCGGGTAGCTCCACCGTCTCGGATGGCGGCGTCCAGGCCGTCAACCGTGGCGGTGATATCTTAGACCTTGTCGAGCTGCCTGCTGCGACCGAAGAGACCTTGCTATCCGGCTCTTTCGGTCTAGAGCCGCTCGGGGGGTCGATTTCTCTGCTGGAGATGGTCCCTCGCCAGCTTAGCTTTCTCCCTGGCCAGAGCGGCAGTACCTCGTACGAACTCCTCAGCCACTACATAGGTGTCACTACCACCAGCATGGCCAATGGATCGACGCTGGACAATCCCTTCATGACCCAGCTCATCCCTCTGGCCTTCAGCAGCGACCTTGTCCTCCAGCTGATTCTCACCCAAAGCGCTGTACATCGCGCATCAAGAGCTCTCAAGAGCACCGAAACGGACCAGGTCGCTGGGCAGTACTACCACCGGTCGCTTAGGCTTTTCCAGGAGACCATCAACAGCTACATCGGCAGCCAGGGGATCGACAAGTCCCTAGTCCTTGGCGTAGGCGCCCTGATTATGTGTTTCGTCGAGGCTAGTTTACCCACACCCCAGGCCAACTTTAGTCCCTGCCCTTATTCTCTCCAGTCGTAGTGCTAACGCCGCTTAGACCGCCAAAGGTGATGTGAATGGTTCCATCTTCGACCATCTCATGGCTGCGCACCCGCTTCTCCTCCCGTGCCTCGAGCCTAGCAGTCCTATCCCCAAAAGCCTTCGGGAGTTTCTCATCGAATACTATGTATACACTGCCAACCTTAGCATGGTCTCCATCGACGCACGCCTGAGCCCCCAGCTGTTTCTCTGTGAGAAACTGGACAAGCTGGCCAGGGACCTCGCCACATCACAGTACATTGGCAACATGTGCGGCTGCTGGCTGGAGCTTATCCTCCTCATTCCCTCAATCTTCGATCTCGGCCGACGGCTCATGACCAACCAAGACGTGCCGGGAGCCGGCCCAACTGCCAACGACTTTGCACTCTTTGCCAGCCTGCGTACCCAGATATTAGCGTGGACGCCCAACCCCATGGTCGGCGAAGATGTCATGTTGGCGGGTACAGTATATCAGCACGCGATGCTGGTATATTTGCACACAGCACTGCATCCACTATCCCGTCCAATACCCGTGTCCAACGTCAACACCGCAAGCGATCCCGGTGATAACATGCAGCAAGCGATGATAAAACAGGCCACATCTGACGCGCTATTAGCCCTGGCGCGGCTGTCGCCGACTCTTAGAATCAACACCAGCTTGTGCTGGCCGATCGCAGTCGTCGGGTCTGTGGTCACTGACGTCGACCAGAAGTCGTTCCTATTGGAGCGACTCGATCACATGTTTGCAGCTATCGGCCTGGGAAACATACATCAGACCTCGAATCTGCTACAGCGTATTTGGGCTTCTCAAGGAGAAGCCGGGTTCGACTTGTCTGAATCTGGACCTTGGGATATCTGCAGGGTGATGAGCGAGAACCAAATCTGGATCTCATTTGCGTAACATGTTGATATTCATATCCTCAACAGCCGGGAAACGGGGCAAGGAATCAATTATAAACGTTCAGAGACATGGCAAAGTGACGTTCAGAAGGAGCGAAGAATAGCCGCAAATGTTAGTATGCTACTTCCCGTAGTTACTAGTGTCGTGGTAGGAGTATGGAATATGGCTAGATACTAATTTTCCAGGTTTAACTACACTCGAGAGCTCCGAGCCGTCGGCTTAGCGTACGAGTCAGTGTCTCAGAAAACACGGCTGGTAGACAGATCGGTTAGTTCGGGTCCACATCCCCACGAGGAGGGGTAACAGGCAAGGTCAAGTCTACACCCGAGCCCAATTTCTCCACTTCTTTCAACTTCCCCAAGGCGACTGAGAGCGCTGACCAGGAGATGCAATCGACAGAAGCAGCAAAAAGCCGGCAGGCCAGGAAGACCTGTCGACAATGCCGTGCTCGTAAGGTATCATCCTTTAACTCAAGACGGTTATTAGCCCAAAAGCTGACTCTCCCTGAATACTCCTAGGTCAGGTGTGATGGCGGATCACCAGAATGCGCCAACTGCCGTCGTTTGAAGTTCGCCTGTTCATTTGGTGAAGTCGATGCGCTCTCCCCTAGCACCAACATTGAGCACTCGCATCTATTACGGCGACGTGGGAGGCGAGCCTGTGTCGAATGCCGAGCACAAAAGAGCAAGTGTTCCGGTGGCGACCCAGAATGCTCCTCGTGTCGACGCAGGGGGAAGCAGTGCGTTTACCCTGAAACTAAGCGTCCATTGAAAGAGCTGGCGGCCGAGTCGTCACCCTCGTCGGGCGCGCCAGCTCGGACGCCAGAGGAGGGACTGTTGATAAACAGCGCCGGCGTTGACAGCGAGATGAGCATGCCAGAATCTCTAGCATCGAACAGCTGCCACAAGTACGCTACCGCTGTCCTCTCCCTCTTTCTGCTGCTGACAATCTTGGCCAGCTCACCACTCCCCGATGCCGATGAGCTGCTGGCTCTGTTGGACAATTTCTTTCTTCGCCTGCACCCGATAATGGCATTAAGCTTTTTGCACGAAGGCTCCGTCACCCGTCGTGCCCTTGAGAACACGTTAGATCGGACCCTTACACTAGGAGTTTGTGCCATCACTTCTCTAAAGCTGCGACTGGGCCAGTATTATCCCGGCAGAGCAGACAGCTGGATTCAACAGGCTGAAAACGACATATGGGCCAACATTGAACACCCTACCATCTTCAAGCTACAGGCACTACTCCTAGTCATACAATTTCATCTCAGTGTTGGTAGATTTCAACGAGCTTTCATGCTAGCCTCGATCGCTGCGCGATCTGCTACAGCGCTGCGCCTGAACTTTGAAAAGACCGATATCACACCCCTAGCGCAGGAAATACGTCGCCGATTAATGTGGTCAGTAATGCTAATGTGCTTTAGCTTTGCGGTTGGCCTCCGCGAGTTCGAGCTATGCACGTACGAGACCATCTATCTCAGCCTGCCCGCAGCGGAAGAGGAATTCGGTTCCTACCAGCCTTACGAGTCAAGTCCTCAGTCCTACCCAAGCGTCGAAGATGAAGAAGGGGGCTTGCTCGCTTTCAATATCCGGCTGATGATAATGCGCCGCGACGTCTTGCGGCTGATGCGACAGGCTTCGCTGGCTGCGCAAGCCGTCCCTCAGCTTGCAAACCTTATAGAAGACTTCCGGAAGAGTTTGCTTCGGCTTCGTGCGGAGACGCCAGGATCGCGACTATATCACCTAGGAAGTCTCAGAAATGTACAATCCAGGTGGCGGCCCCGGTACCGGGCAGCGCATCTTTCGTGGCACCAATGCAACTGTGACCTCTACCGGCTGCTTCTGCGCGGCTACCAAGAAGCAGCGCCAGACGCAGTTCTGGAGGCTATGGAGCCCGAGTACCTGTCCAACTCCGCAAACATCTGTCTCGAGCATGCAACGTCCATCATTCAGATCATAGCAGACATTGATCATCGAAGCCCCGACGGCGAAATAATGGAGTATGACACCGCCGTCTGCGCTTATCATGCCGCTCGCATCGTTCTCTTCATGTCAAGCTCGCGCTCTACGGCAAATTTCATCACCGCAAACGATGCGATAAACCAAGCGAATATATGTGTTGCCTTCCTGAGGAGATTTTTCTCGGAGGCCCCAATCACGACTAGCATTCTTACCAGTTTGGAGAAGCTTTTATCTGCTAGGATTCGAGAGCAAAATGGCCACGACCCCAGCAGCACTTCGTCAGATTCCGAGGACAACCTGCCTAGCCGGCTGTCACGGGCGGCCAAAGACTCACAGCGCCTCGGAGTACACAGCTTCGTACGCCAGGCTCGGTTCGTGGACGACAGCAACAGCTGCGCTAGCGGGGGAAGCCAATGCAGTGTTCAGGTGACGGCTAGCCCACATGATAGCTTAGGCTTGGGTTATGATGCCGACACTGGGGCCGCCAGTGTCGTAATCACCGATGCTGAAGGTAGGGCGCCGCCGCCTCCCCTAACAGGTGCCCCTTCCTTGCTTCATCCCCTCCGCAACAGTACCGCTACGCCACAACAAGTGTGGGGGTTTGGTTCACCTACTGTAAGTTTGGATATGATTGGAACTGCGTTCGGCAGCAATGAAGCTAGCTTTGATCTTAGCCCCTGGATGAGGGAGTGTGAGATTGACTGGGCGGGGACTAGCGTGGGGCAAAACACGGATTTTTACTAGGAGGCAAAGGCGTCCAGTACGGTACATTCACGACGATAGTTTCAAATATCCCATTCGATGTTCTCCAGCCACCATGACACAAGTGCATGCGCCAGCCTGTAAATAGCAAGCATGTGTTCATGTAAAACATGCCATGTGGACATTCAACTATTTACCGACCTCGTGACGTCGGCCCTGTCATGCATTGCGTCGGTCAATACAGGACACTACGGATCTCGGACAGGCTCTCGGTCTTTAGGCGAACCGGAGAATGATAGGGGTGATAGATGCCCTTGCAATTACCCCAGCCCAGAGCAAGGTGAGGGGAGGAGGGGTCGACCGACTACCGATTCCCGACTTCCGGCTGCCTCCCACCAGCACTTGGAGTAAGTGGGCAGAGCTAAACTACATACAGCTATTCCCCTTGACTCGTGGTGGAGAATTTGTTAGATCTCAGCTTCTCCGCACTACCAGATGTCGGGGAAAGGGCTCCTAGCCCGCCGACCCCGGATGGAGAAGAAGTGTTCATAATGGAGGTGGTCACGGTTTGTTTTCCTTCGCTGCATAGACCTTGCCGGAAGACCTGCGATGACCTTGCACGATAGAGGTGGCCTAACCCCGTGAAAGTTGACAATATCGATTCCCGAGCCATCATCCCGCCCCCTTTGCAAGCTCCAGACTTCGTTACACCTGGTTCATTCGACACACATCGACCATCATGGCTACGCCAACGCGCCCCAATATTGTCTTTATCATGGCGGATGACCATGCTGCCAAATCCATTTCTTGTTACGGGGCAGGAATCAACCACACCCCGAATCTCGACCGCATAGCAAAGGAAGGCATGCTCTTCAACCACTGCTACGTGACCAATAGCATATGTACGCCTTCGCGTGCCGCCATCTTGTGCGGCACGCACAACCACGTCAATGGTGTACGAACATTGGACTCCAAGATCGACAAGCATATGCCCAATGTTGCCAAGCATCTCCAAACCGGTGGCTACCAAACGGCTATGGTGGGCAAGTGGCACCTCGGAGAGGGTGCGGACCATGAGCCCACTGGTTTCGATTATTGGAGCGTCGTGCCTGGCCAGGGCGAATACTGGGATCCCAAATTTATTGAGCCCAGCGGCACCGCACGTGTTCCCGGCTATGCGACTGATATTATAACTGATAAATGCATCGATTGGCTGAAGGCACGCGATACGGCTAAGCCATTCTTTCTCATGTGCCACCACAAAGCGCCGCATAGGAGCTGGGAATGCGACGTAAAGCACAAAGACATGTACAAAGACCCAGTCCGACTCCCCGATACTTTCACAGACGACTACAAAAACCGCGCCAAAGCAGCCAAGATCGCAAAGATGCGAGTAGCCGAAGACCTCACTTACTTCGACTTGGGCATCGTACAGCCCGACGGTGGGTCGCGAGTGGGCGAGAAGATGGTTGATCTCTGGTGGTGGACCGACCGCAAGATACCCGCTCCAGCTCAGGAGGATATCACGTCACTGAAGCTCATCGATAAGGATGACGGCACCATCTTTACCTTCAAGACGACGCAAGAGCTAGCTGAATGGAAATTCCAGCGTTATATGCAGCGCTATCTACGAACCATCCAGAGCGTAGACGACAATGTCGGGCGACTGCTCGACTGGCTCGACGCCGAGGGTCTCGCTGAGAATACCATCGTTATCTATACTTCCGACCAAGGTTTCTTCCTCGGCGAGCATGGCTGGTTCGATAAGCGCTTCATGTATGAGGAGAGCTTTCAGATGCCCTTCATGATCCGCTTTCCTAAAGAGATCAAAGCCGGCTCTGTGTGCAACGATATCATCTCCAACGTCGACTTCGCGCCTACATTTCTGGACTTCGCCGGCTTGCGAACACCCACCTATATGCAGGGCTTTACCTTCCGCTCCCTGCTGCAAGGCCAGACCCCAGCAGACTGGCAGCAAGTGGCGTACCATCGCTATTGGATGCACCGCGACATTATCCACGAGGCCTATGCCCACTACGGAGTGAGAGATCAGCGGTATAAGCTAATTTATTGGTACGCGGAAGACTTTGGACTAGAAGGCACGAGACCTGGGGGTCAGGAGAAGGAGTGGGAGCTTTTTGACTGTGACGAGGATCCATTGGAGCTCTTTAATGTCTATCATGACCCTAAGTACGCGGAGACCGTCAAGATGATGACCAAACTGCTAGAAGATAAGATGGCTGAGATAGGTGACGAGCCTGTACATCCTCGGAGTTGAGAATGGAAATCAAACCATACGCAGCTTTGATACTTTATTCGTTTGACCATCTATAGCATGAATCTCATCCTGCCGCAAGGTCCTTAGATTCTAGACGCATAGTAACAACCAGAGAAAATCCATAAGCTGCAATGTGCTCGACCACGTGATCACGTAGGGATATAACTTGTGATAAGTGCGTTCTAGAGGCATGAAACATGGCATTCCCAAGCTGTCCGCGACTCAAACACTCTAGCCACGATCCAATCAAGTGCAAAGAGGGCATTGACATGTGGGACCCACTAAAATTGGAGATCATAGACAGATGAGTATTAACATCGCTGAATATGACCCGACAACCTGGAGCATCTACTGGGCCAGATTGAGGCACCTGCTGGGGAAACCTCCAGCTGTTTTCCTCCGCTAAGTTCATAGTAGCCTACACTAGCGAAAGCCTATTTGAAGTTCGCCCCTAGCCGAGACGAAGTCTCCACCTACTGCCGAGTAGGTGTCCGACTACCGGTCCGACTACCGGTCAAAGCCTTCAAGTGCAAGTTATGACTCTCTTAGCGCGATCTCTCAATGCTCGAGACCATTCAGCTTCTCCACACACCGACCCCCAAAATCCGGGGAACACGGGGAAAACGAGTCCACTGTACTGGATCAATGTCGGCAAATACACCCTGCAAGAGGCCTTCGGAATGAGGAGGCTGCTCACGATAACCTCGGTCTCGTCGAGAGCAGATATAAATCTGCCCTGATAACCCCGGTAGAGTTTGGCCTTTCTCGTTAGCCACCCCTAGCCTTAGAGCAGCATCGCACATCTCTACACCAAGCCGAAGGTTGTGGATGGCAATACTATCGTTCTTACCTCCGCAATTCTATTACAATGATGGACTCTGAGAAAGGAGACGGACCGCCGACAGTCCTCGAGGGCTCGATCTCGCAAGACAAGGCGAGGGCCCAGCACGAAGAGCATGCAACCCTTGGGACAACGGCCGAGACGGCCCTCACGCTGTCCCAGGCCATCAAGTACTATCGCAAGGCCATACTATGGTCGTTGACCATGTCTATGGCAACGATCATGGAGTCATACGATTTAATTCTCCTTACGAACTTTTGTGCGTCTTCCCTTGTCAAGTGTACCCTTGGACCTGAGCGGGATAAAATAGGACCTGGACTAATGATGCATCAAACAGTCGCGTTTCCCCAATTCCAGAAGAAATATGGCGTCCAGTTACCTTCCGGAGCATATAGTATCCCGACAGAGTGGCAGGTTGGCTTCTCCATGGCTGGCATCTGCGGCATGATTCCAGGAGTATTCGCCAACGGCTACCTTGTGGATCGGTACGGATATCGGAAGGTTATGCTTTGGTCGCACGTCGCGATACTCGCAGCTATCTTCATCCCCTTCTTTGCCCCTAGCCGGGAGGTACTACTGGTCGGCTGCCTGTTGCTGTGAGTACCCTTCGCGGCCGCCACCCAAGGTGCTGGGTGCAACTCCTTATTGGAAATACTCTTAGCTAATGGGGCCATTCTCAGTGCTTTTCCCTGTGGTATATTCGCGGCTGCAACTCCGGGATACGCCAGCGAGATTACTCCGATGGTTCTCCGTGGCTACCTGACTACCTACGTGAACCTCTGCTGGGTCATTGGTCACCTTATCGCTGCTGGCGTGCTCATTAGTATGCTGGATAATCCTACCGAGTGGTCTTACCGCATTCCTTTCGCAATCCAGTGGCTTTGGCCGCCGTTCCTAATCCCGGCTTGCTACTTTGCCCCAGAGTCACCCTGGTGGCTGGTTAAGAAAGGTCGCCTTGAAGATGCTGAGAAGGAACTGTCACGCGTTGTAACAGCCCCAGAGGAAGCTGTCAACAAAAAGAACGTGGTGGCCATGATTCACCATACGCTCGAGATGGAGAAGGCCATGAATATCGGTGGCTCCTATTCCGACTGCTTCAAGGGCTCAAACCTCAGGCGTACCGAGATCGCGATGGTCAGCTGGGTGAGTGTTAAATCTCGGATATTTAATTACACACGAAGCAAGGCCTGACTTCAAACCTAGGGTTGCCAAGTTCTTCCAGGATTTGCGATACAGAACTACATTACATACTTCTTCAGCCTGGCTGGACTTTCGTCGTCTAACTCCTTTAAGCTGGCCCTTGGCAGTTACAGCATTGCGTTTGTTGGAACTGTCTCGTCCTGGTTCCTGCAGAAGCGATGGGGGCGACGGGATATCTACCTAGTGGGGTTGGTCGGAATGTTCGTCCCTATGGCTACTGCCGGGTTCATCGATCTCGGCGATGGCTCCAGTACCATCCGATACGCCCAAGCTGCCGTGCTCCTTGTGTGGTTCTATGCATATGGTACAACGCCTTTACCAGATGATACACTTAAACCATCGTTGACTAGAAACTAACGGAGTATATTAGGCTCAACTGTCGGTCCAATTCCTTATGCCATTGCCGCTGAGGTTGGTGCCAGTCGGCTCAGAACGAAAACCATCTCGCTCGGCAGAAATTCCTGCTACTTCCTGCTCATCATCAACACAGTAAGTCCAACCCATTCTTCTTCCTAAACTAAGTTTACGGGAGAGCAAAATCTGACGGAACCCTTTAGATAGTCGCTCCCTACATGCTCAATCCAGCTGCTGGCAACCTGAAGGGCAAAGCAGCATTCCCTGCGGCTGCTCTCACTCTGATCTTACTTGTCTGGGCGTACTTCCGGTTGCCTGAGACCAAAAATATGACTCCCGAGACACTGGACAGGCTGTTTCATGACCGTGTTCCTGCTAGGAAGTTTAAAGAAGAGGCAAAGAGATACCAATAACGGGGCGGGCGGCATGGTAGGTGCAGGTAGCGATTTAGCATGGCAACGCTGTCTATCTGCCAGGAAGCACTAAGGATACTCATTTTTTAGTCGCTATGCTTAAGCAAAGCACTTAATGATTTGATCTAACGCCAATAAATTGAACCTAAGGTACTCAATATATTCGGAAGCTGTGCATAATAACCTGGGTTTTTTTTAAAAAACAAAACAAAACCCTGAAGAGCATCCTTTTATTGGGATTTTTTCTCGTATTAGAGTAAGCATATTACCAGCGCTACAGGCCCGAGTATATCAACCCCTCCTCTGTCCATTATTGCATCTCACACGCCGCGGTCTTATATCTCCTTGTCCCCAGATTCTGCGAGCCCCTTCTCAACCTGATCTATCTTTTCCCTTCCCTGAATCTCATCGGCTTCCTGCCCCTCTAGAACGGCGTCGTATTCCGAGGCTAGCTGCTCGAAAGTCAAGGACGAGTCGATGTTCTCATCGGGCCAGATCCAGAAAAAGACGTAATAAGCAACGCCAGACAAAACTATACTAAGAATGTATCCGAGATACCACATTCTCTTCGCGCCGGTATCAACAGAGACAGTACCAAAGGTCGCAATGAGGCCGGGGAAGGGGAGGGCGACTCCGATGATCCAAGCAGCGATAGCACGTAGGTTCCAACCCCGATAATACCAATAGCGAGAGCTAGTGGTTCCCGTATAAAGATCGGGGACGTAGTAGTTTCCGTTGCGAATAAAGAAGTAGTCCGTGATGCAGATGGCGGCGAATGGGCCCATTAGAATTGAGTATCCAGATAGGAAGGTAAGAAGCGATTGGGCGCTCTTGATGATCTGCCATGGCACAATGGGGAACGTGAGTAGTAGACAAAGCACTTGTCCCCGTCTGATGCTGATCCAACGGGGCAAGAGTCCGGCGATGTCTGATCCGAATGGGAGAGAATTGGCTGCTACGTTGGTGCCGAGAACGGCAACCGCAAAGGCAAAAGATGCCAGGAAGACAAGAGCACGCGATGCTGGAGACATTTCGTAATAGTCGAGAGCCTTCGACAAGACATCCCAGAGATTCCAGTACTGTTTGCCCCAAAAGTTGGACGTGCAAGAAGCGACTAAAATGCCAAATAGTGCTGGCAACGCGCTGAAGACAGGGTAAGTAATGAGCTGTGACCATGTCTGGTCGCTAGGCTTGCGGGCATATCGAGCAATATCGGCCTGGGCGACGATCAAAGCCGAGCAGCCGCCAAAACCGGAATTGAGTGCCGACAACCAAAGCCATCCGTAGTAGTTCGGATCCGAGATCTGCGATGACACGTTGAAGGAGGGGCCGACCGAGCCGCCGTTCAGCACGACGGCCCAGATTAGAACGGCGAAGCATGCAGGTGCGACCATGCATGACTTTGCCACGAAATACCAGTTGAGATTGCGAGGGTGGATAAATATGAAAGGAAGGCTTAGAACCCAGAAGATCGCCAATGCCCCAAGCAGTTGAGTCGTTGTACCCGAACTCGCAGGAAGCCGATTGGGAACACTGTTCCACTGAGGCCAGATGCAGCGTATGCAGATAGACACAAAATTGGCACCGTAATAAGCGTTGATGGCAAACCAAATAGCGGCCTGAAACTGTTAAACACTGCCAGGGAAGCGTTGGAGGGTTGTTGGCTTCAACTTACTACAATGCATCGAGAGACAATGGCAAAATAGCTTCCCCACATGCCAAAACTGGCTCGAGCATAGACTGGAAATCCGATGTGGTATGCCGCAGGGCCTCTTCCGTTGGCTACAAGCAAGAGCGCTCCGATAATGTGGGAGACGACAACAGCGAGCCATGAGGCATACCACGGCATGCCCAAAGCAATCATAGCGCTGCCTGTTGTCCATGTTCCAGTGGCGAAGGACGAGGCAAGCCAGAAGCTGGTGTAGTGGAGCCAGGTGTAAGTGCGGTAGGACGGTTTCGACGGGTCAAGATCGTCGTTGGACCAGACATGCTTCGACCTGTCGACCTCGGTGGTCGACGTGGCGCTGTATGGATTCTGAGGCGCTTCGAGTTTGTGCAAGATGTCCCGCCACGACATGTTCCGGTATTGAGCCAATCGAGACATGTTGAGCCGCGTCGGTCGGTTCTGTGGTTAACAAAAAATGGCCACGATGCGTAAGGCCCTTGATCACTGACCGAGGCCAGGGTCTGCCCATGAGATTTATACCTCACGTTGAACTCACCAACCACTTCCTTGAAGGAGATAACGCTTCTCCGCGAGCCAATGCGATCAGCAAATGGTCTCGCCTTGACGTACCCAAAAGACTGGTTGCTCTGCAAGATAAGGCTACCTCCCTGGGTTGTTCTCCCCATATTGCGATAGTGGCACGGCTAAAGAAGCCCCCTTGCTATTAGCGGGGCGGGCGGGGGTTGGCCACGCAGTCGGTGTACCCCTTTCCCGGTAAAGCCTGTCGGACATGGATCCATTGTCCGACAGCGCCAAATCTTGGGGGGCTTCCTGCCATTAAGCCACATGACTCGATAGCTATGGAACCTCGCCGCCTTCTGTCGCAAAGTGAGATCTAGACTTTATTTGACGGAGGCGTGAGAGTAGTTAAAAATAAAAAATCTTTATGCAACGTAAGTGCTTCGCTTATGTAGCCGTAGGGAAATGTTGGTAGCTACTGCGACTATCCAAGGCCGAACAAGCCCTGGGTCGAGCAGGCTTTCCTAGCCTTGTCATGTAGGGTATCTCTCATGGTTGATAGAAGAGTACTGTGTTAAGTAAAATGTCAAGTCTGGAAAAGATCTCTATTCTCTTC
This sequence comes from Thozetella sp. PMI_491, assembly GCA_021432635.1. Classification (NCBI taxonomy): domain Eukaryota; kingdom Fungi; phylum Ascomycota; class Sordariomycetes; order Chaetosphaeriales; family Chaetosphaeriaceae; genus Thozetella; species Thozetella sp. PMI_491. Next base: position 188,257 of record MU270026.1, on the reverse strand, counting down.
TACCATTACACTTATTTCGATTGGGTCCCCTGTTGAAGGATCATGAGGACTTCAGCGAGCCGCTCAATACCTTCTATCAGTGCCTCCTCTTCGTGCCATGCCCAGCATAATCTCGCGCCGTGAGTGTATAGCTGAGACCTCGATTTGTCTGTGATAGGGTCGTCAGGAACGGCGAAGAGGTCACCGTACGCTATGCGGAGATTGAAATCGTCCAGTGCCTTTCTCGCAATCTCCCGGCCAGATGGTAGCGATCCATCATCGGGAAAGATAATGTAAAGAAAGAAGCCACCGTCGTATTGGACTACTGCCCCGTCCTCTCTTGCATTAAGATCCTCGCGCTCTCCAAGAATACGTACCCCGTAGGGATATAGATGTTTCCTTATCGCGTCTTTCATGGCCAGGCACCGCTGCCTGTAAGTCGGGATCAGAAGCTCATTCAGATGCCGAACGACCGCGCCACTTTTAAGCATCTCGTTGACCATCAAGGATGCGAAATGCCCCTGACAACCTCCTGATACGGTTGCTCCACTAGAAAATAATATCAGAAAAGGTTTTTCGTGACGCGGACTATCAATGCAAACTTACACAGTTCCCATGGCGGCGACGAAAGCTGGAGTGCCCTCTATCCAGCCAACCCGTGTCCCAGGGGCCACGATCTTGCTAAATGAGCCGTTGCTAACGGCATTGCCAAATTTGGACTGTCCTCCCATCGTTCGGTCCACGTCGACCAGACGGGGTGGCGGGAACGGATTCGGTTCCGCTTCATCACGCTCTTTCCCGCTCCTCCAACGTAGGACGTCGTAAACGTCGTCCGTAACAACTAAAACATCATACTTGCGGGCAAGTTGAATGAGTTGCTCGCGTCTCCGAAGGGACATTGTCTTGCCGCTAGGATTGGAGAATGTAGGTACCATATAGAGAATGTGGCGGTAGGTTTTTGGGTACCCAAGCTCAGGCGTCTTGGGAGCAATGATGGTTGAAGTGGATCTAGATTCATCGCTGATCTCCTCTAGAGCTTGCGCGAGGTAATCTAGGTCGACCCCATCCGAGCCTTCGGGCACCGCACGTATGCGGCCCACGAATCCCGCATCGCGGAAGACTGGACAAGCGAGAAAGTAGGTAGGTTCAACCATCCAGATGGCTTGGGTCTCAGCGGGATCTGTGAATTTTTGCAAAATGGTGGCGAGCCCGTTGGACGCTCCATTCGTCACAATAATTCGCTCCGCCCCAATCGTACCCGCGCTTGGCTGGTAGACGTCCAGCAGCCACTTGCCAATGTTCTCGCGCAATGAGGCGTCGCCCCATTCCGGGCCATATTTGAGGAGTTCAGGGATATTTGCGCTCGAAAATACCTCCGCCGAGGCTGCCTGCATCGCTTTGATGGGATGTAGCCGTGGGGTGGGCCAACCCCCTTGGAGGTTGATGTGTTCCATTTCTGGCGCAATTTTGGATATCATGAGGCAAGAATGAGATTTGGGAACAGAGAACGAGAGTACCGTCGAAACGAAGCAACACGATCCCCGCTATCAATTCGACCTTTCCCGCCTAGGCGCGGTCAGTTTACATGCAGTCACGCGTGGATCCTCAGTGACAAAAGTCCTGGCCCTAGTGTCGGCGTGGATCCTTTGCTTCTTAGTCTCTATCCCTTGTCGCCGTTCACGCCAGTTCCACCGCGTCGGACAAAATACAGAATGTCCGCTTAACCAGAGAGGAGCCCAGCTAACCCTGCCTCTAGGGGATAGCTCCTGTGGTATTTTCTGGGACTCTCATTTACAATGATACCCCTGGCTGTCAGTTGTGCAGACGAGATTGACCAAGATAGGTAGTAGCCTTCCGAACTAGGCCCAGAAACAAACATGTCAATTGTGTCGTCTCAGGTTTCGGAGTAAGTACACGATACAAGGGATTCAAGTGCATTAACAGCCCACTCACATCGCTAGGAACAACCCTATTACCGCCGCAGATGTCCGAGACGCAGCAGCTAGTTTAGGCTTCGAGGTAAAAGACAGTGAGATTGAGGCTCACCGAACGCTTCTCGCCGCGGCATATGAGACGTTCGAAGAGCTGTCAGCATTGCCAGACTACGAGCTTCCAGAAGATGGTCTTGAGATAATTCGCGAAGACATCTTAAGGATAGAGGAAGGATCTAACTTCTTCGCCAATGCGTGGTCATACAGATGCACAATAGAAGCGAAGTCAACATGCGGAAACCTGCCTGCAGCTAAGCTTCTGGCAGGGAAACGGATTGTTGTCAAGGACAATATCTGCATCGCGGGGATTCCTCAGGTTTACGGAACGGACGCAATTTCGCCATGGACACCCCAGTCTGATGCGACGGTAGTAACTAGAATCCTCGAAGCCGGCGGTCGCATCGTTGGTACAGCTACGTGCGAAGCGATGAGCTGCGCGACCGTGAGCAACACGGCATCTGCGGGACCCGTATACAATCCTTATGCGCCTGAATACTCGGCAGGAGGCTCGTCGTCTGGCATCGGCGCGTTGGTCGGCAATCCGGACCAGTCTAGTCATGCAGATGCTGTCGACATGGGCATGGGAGCGGACCAGGGAGGATCCATTCGCGTCCCGGCCGCATTTTGCGGGCTTGTCGGACTGAAGGCAACGCATGGACTTATTCCGTACACTGGTGTGATTCCCTGCGAGGCTGTCCTTGATCACGTCGGTCCCATGTGCAGAACCGTGTGGGACACTGCTGTTCTTCTTGAAGTTGTTGCTGGCTATGACGGCATAGACGATCGCCAACTCGGGGCGCAAAGCCATGGAGGCATCAAGTATTCGTCTAACTTGAAGAAATGGTACGAAAACATTCCGCAGGAGTTGCGATTGATGCCACTTGCCGGTAGAAGAGTGGCTGTGATTAAAGAAGCTATAGACGCCCCGTTTGTCATGGAGGAGATGAAAGCGGAAATCAGGGCGGCGGCGGAGCGGTTCCAAAAGCTCGGGGCTATACTTGAAGAGATATCGATGCCAAGCCATGAGCTAGGGCGATCTCTTTGGATGGCAGTCTGCCGCCAGTCACTTACAAGTGTGGCTCTTGGACATCCGATGGGAAGAAGAGGCCATTATCCTACAGGATATTTTGCGAGCATACTTCCATGGTCTCAGGAAAAGTGGGATCGACTGCCTATTGCGATGCGTAACGAGTTGATCAACGGTGTCTTTGAACAGAAGCAGTACCCGACGATGTATGCCAAATGCATGAACCTTGCTCTCAGGCGTAAGTGACACCCTCTCTGACGCTCCCATATTTGAAACTAAAGTTGCCATTTGACTCTAGTTCGAACGGAATATCAGACACTTTTCGATTCTTTTGACGTTTTGCTAATGCCTACTGTCCCTTTTACCGCACCGCGGCTTTTTGACAGGGCGACAGCCTCACCATGGGAGATAATATCATCCACATTCGGCCAGACGCTCAATACTATGCAGTTCAACCTTACGGGTCATCCGGCTATGAGCCTTCCCATAGGCCTAAAGCCCGACATGAGCGGAACGAATCGAGATATCAAACTTCCCGTTGCTCTTCAACTGATCGGACCTCTTCATGGAGAGTCAAAGCTGCTGGAATTTGGATACGCCTATGAGAAGGCATACGATTGGAAAGAGAATAGATGAAATAGATCAATAATATATAATTGTATATGTCTGCCTGTGTTTTCATCTGCTGTTCATTGCCGGTCCTTTCGTAGCACATCATGGTTATCTGTAGGAGGCTAATTCTGGGCTGTTTGGAAGTCCGCAAAAAAGACACCTAGCAGACAAGTCTCCGTAAACGGACTGCGTTAACACTGAGAGCATCTGCCGACTTGAGGACATCATCAGCTGATAGTCCAGGCCACGGCCGGGTTCTATCGGTACCCGATCCGCATCGGACTATCGGACAATGCTAAATTTCGCTTAGCGTACATTAGTACTGTGCGAGATGGCGATAGAGGACCGGGAACAAAAGAGCTTATCTATCTACCCTTTGTCATGAACGGACTATTGATTGATGAATACTGATCTGCTATGTTTCATGGCAATCAATTTGCTCCGATGGACTCACACTCTTGCTCATTTGTCGTTCTGGGTGCCGGTGTGATTGGCCTTTCCACCGCACTCAGCCTGCGAGAGTCATATCCTACTGCCCGAATCACAGTCCTCGCCGCACATTTCCCGGGTGATTATCATGTAGACTATACCTCTCCCTGGGCGGGTGGAAATTGGTGTTCCTCGGCGACAGACAACGGGCTCTTAGAATCTTTTGACAGGACGACATTCGAACGATTCAGCCGCTTGGCAGCGTCAGCTCCAGAATGTGGAATCGCGAGATCGCCCCTGAGGATGATTTTTGACCAGCCCATTGAGTCGACCGAAATATTGAGCCAAGATACGAAGAAAATATGGTACGAGCGCCTAGTTGGGGGACTAGACCAGGTTCCCGAAGCCGAGCTGCCAGAGGGCGCCGTGTTTGGGCTAGAGGCTCGGGCGACATTCGTGATTAATACTCAGATATATTTGCATTGGTACGGCTTTTGCTACACCAAACACGGGTCTCATATGTCTAACTGTATATTAGGCTTCTTAGTCGTTGTCGAGCAGCAAGGGTCCAGTTGATACGACGCAAGATCTCGCATATTAACGAAGCTCGCCTGTCGGGAGATGTGTCTGCTGTCTTCAACTGCACAGGACTAGGATCCTATTCTCTTGGCGGCGTAGATGACAAAGATATGTACCCTACGCGCGGACAGACAGTGCTCATCGAACAGCCTATCGAACCGCTCAAGCGCATGTACTTCCGGTCCCCTCGGCGCGTGGACAACGATACAACCTATGTTTTCCAACGGCCACTAGGCGGCGGCATTGTCCTTGGCGGGTGCCGAGAGGACGGCAACTGGAGTGGTGAAGTCGACATAGAATTTTCTAAAGACATAATGAGAAGGTGCTGTGCGCTCGCTCCAGAACTTGGGAGGCTCGAGGACCTGAAGATTATCCGACATGGAGTCGGACTCCGGCCAAGCCGCCGGGGCGGGCCAAGGATCGAGGCCGAGAGGAGAGCGGGCTATCTTGTCATACACAATTATGGTGCAAGTGGCGCAGGCTACCAGGCCTCTTGGGGCATGGCAGAATATGGAGTGAAACTCTTTACGGATGCAGCGGAGAATCGAGAAGCCGCTAAGCTTTAGACCGTCAGGGAGTTGTGTATCAGAAAAGTTACCCATCGAGCTAATACCCTGCTATCGGTGTTTAGAAGCTAAGATAGAATATATTTAACAGCCAAAAATAAAACTTGCCGTCTGCTTGTAAGTGTGAATTGGGAGCCAGGCGCAATAGATTGCGGGGTGCATGCATGCAGGCACTCAGAGCAGGTCATTAATACACTTCGAGCCACAGCCACGTCCAATGAGGCCCACTCTACGCCAAGAGGGAGTCAGAGAGGCGGAATTGCAAGAAGAGCAGACGATATCTATGCTCCACAGTTAAGTATCGTAGGACGACGCCATGTAAACGTATCAAGGGATGCTTGCAGATGGTCGGACTTTTCTATGCGTGTCCGATAGATCGGACACGGACCACACGCTGATATCCGCACCTAAGCATTAGGACTAAACAAAGCCGTGCTACTACCAAGGATAAAAACAAGGAAGCAAACATAGCTTAGCTGTTCTTTCAGAATACTTCTCAGAATTGTAAGTTCCATATTGTATAGACTATCACCATGGCTCCAAAGGCTCTGTGCTGCATCTCGGTGGACATTGATGCCGTATGCGGTTGGATCGGATCATACGGCGGAGAGGAGTCAGTGTCGGATATATCCAGAGGTAGGAAGAGAAGCGTACGCCTAGCATTTGGTCACCCCAATGCTAACAATAAGACAGGTTATTTTGCTGGCACAGTTGGAGTCAGGCGCCTGCTTGCCCTCTTCGAGAAGTATAACATAAAGACGACATGGTTCATCCCAGGCCATTCGCTAGAGACGTTTCCTGAGGAGTGCGCCATGATCCGGGACGCGGGACACGAGATTGGCCTGCACGGATATTCACACGAGAACCCGAGGGATATGACTATCGAGCAGCAGGAGATAGTTCTCGATAAGACGTACCGCTTGCTCACGGAGTTTTGCGGCAAGGTAGGCCTAAATGACCCCTTCGAGTCAAGCAGAATGTTGTCTTCTAACTTTGGATAGCCGCCGAGGGGGTCGGTAGTACCTTGGTGGGAGACTTCCAAGGAAGGGGCGGATTTAATGTTGAAATACGGTACTTCTCAATCTGCAGACACGTCCAATGCGCCTACTGATCGATCTGTAATAGGCCTAGAATATGATCACTCCTTCTCGCATCATGACGCGCTGCCTCACTGGCTTCGCGTTGGGGACACATGGACAAACATCGATTACAAGCAGCATCCAGACACCTGGATGAAGCCATTGGTCCGAGGAGAGACAACTGGGCTGGTGGAGATACCAGCCAGCTGGTACCTCGACGATCTTCCTCCCATGGTTTGTGTGCCCATGTGCGAGTCAAGTCCCAGACCAAGATGGTTTGCTAAATGACCTCCAGATGTTCATCAAGAATATGCCCAACAGCCACGGGTGGGTCCACCCAAGTGTTGTCGAAGACCTCTGGAAGGACCATTTCGATTATTTCTATGAGACATACGACAACTTCTGCTTCCCAGTAACGATACACCCCGATGTCTCGGGCCATCCCCACGCGCTTAAAATGATTGAAAGGTAATAATATTTCTCTGAACAAGGTATCATGCACTAATTCACATCAGAATCATCAAATACCTCAGCAAGCACGAGGGAGTGGAATGGGTGAAGATGGAGGAAATATGTGATGAATTTAAATCACGCAATACCCCTCCAGAAAGTGCACGCCTTCCGGCTGAGCGTGGAGCGATCCTGAGGCGGGAATAGAGTTTGATCCTGTAATTTGGTCGAAGCATGGGGCTCTTGATTCTGCTGGACACACACCTAAGAGGCTGGAACTGAGGTATTGAGTAGCCAGTTCTCCCTGGCGAAAGGCTCGCAAAGAAAACACCGCCAAGATTACTACATCTGTACACAACCCTAATATAACAATATACTGTTTCTCTGTTATCCAGGTGTTTCAAACTGCACCCACTGCGTCTCTTGGATAGATAGTGCTGAATATCCTGGCCGTGGACCTCTTGCGATCTCTAGCAATAAGCCGACGACCCGGCGCGTAACCTTTAGCTCCTCAAGAGCCGCACTAAGCCGGCATAACTCCTCAGATTGGTCCGGTGCGAGAGACCACTCTTGAACCGGGTCTCCGTATTCACTAATCGGTATACCCTGCGTTAGGAGGTCGAACACGTCGCGGAAGGCGCACGCGTTCCGCCATTTGTTCGCGAAATCTACCAGAGTTGCAGAACATGAGAACATGGCTCGGCAGATTTCCCTGCGGTCGTATAGGGAGTGCTGCTGGTGCGTCGGCGTCGCCCAGAGGGAGTACATCATGATTATGCCTGCTTGGAACTGGTGGACGAGCTGTAGAGTGAGCGTTAGCAACCCGCCGGAACAACCGGGAATATCCGCTCTACGTACCGCGGTCCATGTGTAACAGGATGTGTGCTCTTTGACACGAAGCCGGCGAAATGTGATGAGGACCTGAGTTGCCGCTGCGACGAGGTGTCGAGAATCTCCGCCTCGGACCGCAAGCCGTGGGTTTGGAAAGAGCGAGATAATGGAGTAGTTTGCTAGCTTCAGTAGCCATGAAGTCGACTTGAACCTATCATGTATCTCATGGTGTCCGGGAAATATGGATACGTCTTTCACCCATCGGGTCAGATCGTGACGTATCTGGGAACGCCATAGATTTGGCACCGGGTGCTGCTCTTGCTCGGCTTCGTACTCCAGTCTTTGTACTAGCTTTAATATTCGGTATTGTATCCGCCGCAGTCGGAGAACGTGTTCGTCTAGCGCATCTTCTCTGAACATCTGGCTTCCCTCTGGAGACCCATGAGAGGATAGATCAAAGGACGACTCTGTGAGCGAGTCGTCGCTATCCGGCAGCTAATGAAGTGGGGTCATTAGCATTGTCTATGTCAGAGGCGTTTATAGGCGTGGCCTCACCTCATCCTGGGTAAATGTGTCCGCAAATGTGACCCCGTGGTCTGTAGAGTATGATAGGAGAATGTCGATCACGTAGCAACTGCGAATCGTCTGCCTCCGAATCTCGGTTTCAGTGTCATCTAGTTGCTCTCTGTTGTTTCGGAATGGATTTCCATTTTGCACTCTTGATAACGCACAATTCATCATAACCTCCGACGCCCGATCAAAGAGGGTTCCCACCGAGTCGAGGTGCATGGCGTGGACCGTTAAAATCAGCGATGACTGTGTCCGGATCACAGGCGATCGGCCCTGGATCGCATATGAGTTGTACTTGGCCAGCGAGCGGCTGTGCAGGGACTATGGCACCTTAGTGCAAACCACTTAAGTGGACGGATTTCATAAAATAGCTATACCTTTGAGTTTTCAATATGTTCAGTTGCAGGGTCGGAGTTCTGTACCAGCAGCGCGCCGATAGAGAGGACCTAGCGAGAGTTAGATGGCATATCGGCGGCCATAGAACTCTCCACTAACCATGTCCACGAAAAATGCCACCCACTCTGGCCTCTGACTAGTGGACTGAGGTTGCTGCCAGGTGGCCCACCACTCGTGCCACTGCTTCCGGTGCAGGAATGGCCACATAGGGTGAGCATTGCTGAAATATTCGGACGCATATCGATCGCCGAGTGTAATGGAAAGATGGCGGTCGGACAAGTAAGACGAAGAGATGTCGGGGCGGCCAAGAATAGCCTGGATATTTGACTCCATATTCACTAACCTGGGATCCAGACTGGTCGCTTGTTCAATACTTACTGGTACGGGCACGTCGGTGGCGAATTCGATCGTCCCAAAGTCAAAGGATAGCAGAGATTCCTCTGTGGTCCCAATAGACCATTCCAGCTCTGACCGAGGCACATCCATAGCATCATCTCCTGCGTCTGCTTCTATGGAAGCGTGCTGTTTTCCTGGATCCGGTCCATTTTGGTCGAGATCCTCAACGTCTTCGGGTGCCGGCATTCGCTGGGTCGAATCGGTGGGGCTTCGTGGAGTCTGTACTACGGTGATGGCGAGATGATCGTCTGCAATGCTCGGATGTCTCTGTCGCAATCGCGACTCGAGCGACGCGACATGGTCTTCAAGTAAATGCACGTAACTGGGATCTGTCAGTATTCCAGCCAATGTGTGCACAATCGACCGAGTCGGGACTTGCTTCGCGGGGACATTGCGTGCGTTCGCCTTCTTCGGCCTTAGAACAACGCATTCTACCGGAATAAACTGTAAGTGTCAAGTTGGCAGGCCATTGGAAAAGGGATTGAGCTTGTACCAGAACCAGACTTGACACACTCGCTACATGTCGGGCGCCGCTTGTCGCACTGCAGAGTGCGTTAGCTCCAGTTCTGTTTTCCGCCATCGCTATGCATGCCTTCTTTTTTCGGTGCCTACAGCGGTGGCAGGCGATCTCTCGAGGAGCCCGCGACCATGGCGATGCAAAAACCGGGCTGAATACTTCGGACATGTGAGCAGCGCAATGTCGCGAGCTTTCCTCAGGCGTCTTTCGGCGCGTTGAGGTGGGCGCAAAGAAGACGACGGGAGGTCATCCCCACAGAAATACAGTGGCGAATGGGCTCATCGATAAGATAGTGGTGGGGGTGTAGTCACGGCATTACGGAGCAAGTCGAGCTAAGGCGCTCTAGCTTGGGTGCCACCATGCCGGTGGGCTGGGGTCTCGATGCCTCGTTGACACGATGCTTTCCTGTCTGTGTACCTAGGTACCTACGCATACGTTTCACTTCTTGGGGCAAGGCCAAGTGCACAATGGACACGACGAGGTCGGCTATCATGCCGGTGCTCGAGACTTGAGTGTTTCTCGGGCCACCATCTTCCCTAGGGCACCATCTCCAGATATATGTAACCCTTCCGCCACGCGACCGCCATTGATCATGGGGTCTTCGTCCCCACATAGTCTCCCCAGCGGATTGCCCTAAAAAGCAGCCACCCAGAAATCCGGAACCTGGGCCGCTAAGTGGCATTCGGTCGGGAGTGAAGGTGTACAAACCATGCATGGGTCTGGACGAAAGCAGACTGGTAAATGGGATGTCTGAACCAGAGGCCATCGTGCCCTGTATGATGAAACTTCAGGGCTCAGCTCCTTACTCCTATTCCTACCGCGGCCATGTGATAGCTGCTCTAGACCAATCCTCTTCCAACGACCCATGACTCGGCAATGGGTCCTCAGCTACTAAACCAATCAAAGACGGAGCTTGGCAAGCGGACAATCGGACATTTCCCGATTAGGCAGTATGTCGTCTGCGAACCCCTTAAGACTGCCGTGAATCGATGAAGACGAGTGTTGCCGGGGGGGTGTGCTCAGAATCACAAAGATTCGAGTCGGCGAGCATCCGCAAGAGAAGCATATAAGCAGTTTCACTTGCCAAGACTCGCGGATCAAAGACTGCATCTTTTTCCCAGCCGGTTCTCGCATCGATAATGGCTATCACTCCCTTTACCCCGCGCGTGATCCGGGCTGCTGTATTTGAGTGTTTCCGATTCGGGTCCAACATTTCCCAAACAAGGGGGCAATTTGGTGACGTTTTTCGGGCCTGGCTCCTCGCTTCTGCCGAGTCATATAACGCAAACCGCCGTCCAGAGGAGCAGGTGCGTATCGAGACAAGTAGCTGGGATGTTGAACATGGGATGTATCCCGATAACCTAGAGAACACGGATGCCATCATTGTAACAGGCTCGACTGCCTCCGCTTACGATCAAGAACCGTGGATCATAGCGCTGGAGAAGTATCTTCAAGGTCAGTGGTCTGTCTGGTCTTCCAAAGGCTTTCGCTGATCCAGCCCAGACGTCCATGCCCAAAATCCAAGAATCCGAATTTATGGTGGCTGTTTTGGCCATCAGTTGGTCTCACAGGCGCTTCTTGGGCAGCACGGTGTACGCGTGGAAAAGTCACCCAAAGGATGGGAGATTGGAGTACACGACGTCCGCCTGAATCCGAAATTCAAGGCCGCTTTCCCAGGGCTTCTCAAGGGCCAGGATGTGCTTTCCTGCCAGTTCCTCCATGCCGATCACGTCGTCGTGCCTTCGGAGGGACTACCTGAAAGCTGGGTCTCGATGGGATCGAGCAATCTTTGTGACGTGCAAGGCATCTACCAGCCAGGAAGAGTTCTAACGTATCAAGGCCACCCCGAGTTCGATACTTTCATCAATGAGCAAGCTGTTCTTAGCTTGGGTGAAAGCGGTACCCTGGATACTAAGCAGCTGAAAGACTCTTTGGAACTAATTCATCAAGACGATCACGCAATTCTTTGCGGAGAGCTTCTGTTGAAGTTCTTCGCGCAATAGTCTTAGACCTAAATATAACAAAAGTTTGTAAAGAGATATTATTTAAAGCTCTATATTCCCTCCACGATGTTCGTATATGCATCTGCGAGGTAGCCTCCACTCCATGACATCTTTTCGTAAGTATCCGTGTCCGCTTTCATAGCCGGCCCTTGGATATCTCGGATGTATCCTGCGATGCCCTCTTTCGCCCAATTCACCGAGAATTTCTTCGTCACATGGTTCAGGCCTTGCATCGCGAATCCCGGCTGCAGTTGCCATACGACGCCCAGCTTCGCAAGTTTGAGGTGGAAATCGCGGACATCGTCTTCACTGTAACCGCGAGCCTTGAAGTCGTATGTTGCGCCGTATCCGGCCGCAAACAGCCTTTCTGGATGAACCGCGCGGATGCACTCGTGTACTTGGACGAGATTTTCCCAGACAAAATCCATTCGGGCCCATGTCACTTCCCCAAGCGGTGCGCTCTCCAAGCAGCGCTCCACGATGGTATGCGTCGTTGGTTTAAACCGAAACCTCCCATCCTCTGTCCGTGGAAGTTCCCAGTCGAAGAAGGGAGCCTCGCCACTACCTAGTGCGTGTTTGGCATATACTCGCCGCTCTCCAAGGCTATGGAACTTCTTCTCTCCAAGCTTGCCGCAGTATATCTCAAACTGGGCAGGGGTGGCCGCCAGCTTTACTGCGTCATCGAACGTGACAAGTTTGGCTTCCTTGAGCCAGCTATCGGTAGCCTCCTTCCGTGCACCGACATTGTAAGGATCGATCCGGCGGAGCACGTCGGCCAATGGTTCAACATGCTCGGTAGCACCGAGAATGTACGCATGATCCCGGCTGTCGTTGTTGGAAGTGATGAATTGAGATCCATCGACGTCGCAACGGGCGATGATAAGAGTCTCCGCACTGGCTCACCATTAGCACTAGTAACATGCGCTCCATCAACGCGGGAGGGCATACCCCATGATATCGAGCTGCATTCTTGCCGCGCACAGCCGTTTGAGGTAATCCCTCGTGGATACGACGGTCGGGCCTTCGCCACTAGTGAAGCGTTTGTTCCCAATTGCCAAGTCGTCGATGTGGAACATGGCAACACCGGCCTCCACAAGCCTCTGAACCAACTTGACGACCGAGGTCGTGCTCCCGAAACCCATGTCAGCATCAGCGATAATGGGCTGCAAGAAGTCCCGGGGACCAGGGAGAGAGAGACGTTGTTCCCTGCTTAGTTGCATGCGGTATTGCCTCTGCTTCCGATCGTGATACCGCTGCGACCGGAACATGCGCTCGGCGACGCGGGGCACAGTGTCCCACGGATAGTCACTGGTGTCTTGCCCGCTACACTCTGCCTCCGAGAAGGCGCAAAGCGCCCCTGAGATGTAAATTGTTTGCTGGCCGACCATCTGCGTGGCAAGTATAGGATCTATCATGCCGAAAGTCATCTCGGCAGTCCCATCTTGGCGATGCTGGCTGAGCTGCGCCCATAGCTTCAGCGCCTGCTTGTTTGCTGGAAAATCAACATCAAGTGGGCTGCGCAGGGGTGCTATTTGCTGTGCACGGTATGGCCTTGCCAACGGGTGTCAGTTCAGATCATATAAACAGTTGTAGGCGCAAGTACCGGCTAATGGAACTTTGTTTGGGCGTTTGCCACCATTCCTCGATCTGGTTGACAGTTTGTTGAAAGATTTCGTCCTCTCTTTCGATGCTGGATTCTTGTGTGTCCATTGTGAAGAACCGGCAATATCAAATCCTGTGCTCGAGAGGTACGCGAGCCGTGAAAGCTCACGTCGCCTGAAGCTTGTATACTTGCACCTAATTGGACCTCTAGCGTCCTGGCAACGCACCGGACTTGGGAGGGGGCGGCGCCCTGTCGCTATCGCGGCCGGGCCCCACAGCGGACTTTCTGCTCGATGTCCGCCCCTCCATGATTCATGCTCGCCGCGCAAGTCCGCCCAGGGACCTATCTAGACTAGGTCTGCCCAGCTACCAATTTCATTAGTCATGTGGAAACCCGGACTGGACGGTCATCAATATCGTCCGAGGCTTTGCACACCTCGCGTGTCGCCAAATCTGCGAGGCAGCGCCTTACTTAATTGCCCGGGCATCCAGCTCAAATGAGCTACCTGCAGACTCACTGACATTGGCCCTGTGGGATAGCTCGAGACGAGAATGTCAACCCAATCAGACGATCTTGGTCGAGCAACCACCCCGGCCGAGAAGGGTGCTGCGGACGACGACAGGGCTAACAACAACAAGAATGTCTCGTCTTCGGCGGCCACAGCTGTCGCCCCTACTGTGTATTTCGATTATACAGAGGATGACGCGAGGAAAGTCTTGAAAAAGATCGACTGGCGCATCATGCCGTATCTCTGGGGCTACGCTACGCTCTCCGCTGTGGACGTGAGGCTGCTGCTCTCCCTAATGCTTTGTGCCTCGCTTGGTCCAACGACTAACGACTTTTGCGGCTAGAAAATCATCATCTCGAACGCGAACCTCTACGGCATGTCGAAAGACACGAACCTGGTGGGGCAAGACTACAGCTGGGGTAGGTCATCGCCTTGATTAGCGTGCGATCTAAGACTTACCAGCCGTCTAGTTGGCTCTATCTTCTACTTCGGATATCTAGTCGCCGAGTTTCCCGCCGTGAATGCACTATCTAGGTTTCCCGTTGGGAAATTCCTGGCTGGTTTGGCCATGGTGTGGAGCCTGACAACCTTGCTCATGGCGGTTACGCACAACGCTGCCGGACTGATGGCGCTGCGTTTCTTCATGGGCATGGCGGAAGCTCCTGCTCTTCCTGGCCTGACTCTCATCACCAGTATGTGGTACAACAAGAGAGAACAGCCTTTGCGGGTGGCTTTGTGGAGCTCTACTGTAGCATCGGTATGTTTTGCCTAGGGGATGGTCCAGATGCCGAACACTGACAATATCTAGCTGTACGTTGGGCTTATTTCCTACGGCATTGGTCACTCCAATATCTCAATCGCCAATTGGAGGCTCCTCTTCATTGTCCTTGGATGTGTCAGCATGTTCTTCTCGATCATGATGTTCATCTTCTTTCCGGACCGACCTGCCGCCGGGCGCTTCCTAAGCGAGAAGGAAGCATTCATTGCCATAGAACGAAAGCGAGCAGACAACACTGGAATCGAAAACAAGGTCAGATATCCCACGGATCGAGTGATTATCAGGAAGTAAGCTAACACTCCAAAGACATTCAAGTGGTACCAAGTCCGGGAGGCAATGTCGGATTGGAAGTGCTGGGCTATAGCCCTCTTCTTCCTCTGCATGAACGTCAGCAACGGCGGGCTCAACACTTTTTCCGCCCAAATCGTGTCAGGCTTCGGTTTCAGCTCTCTGGACACCGTTCTGATCGGCATGCCCACTGGCGTGATCCAGGCGGTCGCGAGCATCCTGGCTACCTTGCCACCACGGTACATCAAGAACACGCGCTGCCTGTCAGCCGCTGTATGCTGCGTCGTGCCGTTGGTCTGTTCCATTGTCATTCGGAAGCTCCCAGCCAGCAATAAGGCAGGGCTGTTGACCGCCTACTACTTCTTTTACTTCTTCTGGGGTCCCTACGCCGTCGCACTGTCACTGCCCATGGCGAACACCTCGGGCCACACCAAGAAACTGACCGTCAACGCGATGGTATTTCTTGCCTACT
Source organism: Thozetella sp. PMI_491 (assembly GCA_021432635.1). Lineage (NCBI taxonomy): Eukaryota > Fungi > Ascomycota > Sordariomycetes > Chaetosphaeriales > Chaetosphaeriaceae > Thozetella > Thozetella sp. PMI_491. The sequence goes on along the minus strand of MU270026.1, from coordinate 173,183 downwards.
GCGTGGCCAACATCGTGGCACCACAGACATTCCAGTCATCCGAGGCCCCTCATTACACGAGCGGGTATAACTCTATCCTAGGATTTGAAGCTTCCGCTGTGGCGATCATGCTCGTCTACTTTCTAGGGATCCGGTGGGAAAATCGACGCCGGGATCGCATTCATGGGGTTGTCATCCAGGGAGATGTCCGAGTTGAAGAGAGTTTCGAGGACTTGACGGACTGGGAAAAGCCAAACTTCAGATATGTCTCCTAGTCGCAGTGCCCTACCATCATGTATCTTGGGGATATGACGCCTTTACTATGGCACCCATGAAGGTAAGTAATGCTTCACGTTAGAAGCCATTAATGGTATCGTAGATGGGGAACAGCAGCACGTTAACAGCAGCACAGAAAGAAATATTTGCGTTTCTAAGCCGCCGTGACTACATATTATTGTGTCTCCGTAGGCGGGATTCATGTAGACCGTGAAGTTGACATTGGAAGGTCTTGCGCCGCAATGTGGCCCTCGAGAATCTGAACGGCTGAGGGGTGGTATTCCAAGCCGGATGTAAGAGCCACTATGCGATCTACCTACCTAAGGTAGGTACGGTAGGTAATTATACCGTCTCGACAAGGATCCAACCGACGCTCCCCACCATCTTGCGGGGTTGTCGGCTCTACTTTAGCGCTGCAGTGTGGGGATTTCGGTGGCGTACTGCTTTCACTCCTCGTAACGAAGGACCCAGCAGAGTTTTAATTCTGTCGCAAAAGGCACGTGAGGCCAACTGACTCGATCGGCGCGGCCGATTTATCCCACCTCTCGAAGTCACGCAAACGAAGCCGAGTGCCCGCTTTGGCATGCTCGCCATGTCCGTTTGCTCAGCGGCATGGAAATACTCACGCCGTCGGATTACGAGTCGGGTAGCCGGAAGCGCCAAAGGCGAAGTGGGCGTCCGTGCAGCGCGTGCAAGCAAAGGAAGTCGCGATGTGTGCTCAAGGATGGCGAGAGCCAATGCGTACACTGCGAACTCCGCGGTTCAGCCTGCGTCTTTGAGCCAGGTGAATTAGTGAGATCGTATATTATACAGCCGTCCAACGTCGCTGTACCAAATCCGATCCATTTGGCCGCCCAAAAGCCGACCAGTGAGAATCCGCAGGAGCAGCTGGAGGCGGACGCAGACATAGTATCTATCCCTGTATCCCATCGGCCGACCGACGATGGGGGCAGTAGTGCTACAGCGATATCTGGACCCGAGGGAAGTTCCGATTCATCTGCTCTAGGTCTCTCCCAGTCGCGATTCGCAGAGTTATACGGCCTCGGAAGCGACATGGAGCCTATACTGATGGTAGGGCTCTAAGCGATAAAAGAAGGCCTAAGCGTGGACAGTAGCTTATTCCTAGTTGCAGAGACACCGGCCGTACGATCCGAGGACTCAAGAGTTCAGTCTCGAGACGCACTCTATCCGCCGAGTGCTTGATCTCGACGGCGATCAAGTTGCATATCCACTAACTTTCCACGTCGTTTCAGACGAGAAAGCCATCGACTCCAGTGCCGAGGCCGTCCAGTGCGCAGCCATCGAAGCTTGCATACACCCACACGGGGCCAGCCTAGTCGAGCTATTCTGGCGACATGTTCATCCTTGCTATCCTCTATTGAACAAGGAATTCTTCATGGACAACTACGCTAAATCACCTCGACGCGTCTCAGCAGCACTGCTCGGCGCCATCTACCTATCGGCCATGCGTTGGTGGGGGTATGATCCTGAGCTATCGATAAAGCCAATGCCAGACGCGTCACTTCTACGAGGTCTATTGCAAAAGGCTGTCACATCGTCTTACCATCGACCAAAGCTATCCTCCATTCAGGCCATTCTCTTACTCCTACAATGCCAGCCCGAGGATCCTCTAAACCCTGATCACACATACGCCTGGGGGCTGACATGCCAAGCTCTGGCCATTGGCCAGTGCCTCGGTTTGCATCTCAACGCGAGCAACTGGTTCATCCCTCAGTGGGAAAGAAATGTCCGGAAGCGCCTAAGCTGGGCTCTTTATATGCAAGATCGGTGGACTGCCCTGGCATACGGGCGGCCGGTGCATATTCACCATGACGACTGGGGTGTGCTAGAGCTAGCCAACGAAGACTTCTCGGATTGCGATAGCTCCAGCCTAGACGAAGAGCGACGGTCCATCGGTGCAAGGGGGAAACTACAGTTTATCCACATGGTTAAACTAACCTTGATACTGACTTCTGTCTTGTCATCATTCTACTCTATCCGAACCTGTTTCGACCAAGACACTGAACTACTATATCGGCGGGCACAGCCCTTGTTGGATCAGCTGCAGGCTTGGTACGAGAGTATCCCTTCGTCCCTGCAGATGAGCATTGCCTACCAAAGGAAACTGTGCTTCCACGGTAAGCTACCTACATATTCCAGATTCTCTGGGAAGTCTTGAGTTCCTAACGGTTGTCAAGGTTATCTCCATTTTTCCTATTATGGAGTCACCATGGCGATACTACGACGCCTCATTCGCTCTACAGCGATGCCTCCAAGATGCGAGGAAGAGCTTCTAGGCCGGGTACGCCAGATCGCACTGCAGACGACGCAGAATGCGATAGGCTTTGTTCTTGCACTAAGGCCAGACCAGCTCGAGGCATTCTGGTATTTCAGTGAGTGTTCCTAGCATTTGCCGCTACCAATTTCGTGACTTGGGCTAACTCTCTCCGAACAGCATCTCCGTACCTATACGCGCTTGTTGGGTCTTTCACCACCCTGCTTCTTGTTACCTCACTCTCGTCTCAAGAGAGGAATTTCTGGCAGGAAACTCTCAACTCATATCTATGGAGTCTGCGTACCATGAGTAAGAGCAGCGAGCCTATGAGGTACGCGGTGAATCGACTCGAAGGCGCCATTTTACGTGGCCTGGAGCATGCACTTGCTGTCAATCTCAACGAACCACTAGACAGCAACGTCAGCCCGATGGTTGTGACCGACTTTGGCAATGAGGTATTCGAATACACAGACTTTGGAGACTGGGATCTGGCAGTAGGCGGAAACGGTGCTTTCGATATCTTGGGTTCTATTCAGCTGGACACTAACGCTTTGACTACACATGGTTCAATGACCAATGGCTGAAGCATAAAAGGAAGGTCATTGTATTTGTATTTAGAGGTCGTTACCCGTGTCTATTTATCCATATTGCACACTATTCCCCCGTATCGAATTGATACATTATCCACGGCGACCTCCCCATCTTCGACGAACCACCCGAACCTGTGGCACTCTTTTCTTGCTTGCCCATTATCATCCGGAGTATATAGTGATGGCATCGGGAGCCTAAAGCTGATCGACCTGCCCCCGCAAAAGACCTCCATAACTTGCCCTCTTAACAGCAGCTTGATACCACCTATGAGCTTGACACCATCATGGCGCACAATCTCGGGGCCATCCACTAGTCGTGGGAGGTACAGCTTATACTGATCTGCCCAAAAGTCGTCTAGAGACGGAAAGTCTGTATGCAGAATAACTGAATAAGTATCCTGCGGGCCAGGCACTATCTGTAGCCGGAAGCCCTTTTCCTCCTCGTCAGCCTGAAGAACCACCCCAAATGAATGTGCGTCACACTGGCGAATATCAAATGTCGCGAGGAGGTCCTGAGACTCGCCCGGCCCCAAATCTAGGAAGTTCGTCTTCGTTGTCCCGACTGCCGTCATCTTTAGTGTTGATGGGATGGTCTCGACTGGCGTGGAAGTCTTCTCAAACAGTTCTAGAATCCCGGGAACCGGCTCGACGTTAAGGTAACCTTCTTCCCCAGCAGACACCAGCCGTGGAATGCCCATGTCTCCTCCCCAGAGCCACTTCTTTTCCTCATCGACGTAGTCTCCTATCCACCCAAAGAATACTCGTTGGTCCTGATTGTCGGCCTTCGGGGATGACTTGGCCGCGTACCATCTCCTCCCGTCCAGCCTGCCGTGGGATCCGTCGCGAGGTACGCGGAATGGACCGTAGGGAGAGTCAGCCACGCGGTACACGGTTCCCGCATTCGGTGCGTGGAAGCGTGAGTACATGAGATACCACTTCCCGTTCGGTAGCGTCCACAGCTCCGGGCACTCCGGGCAGAACATGTCATTGGGGGTGTACAACGGTTTAGGTGCGAAGGTCCAGGTTTCGAGATCCTCGGACGTCAGCAAAGCAATACACCCCCGGCTCCAGTTCGGGCCCTTAGCTAGGCGTGAGGCAATGACCATCCAATAGCGACCCTCTGGCTGGTGAAAGAAGATGAACGGGTCTCGGAAGTCGATATCTTCAAGATTGGAGCGCCCGTCCCCGACAATTTTGATCTCATTCCCGGGGGTGGAGAAAGAGGAGCCGTGCGGATCAGGGGATTGGGTGTGGAGGATGACCTGCTTTCCGTTGTCGCCGAGGTTATAGCCCGTGTAGAAGATATGCATATTGCCACCTGGGCCTGTCACCGCGGCCCCCGTCCACACCCCATCAGCATCCGGGAGAGACTTCTCGATACTAGGATGAATACTCGGCCCAGGGTCTCGGGTCCAGGATACTAGGTCGTTTGATCGCATGCGCCACCAGCTTGATCGCAGCCGTGGGGGGTGGTGCCTGGTGAACGGGGGGGTGGTAAGGTGGAAAAGGTGGTAGGTATCATCGACAAGAAGCGGGATTGCATCAGCTGCCCCCTGAGCTGTCGATGGGCGCCCATAGAGGACTCCATCCGGAGGAGGAGTGATTGCCTGGCTTCCCATTGCGTTTACTTCGTCAGCCGCTGCCAATCAGCGTTTCTTGCAATGAAACCGCGGTATGTCGGGTGAGACTCCTACCCAAGCTGGTGCTTAAGTCCATATAACTTCGGCTCGAAACAGTACAGTCCCACCTCACGACTCTTATTCTCCGTCTCATTGCCGGCGCAGTCTTTAATTTCATCCACCATCGGATCCTTGAGACCCTGACTCGTACTCCGGCGCGTGAACAATGGCGACTCCACTTTGCCGCGGTAAGTACCAATCCAGCCTACCTTCGGGCCACGGCATTCCCGATTCGCCTCTCACCACTCGTCTAGAATTCTGCTGAGGCGTTCTCTTCCCGCAGGCATCCCCGATGAGGCCTAGTCTAAGACATTGTGGCCCCTTTATCCCCCACACATGGCGAGATTCCGGGTTGTGTTTGCCCAGTTCCCAGTCCACTGTACATTATTAGTACGGGGAAGCTTCTCCATTTTCCGGGGTAAATGATCTGACGGCCGGTATGTGGTCCATTGGGTTATAAGAAGCAAGGGCGCCTGACTCCTGCTGATCCAACGACAATCAACCAAGACACACACTTGTGTAAACAAGAGACCGAGACAATGGCGAAAATACAGTATCCTTACATCTGGCTGTTCTGTGGCTTTGCCGCGCTGGGTGCGTGCCTCTACGGATACGATGGAGTGTACTTCAATGGAGTGTCGACCCTTGGTAAGCCGTCCCAAGTATCCCCTGCAAGGTATTTGAGACGTATTGATCGAACCATAGATGTATTCATTCGACACTTCGGCGATAAAACTCAAGATGGCGGCTACGTCATCACGCCCTCAACCCTTTCGATCATGACCTCGATGATTAATGTCGGCGAGCTTGTTGGGTCTTTAAGCGCTGCACCTTTAAATGATATCCTCGGACGTAAGGGGGTTTTTATGACCGGTACTTTTGCTATCATCGTTGGCGTTATCCTTCAACTGGTCTCGGATTCCAACCGAGGTCTCATTACTGCTGGAAGGGCCATTCTGTAAGCTGCACCCATATTCAGCATTGCATTGGTGAAAATACTTAAGCTAACATAGCGAAGAGGTTTCGGGGTTGGCAATTTCAGTGCTACATCGCCATTATACATGGGCGTATGTATACGCAGCTACTTGATTGTCCTTCTTGGTCCCCAAATGATACTGATATATGCTGTAGGAAATCGCTCCCGAGTCCATGCGTAGCCCGCTGTTGATGTGCTGGCAGCTTACTCTGTCTGTCTCACAAATCATTGCGGCTGGCATCAACCGCGGGATGATCAACATCGATACCTCGTTTGCCTACCGATTTCCCATTGGATTTCAGCTCTTCTTCCCCTTCCTCGTGCTTCTCGGGATCTGGTTCGTCCCGGAATCGCCCCGCTGGCTCGCTCGAAAGGGGCGTACGGAGAAAGCGACCAAGAGTCTTCGAGCTCTCCATCGGGATGACAAGACCTACGACCCTGAGCCAGATATGAACCTCATCCAAGCTGGAATTAACAAGGAGATTGAACTCGAGGCCGAAAGCGGCTGGATGCAACTGATCACGGACCCTATCGAGCGCCGCAAGGTGATTTACAGCGCCGGTGCGTTAATAGCGCAGCAAGTCAACGGTATCCAGTGGTTTTACTACTTCGGAACCGTCTTCGCCGAGGCCATCGGACTGGAGGATCCCTTCTTGATGACGCTTATTGTGTTCATCATTCAGGTGTTCGTGGTGTTGGCGGCGGTCCTGTTGGCCAACAAGTTGCCAAGAAGGCCATTGCTGATGGTCACCACTGGTATCATGACCGTCTCTATATTCGTAGTGGGTTGCTTGGGCATCCCCGGTGGAGATATATCACAGACAATGGGCAAGGTCATCATCAGCTTTGTCATCATTGAGATTGTGGCTTTGTACGTCCTCCCATGTTCTTTGTTGCTTTTTTCATCGAGTATCGAGAGCGTTTGAGCCCCTGCTCTTGGGACATGCTCCGGGTGGCTACATAAGCATACACTTTTTGGAATTTACTAACACTCAGCCATGGACAGCAACTTTGCCTGGGGGCCGCTAGGATGGGCGATTGTGAGTTACTCCCAAGCTTTAATACCTGAAAGAATGATACTAACTAGGGCACAATTCAAGGCCTCCGAAATGGCCGTCGGCCGCAATCGTAACAAGATCTACGCTATCGCGGTGGCATGCTTCTGGATCACTGTGTGGGTGACTGTCTTCACTCTTCCATATCTCTACTACTCGGCCAATCTAGGGCCCAAGACCGGATTCGTGTACACCGGGCTGTGCTTTGTCACTTGGGCGTACGTCTATTTCTGCGTAGGGGAGGTAAATGGGCGCACTATGGAAGAGATCGACGGTTTCTTCCGAGATGGGATTCCTGCCAGAAAGTGGAAGAATCAGCCCTTCAAATCGCAGGTTTCCGACGGAGATGAAAAGGTCGAAATAACCGCCAACGAAAACGCCAAGCACCTGCAAGACGTGGAGAAAGGATCGGAATAATACCGAGTAGCCTGAGTAGTATAATGGAAGAATAATCTGAAGCTTTTGTAAGATAAGAGGCTGCTGCAGAAATGCTGCTGGTAACAACGTCCAAGATTGGGAATAACCTTTCCCACTTCTTCTTTCTCTTATTTTTTTTTGATTCTACGCCGAAGCTTCCTATTCTCATTGGGATGGCCACTTTCCGCAGTTTATCTTTGGAAGTCCTTGTCCAAACTCTCAGCTTCTTTCCTCAACTTCCTGTTCCCGGCGGTTGCTTCTCTCTCCCATCGTTTAACGTCTTCAATTGCTCTGGTGTACCTCGCTCACGCTCCCCTTGGGAGCTTCCATTTGGGCCATGTTCCCTCGAATCATGCAGTCGGAAATGTCCATAGTCGTGCAGAAGGATTGCCCCGACGACTCTTGCTTCTCCCATGACGCCTTGCCAACCGAGTTCACGGTTAACACGACCACAAATTCCAACCAGTGTAGTGGAAGCTGGCTTGTGGTTCCATGTAGGAGTAGGTAGGAGTGCTTCTGAACCCTTTGAGCTGGCCCCACGGCTCCCGCACCATTCCGCAAGTGTGCTACACGACCTGCTGGCAGGTCGTGCTGCAGAAGCCACGTAGCTGTGTGTTTCTCGTACGAGGTTCGCTGAAAGTAGTAGCTGCATAGAGAGAGAGAGCCCACTAACTGCTCAGTTGGAAAGTTTGGGCGAGCACTGAGATTCTCCTATCTTATTTCTGCTTCTTACTCTGCGGCTTTCGGTCCAGAATTCGAGGTCCTAGCTATGCCTGTTTGGACCCGGCCAGCGACGTCTCCACCCCGGGCCCCAAATATAGAGTACCGGGATTAAGAGAAAGAATCCACCTATCACACCGGTATAGATGAGCATGCTCTTCAAGTATCCCATATCGACAACCCAGGTGCTAACTTGGAACGAGAGGATAAAGGCAAGAATGCAACGAAACGAAGCAATATTGACAAGAGCGGGCCTGTCCGTCTTAGTATGCAGCGTTCAAGTCAAGAATGGGAAGTTGCTCACCCTGCTAGCTGTGGATAGGACTCGAGTACGTATACTGCCCCGATGGTATTGGTCCCCAGAGCCCCGAATGCCATCATTCCCAGGCCGAGGAGAAAGACAGGCCAGGGATAGTCATCCGGATACGATCCGCCTAGCCCGAATAGAATTGTGCCGACAATTCCGGAGGCTGTCGGCAGGATCAAGTTGATAAGCTGGTTCTCTGGAAGCCTACGGCCTCGCTTCTTCGCAAAGAAGTTGGCCACCCAGTCCGCCGCGGATCCTGTCAAGGCTGCTACGAAGATAGCAGCGATGAGGACCGACAGCAAGCAAAAACCAAGGCTCATGAAGGGCCAGTTATAAGGAACTCCCACCAGATGCGGGGTGATGGTGAAGGACGCAGCGAAGGTTGATGCGACCGTACCACTGTTCAGCATGGTAACGAAGAATATGTGGGGATAGAAGAAGGTTCTGAGGCTATCATAGCACGCATTGATGCCCTTCCGCCATTCGCGAGGGCCGTGCTGAAGAGCCAGATCATACCTCCAGGTGCGTGGCGCATAGACTCTATCCTCTGGTTCCTGTCGAGGAATCCCTTCAAGCTCCTCCTTGGTGCGGTGCCACCTGGTCTATCCATGACCGAGTGTTAGTAAATTCCTAAAGTGGATATTGATGTAGCTACCCAGAGCATGTCTCAAGAACAGGAGCTCAAATGCTTCCGATATTCGATGAAAACGGCAGTAAATAACACGGGAGGACGTACTTCGGGCATGAAGAGGATGACACCGATCAGGAAGAAGCCAGCACCGGCGGCGGTGACGAAGTAGACCCATCTCCAGCTGAGGTCGATGATCAAGTACGGGGCCGCGATGCCGAGGGCAATGATGATGGTGCCCTGGGCGGCAAACACACCACTGATGGCGGTGTTGCGCTGGTGAGCGTACACAATATCCTGGATGATGAATGGAATAAGACTCTCCACGGTGCCAGCGCCGATTCCCTGCAAGCAGCGAGCTCCAATGTGGGAATTGAGCGACTGGCTGTGGCCCGCCCACACCGCGCCACTGATAGCACACAGCCCGCACATAATGATCACGGGGCGGCGACCGATGGCTATTGCCAGTGGAATGAGAAAAATATTGGAAAGTCCCATCGCCAGCAGTGGAAGGGAGCCGAGGAGGAAGGTATGCCAGATAGGCGGGGCGTTGGGAAGCTGGGAGAGAAAGACGAGAGGATCTACGCCTTTAGGGAAAGCATGCGTTTCCGTGAGAACCTTGATAATCTTAGGATCCACACCTGAATACTCCAACGCGAAGACCGAAAGCATGGATCCCAAAATGAGCTCCGCGGAGGCAGCGAGGGCGCCAAAGAAACAGAGACATATTAACCCGAGGACCTTGCGACGCAAGGGAAGATTCATCGGGTCCCTCTGGAGGAACTCAATTAGCGACAGGAGCCGCCGCCTTCGGGCTGGGACACTTACCGGGTCTTTAGTAGGCGCAGGAAGATGCACCAGCTGCCCATCATCCTTGTACAAGATGCCACCATCGAATGAAGCATGATCGGTCGCGCCTGTCAGCACATCTCTGGCTTTCTCGGTCTTGATTTCAACGTGTTCGGAAGAAGACCACGCGACTTTACCCCCGCCGTTATCCCCGCCTTTGAGATCAAAGCTAGCCGACTTGTCGGGGTGCCGGGGGGGTACAATGGCACCAGATGGCGGCGGGCCAGCGGTCGCCATCAGGAATGTACAGAATAGGGATCGCGAACTCGCAATAACGCGGGTAGCAGAAGCACAGGGGATGGAAAAGATAACCAACTCTTTTTTCTATTAGACTCGTGCCGGGGTTGGAATAGAAAAAGTAATTTCACGAGCACTCACGAGATCCCGAGAGGTAGTCTATATAGGGTAACCTCAACTGCAACCCCACCCCCGCAAAAAGAGAACAAGAACCTAGTCGCCGTGCACGAATCAGGGAGCGAGACACCCCGATGCACAATCCTTCCAGCCAATAAAAGCCGCACGGCTCTCTTAGCCATGCTCTGGGCAGCAGGATAGGCCGAGGTTGCGCATCTGATCGAATTGCTTCTGAAGTCATGTGGAGACGCTTCCCTTCCCAGCCCGTTCCATTGCTGTTCCCCAGTGCCAAATCCCGCCGCTAGACAAGGAGTAGGCACCGCCGTTATCGCTTCTGGAGCTCAGCGCGGGGTTGCCTATGGAAATAGTGATTGGTCAAGCCGAGTGCCAATTACTACCCCCGAGTCGCAAACTTGGCATCGTCGTTATCGTTTCTGAAGTGAAGAGCAGCTCAAGATTGCCCATGGAGTGTAGCGATTGGCCAAGTCGCCTGGCTCACAGCCTTTGCGTTGCTCAAGGACCGATGAGCAATCCCACCGAAACATTCCTATGTATTCTTCGCGATATCCGCTCATCTTTACAGCTAAGCAGACAAAGAGTTAGCTTAGATGTCCCTTGGAAAAGGCTACTCCAGCCTTACAGAGTCAGGGTCAGCTGACGAGGGAGAACAACGTCAAGTGAGATGCGTGTGAGCATTCCGCAGACTTGTGACATTCTATATCTTCCGTCATAGACTTCACGTCTACGGTACTAGCTGCGTAGGTTCAGAAAGATACTAGGTACACGGGATAGCAAACGAGGAAGACAGAAGTGCTGTCTGTCTTAGCATGTAATCCTAGCACATATCGACTCCACGAGGGATCCTCTACGATCCTACACCAGGTCTCCAATATCGGGCGGCCCGACCGGTAAAGTGGGACTGCGATAGGCACAGAATAGAAAATCGGGGCCTTGCTGTAAGATTACACCTAGTCTAGCGAGCGATGTTCAAGCGCTCGGGTTTATCCAGATCCTGTCGGGCAGTCCTCGCTCCGCATGCCTCTTTGCAAACTCGGGTTTTGCGGATTCAGTTCGAAACGAGAATTGGATTATTGCATACTTTACCGCCAGCGGTACCAAGGAGGCAAGGAAGAGCACCTTGGATGAGGATGGCGCGTTAACTATGGCCACCGGGCGACCTCTCTCTCGCCAATTCTTTCATGACACAAATAATGATAGATGCCTTCTTTCCGATCGCTAGGAGGCCCGTAAGTACCTATGGATAAGCATTCCCAATTTTATTTTTTATTTTATTTTTTTGCTGAGATGTGGGGAACGAGTCTAGCTAAATATGGTTCGTCAGTAGGTTCGGGGGGACCCTTGCACCGAACGAATGAGGCGCAGTATCGGCAAAGGGTAGCAGGTAATTTCCCGTCTGATCCATTGGACGCGGCGGACCCGCAAAATAAACATCACCAAGACTTTGCTCCCCCCTTCTTCTTGCATCACTTGCAGCCCCAGACGCCACCGGCCGCCGCGTCATAATGTCTTCCGTCGTAACTGCCGTACCGCCCGTGTTCACGGAATGGTGCATCGCACCGGCTTGGTTCCCGTCTTGGAATCGGACGGCTGCGGGGCGGTCCCACTGCGGCAACTCGTCACGCGGCCTATCGGAGGAGGACTTTGAGACCATCTGCTGCCCCGGGACCATCACCAACATCAAGTTCCCCATCTTCAAAGACGCCTTCAATGGCGATAACTACAAGATCAACATCAACGACCTCGTGTGCTGCCCCGGCGACGCCGCACTCGCTGACGCGACGACTTGCTCGTCGTCGGGTCCCGGCGCTGACCCTACGCCACTCATCAGCTACGCGGCCACACCCACGGACAAGGCCGAGCTGTTCGAGGCCACGTACCCGGGGGCGTCGCAGGGTGCCGGTACCTCGCCCAATGGCGATATGATCCTGACTGAGGTGCCGTACTGCATCTGGATGTATACGGGCAACGGCACCGGCATGAGCACCATCTCGGTGGCCCCTCCCGTCTACACGACCACTATCACGCCCCTCGGTGGCTGGGAAGATGACGGCACGGCCAGTCCCGGGTCCAGCCTCGGCTCGATATCGACTCCCTCTTCAGGCACCTCGTCTCCCGCTAAGACGACCGGTTCCCCCCTTCCCAGTACCTCTGCAACACTCAGATCCTCGTCATCGGCCTCTGTGGCAGCTACTACGACGCCATCTTCTGCCTCGCGCAGTGGATTCACATGGCCCGGCGCGGTAGCTGCGATAGCCGCCATCGTCCTCGTAGCAGCATCGGCGGTATGAAGAAGAAGCAAACTGGAGTATGCGTTGGACGAACCCGAGTAAATTGACAGGCAGGAGCACCAGCCTAGCCCTTAAGGCTCTGCTAGATCCGCTTCGGGCTTGGGCGCCGGACTGTTTCAATAGAGGAATGACGAACAGCAACTCTGACAGTTCAGTATGACACGAGTTCGCGGCCAAGCTTTGGTATAAAAGCTCGCGCTCGGCGAAAACGAGTGTAGGCGCTTCTCAAGACGGAAACTGCGGGCATTTCGGATACTAGATTGAGAATCTGGCCTGTCAGCTGCAGAAGTGGCCGGGGTATCGGTTACACTAATGCAATGCATGCTATTATCATCTGCATGCTGGGTCCTAAAATATCGGCACAGGGAGTAGTAGGCCCTGTAATTACGCCGGCGTGGCCGGCCGGATATCTATCCATAATATGTACCTAACAGTCATAACGATGTAACAATAATGACAACACTATCTTGTCAGCGCCTCGCCCTCATCCGTGTCTACCGCTCTCTGTGTATCATACTCCCTCGCATCCATATCTTCCATCGGAATCTCCGTGTCTATCTTTGTGTATTGTCTAGTCTTCCGCAGCCTTTTAACGCCATATACGACCCCGAGTACGGCCAAGGCCAGCAACCCGATGAACACCGCGCCGGACACCCACTTCCTCCATCCGCGTAGGCAGCAGGGGTACCACCACATGAATACCCCCACACCCCATTCTACCCAGGACACGGGCGACGGGTGGTCGGGGAACAGCCCTCTCCGCACGAGCTGCTTGTCATACGGACCGGTGGGGCCCGATTCGAACCGCTTTAGGCCGAAGTACGGGACCGTCAGCTGGCGAGGGTTGTCATCCGGGTACTTAGCATCGCCCCACATCCCATGGAAGTAGAGGAAATCCGTGAGGTTGGATTTGTCTGGAGGGGGCCCAGGAGGGAACATGCGCGTTAGCACATTGCTGGTGGGGTCCAAGTGATAAAAGTACGCCGCGAGGACTGGGTCCCAGAGTAGGCCGGCGTCGCAAATGTCTACGAGTACTACATCGTGGACGTGATGGCTAATGGCGAATCAAGGTTAGCACGTCGACGGGCGAGAGATACTTGGGGGTGGAACTTGCCCCTCGGATACATAATTGGCGTGGGAGCCGATGGCACTAAAGACAATAGGCTGGATCTTTGTCAGGACGGAGCCTGTGGAGGAAAGGGGACAACGGGGGACACACTCGCTCGTTCTTGATCGACAGTTCCGCATCCTGCCAATCATAGGCAGCACCAGACGCGTGCTGGCTGTAGTAGACACCAGTCGGCTTTCCGTCGACGAACCGGACCATGTTATGCTCCCTTTGCGGTGGCGAGTCAGTGGACTATCTGGGGAAAGCGGTCCAAAAGCAGCTCACCAATCGCCAACATGGTCTCCAAAGTGCAATCCGTCCTTCGCCCCATCTTCGGTCTCTAGCAGGGATTTTATTGGCTGGAGAACCTGGGAGATGTTTCCTCCCTGGTTGTAAGAGTAAAAGTAGAAGAAGAAAGCGTCAACCTCGACTGGAGTCTTCTCGACGAGGATCACGACGCAGGGAGTGGCGCCGTGGATCCGGCCGGTGGAGTCCGGGGCCGCGCCAAACAGCCATGTAGGCAAGGTAGTGGGATCATCATCCGCAGTCAAGGCGACTTTCCTGCCGCCGTAGTCCTCGAGAATGGATAGATTATCTAGATCAAGCGCAGGCAGCCCGGATATCGCCCTTTGATCTAGCGCCGGGGTGGTGTGACGGACGTGTTCGAGGAGGTCCGATGGCCGGAAGGGATCCTCAGAGTGTAGCCAGACAAGCGGCGCTGTTTCGATTAGCGTTCTCTCTAGGCAATGTGGAAGCCGCTTGACCGGATGGAGATCTGCACTGGCAGAGCGTCGAGTTGGCGCGGCAGTGGCCCTCACATACCATGCTGCAGCACGTAATCAGGGACGATGCCGTTGGACTGAGTCAATAACGACGAGGCCGTCCTTTGCGCAGCCAGCGAAAGAACGGCCAGACTGCAAAACTTATTTCCGAAACGCTGAGGAGGCGCCATCTCCGTGGCAAGAGCACCGGTAGCAAGCCAGCGAGCGGTCCGGAGCGAGACGCTACCGAATTGACGAAGCGACCTCCGACTGCGCCGGTCGTCGTTCGGATTTTTTTTTTCTTACCGTAGCGCGCCCCTTAGTAAGCCGGTTGAGTCCCCCATGCCTAGTGTGTTCCAGGTTGTGATGTGGGCTCAGCGGCACAGGTCGCCAATCCGGACATAATTCGGGGGGCCGCCCGCTGTTTTAAAATAATGAGGGATTATGGCATCTTTGGCCGGTAGCATAAATATGGGCTTTTGGCTGGTGTGGGAACTCTCTCTTGATGACTAAGATGTCGACTCGTCGTCACGGTAAGCATATCGACCTAACAAGGCACAACTTCCCAGTGCGGGATTGTAGTGTATAATTACAGCGGCACTATACGAAGCTAGCGAAGAAGGGATAGCTAGAGAGCTGTTATTTTCAGCACTGTTCCATGCCTCCATCAAGGTGGGCTGCAGGTGGCATGCAGGTGGCATGCAGGTAGGGTATCCGAGGCGGAAGCTAAGTTGCAGTGAAGGACGCCGCGACGTCGTAGCTCCTTCGCATATTAAATCTTAGAAAAAGAGGCTTGGACAGTCGTAAAATTGCAGTGAATAAGTCATGTCTCGCAGCTGCATAGGCCGTCGTCCTAATTATTAAACGACCTAACTGCCTAAAAATTTGATTCGCTCTCGCTTGTTACCACCGGCCTCCAATCGCTTCGCACCGAGAGGGAAGACAGAAGAAGAAAAAAAGGCTTGAGCTGGGTAGCCTCAATTGTAGGCGACTAAGGCGGCTTAACCGAATGAACCTCAGAGTGATATCCAAGTAAAATCGAAGCGTATAATCCTTCCTTCTACTTGTTCTATTCCGGCCTACGCAGAACATTTGGGCGACTTGCACCGATGGGATGGGTTCGGAAGCCTATCATTGAGGTCTAACTTAAAATGGAGAACGCTCGTTATGCTGGAGAAAATACCGGTGGTCAAACAATCATCCACCAAGTTCGTCATTTGTTTACTGGTTTGCATGGTTAGCTATAAATCAGCTTAATCATGCATTTGCCGCGTTTCTGTCGCTCCCATTTGGCTTATAGAAATGCGTTCCCGTCTACTTGGCCTGAGAATATATTTTTCTCCGAGATGGGCGGGAAAAGTTTAATGATAGGAACACTTACAGCCGTATTGCTAGCAAGCGAGAGCCGACAAGCGTACGAGGATGAATAGCCGCTTACCAGTTAGCTATGGACCAACTGGTCAAGCGAGCATCTGTCTTTCCACTGCTAGCCAAAAGCCAATTATCGTAGCTTCATGCCTTATATTTCCACTGCGGTCTTAAAAATGCCCCATATCCATTGTCCCAAGCTCGAAGCTATCTTGGCTTTGCTTGGGGTAGCACTAAACTTAGGGTTGCTTATTTTGATCGGTCATTTCTGGTCCGAGTTAAGCCGTCTTATAGGGACTAAGTAGCCAAACACCACATGTTGGTACTTCCCGACGCTAGTGGCCCGAAGTTGCTGAGATATGTGCGGCCCCCTGCATGTCCAATAACATTTGGCTAAGCCGGGCAAACTTTCATTCAGCACCTAGTTATAAGAGAAAGGCGGGAGCCTGATGCAACATCTCTTTGAGGGTTTCCCCTGAAGCCATATCTATACCCGTAATTGAATTCCTGGCCGCTACATCGCTTCAAATTTGAAAGAGCTACTGGGTTTTTATCACCGCCGACGCAGTTTCCACTTCCAAAATGAAGATCCAGCTGCTCTTTGTTACTATTGCATGCCTGCTCGTCTCCACGGAAGCCGCCTGCTCATGTTTCGGCGTGACGAACCCGGGACTCTATTGCGGCTACTGCAACCAGGTCGTCAGTTGCCCAAATTTCAACGACACTGGCTGCGGCGAGCATGTATTCGAATGTGCTGTCAGCGGCGCCTGCGACGATCTCGGCAACAGTCCCTCACACTGCGGTTTATATCCATCGCCTCGCTACTGCGACGGCCGGGATTCTTGGTAGATCGTATGTCAGTCTATTGCTCCTTTCACCCCTTTCCAGCTGGAAGCGTGTCGTTACTGACCCGAATCCAGTGACGTATGCGGCTTGATGAGCAGAGATATTTGGTGCGGTGTCTAGCACCTTCTGGGAGCGCGGGGGGGACTCTGTGCGGATGTGTTGGGCTACTCTATAAAAAGCTACGTTGGAGTTGGGCTGAAGGTGTGGCGTCATGGCAGCTGTCACTCCGAAATTGGCTGGCAGTCCTTGTGCACAGGCCAGAGCGTATATTGTTGTGGTCCGCTTCCAGACTCGAGCCCAGAGGGGCATGGCTGCAAATAGTATTCACAAAGGATCCCAAGAAACAGGCAAAAGCCTCGTTTGACAGTACGGCGCATGTCCAAAACATATCCCGAACGATCATTATTCACATTCTCTGCCCAGGCAATGATTCCATACCCGAGGTGTTATTCATAAGGCCCAAAGCCTGGAAGAAATAAGCAGCATGTCGGCCAGACAATAGATTCATAGCAACACTCCCACACCCAACTCTTCAGTCTCAGAGACAACCATTGAATCTGGCAGCTGACCCCTAAAATTGGCCCGGTGGCCATGGAGAGTTGCAATGGACGCTACAATGCTGCATTGGAGCGGTCTTGGCACCACAAACACGGTCCTCAGCTCGGGAGGCGCAGACCGAGACACCACCGAAGTTGCTTACCATAAGAGAATGATCGGCAGCGAATTATCCCGGCCCTTTCATGTAGCCCGTATTTTCGTGGTTGCCACAAAGCTTCTGGAGGTCTTTTCTCTGAGAAGAAGCAATATAGACAAGGTTGCTTGCGGAAGACCCAGCCTAAACCAAGACTAATTTCTTATGGGCTGGTTTCATGTTCCAGCCTCTTTGGGGTATCTGGCACTTCCTATGGATTGTGGGTGTGGGCGGTTGGGGCTTATGACCTCCAGCTGCAGAAAACCGGTTACCTAATGTAAGCCACTCAGATACATCAGCGGGAACACTGACTATTTTAGATCGTGATTATAGCTTACTCGCCTTTGTTGGTAGAGCTAGCAAAGACAGCTTGAGGGGCAACTAGATACGCTGCAATTTCCCCATTAGAATTGTCAGAATAGAGCAGAGTAACTCGGTAGGTTCTTTTGAAGCTACAAGGAGTAAAGGACGTTATCGTAACGCATTAATTTCTTCACTGGACATTTTTGGATGGTTTAGCTGAGCTTGTGGAGTTCCTTGGTTGCCAGGTACCCAAGGTACATAATCACTCACTAAGTTACCCCGAGCGGAAGATTTCCCTATATTTTATAAAAACAGCTGCAGGATATGTCCTGGGTGAGACATTCCTTGCCTCTGCTGCCACTTGGCTAATCTCCGTTGCTAAACATCATGGGTTATAGGGCATTGTTTCTCGGTCTCGCAGCCCATTTGGCTCTTGGCCTCCAGATCCATCCCCGAGATACAAGCAGCAATGACCCCTACCCGTTCTGCAATACGAAGACCACTCCGTCCTGTATCGAAGGGGGAAAGTGGCTCTACCCGGCCCTGGACTTTTCCCTCGAAAACGATGCTGGCGACCTGATCTACCAAAAGTACCTACCCAGCCATACGTACACCTTGTCCCAATGGGCGAAAGGGAAGATGCCCGAAGCCTGCTACTACTGGGGTGTCACCCGCGACCAGTGGGTTGCCGCAGACTTTACGATGTGGAACGTGACCTATTCCGACTGCTCTACGCCATATGTTGTCTGCCGGCACAAAAACGCTCCCAAGACGATTGACCAGATCGCTACGGTGTGTCGAGCAGCGAAGACTCTCTTTGTAATGTGCTAATTCCCCTTCAGACCATCAGTAAAATCCCCGCAGGTGTGCGCCAGGCCGTATCCCTGTTCCTTGTCTACAGCGACAAGTCCGAAGACAACCCTAACTACGGTGGGTACATGGCAACCTACGCCCCGCATGGCATCATCATCGGCCGCAGCACAGGGTACTTCGTCACTTCACTGGTGCATGAGTTTGGCCATGCCGTGGACGCCAACCTGGCCTCACTGGATGCGCCGCATCCCGGAAGCGGCACTTCCTTCTCGGCCACCTCGTTCTTCCAAAGCGCGGCCAATATGGACGGCTACGCGGTCAGCGCCTATGGCACGACAAGCTTCACTGAAGACTTCCCCGAGGTGGGCAGGGCGGTTCTCATAGATCAGATCAACCCTGGAGGCCTCGCAGCTTTTTACACCAACGCGAACATCACGCACATCTACCAACAGATGGGTGCGGTCAAGAAGGTCGCGGGAAGCTTTTACAAGACGGGTACTACGTGCGATAAAACACGCAAATTCCCCTACCCGCCAACGCTAGTGTCAGTTTAATAGCGGGCTTGGATTGTGAGAGTAATATGAAAAAAGAAGCCATGCCGCGATTGTGCCAACTACTTCTTCACTGATGCTTGTGTTGAGGATTGCTGTACTTTTTCAGCTAAAGCTGGAGCATTAATGGCAGTTTGAGCTTAATTTGGTGGATTGACAAAGTTTTCTAAACAAACTGTATTAAGATTACCTACTTGTTTGTGCTGAAGTGAGCTTCAGTAGCCGCAATAGAGTTCCAGGTTCGTCCGCGACATGTCAGATGATGGATGGCTATGCCGGACACTGCTGGGTTCAGACCCGAATTCGATGACTCAATTGGATCCAAAATTGGGTGAAGTCTTCCGGAAGGGGCTTTTGCATGGCATCAATTTGTAACACAGGGCCGATATGTCACCAAACGATTAAGAGCCAGCAGATGAGCTGCTGCATGGGTATCTACAATAGCCGAGCACGGTGAAACGAAGAGACACGAAAAGGCCAGCTTTTGGCGGCTAAATATAAGCCACGTGATATACTCACCAATGCTAGCATGGCCATTCTCGCCTCTCTTGAGAAATGGCCATATCTCAGCATGGCGTTGGCAAGTGCTCCGATGCCTCCCTCTCGCATGCAGCGATTGACGGCAGATTCATTAGTACTCCTATGCCTAGCGAGTCGTGCACTTGGTGCTAACCAATGTGGATGGAACCCGTCCTCAATCTCGGCTCTTGAAAGAAGCCCGGGGTGTCCGCTACTACTCGACGAGTCCGTCGGTTCTAGCCCTAGCAGCTGGTCGCCATGGACGCATCAGCCTTATTGCGCTGGGTCACCCTACTGCATCTTCACGAACGCCATGATGCCCGCCCGAGATGGCATCAGCATTCTCACCACTCCGGAACTCGCCGCTAGCGGGACGAGTCCTTTTCAGCATGTTTTTGACGCCCCTTTCCCTGATCGTTCCAAGGTCTCAAACAACAATGAGCCGTTATATGAGATTAAAGAGGTCCAGGGCAAGGGCAAGGGGGCCATAGCGACGAGAAGAATCGCGAAAGATATGGTAATCATGATCGACCCTGCCATCATGCTATCCCCGATGCAATATCCTGGAGACGTTCCGTGGCAGAAAATACAAGACATGCTTCGCGTGGGAGTGGAACAACTGCGAGACCCGGAAAGGGTGACTGGCCTCGGAAAGAAGGGAACGTCCGGCGCATCGCCCGTTGAAGATGTTTTCTTGACGAATTCATTCGCTGTCAGCGTTGGTGGGGCATTGTATTCGGGACTCTTCCCAGAGCTATCAGTAGGTTAACACGAGGGATCAACTCTGAAAGTCGAGGTGACTGACTAAGAAACTCAGAGATTAAACCATGATTGCCGTCCGAAGTGAGGACAAGCCTCAATATTGCGATGGAATGTGCTCAAACTGCTAACGAGGTCGTTTCAAGCGCGCGCATATACTTCTCAGAAAAGGCAATGACTATGGTAGTATGGTCATTGCGCGACATTGAGCCAGGCGAAGAGATTACAATTAGCTGTAATAATCCAAGTCCTACACCTCCGGTATAGTTCTAATGCCTAACTATCTATAGACCTACATACCGGTTTCACCTATCAGGAGCGGCAAAGAACGACTGCCGACCTCTGGGGCTTCCATTGCAATTGCCCACTCTGCTCTGTGAACCCAGAAGCGCGCGCAATCTCCGACGAACGACGCACATCAATTCGGGTTTTACGGGCAGAAATTGTGCAAGCCATTAATTCAGGAAACCTCACCAGAGCCCTGGAAATCGATGAGGAACTGATAGACTTGGTGTCCAAGGAAGACATGACGCCGCATTATCGGGACTATTTCCAGATCTCAGCACAGCTGTACAATGTGGTCGGAAATTTGGATAAGGCGGAGGAATATGTCAAGATAGTGCTAGAGGAACTCCAGAGATATGGATGGCCGGGACCCGAGGAGGAAACGACGATCGACAAGTTCAAAAGGTTATTGCAAAGTATTGAGGGGCGAAGACGGAATTGAAAGCAAGTAATATCTTACAATCTATATTTTGTGTATGGTCATACCCTTTGAGTTGTCGCTTTCCCTACCCCTACGGAGGAAGTACATGCTACGTGCTTGTTTTTTCTAAGCAATGACCGCTATTTCTCGCGAAGATAATGGAAATTAGGCAAGCGTCTATTATAAACCAGCCCTTGTTGCTCTATATATACTCCGAATCGCGACCAGTTGATATTTCGGCATAAACTCAGAGACCGTTCATTGTACTGTTGGGTTTAGCTCGAGCTGTGCACCATTCGAGCAACGGGTATACAATCGACTAATACGTGTGAGCAAAGATATCTAGTTCGTCTTCGTGTTCTCGTATCCAATCTCTTCTCTTGCCTGTCAACGATAACCACTCTTCAATTCTGTTGATTTTGGGCTGTATCCCGTTGTAGATACTTGAGTCAGTATCACACTAATCACAGAATGGTTTTATTACCATCTCACTACTGTCTCGCAGAACGATTGCGGGTAGCTGATGCAGTAGGGGTATGCATCCAGCTTCATATCGGGAATAACGTTGCTCATGATCAGCCTCGCATTGCGGGCCCGTGCAAACGAGATCTGGCCGGGATGGGCACATAGCTCCGTGATTAGGGGGTTGTTGGCAAAGCTCAGATGGTTGCGAATCCCCCGGACAAGGCAGCGGCGAGCCACCTGGTTTCCAAGATGTCTTGGAAGTCCAAATCCCTTTATAGCCGCCGTGCATTCGACTGCGTCATAGGTACAGCTGGCTAACCTGTTTGAGAGTGAGGGCGAGAGAGGGGCAGACGTTGCCAGTGCCATTTCTAGCTCCCGACGCGAGAAGCGTAGAGTACCACGACGCATGCGCGTAGCGCCAAGCTGGAGCCAGCAAAGATTCCCGAGTCTGCTAGGAATCCCTGTGCTTTTGTGATCAATAACAGTGGAGAGATAAATTAGGTACCTAGGCATTGAGCCTGTAGCCTGGGGCAATTCCAGGGGGGGTTCCTTGGATTCGGGAAACCTTAGACCACCACAGCGAGTCTGCGCTTAAGGGGACTAAAAGAGTTGCACTAAAAGGTTCGCGCCAAAAAGTTCGCCCCAGCTGAAATTACCCTCGTTGTCGCCTGCCATTGCTGGGATAGTGCGGGGCGGCTATCGGGACCTAGCTTTGTCGGGCAATTTCTTTCGACCCAAGGCGTTGCTAACGGTGGGTATTAATAACATAGGGCTGACCTGAGAGTAAAGTGTCGCGGCCCGGAGCTTCGGTTGATCGTGAATGGGCCAGGTCCGTAACTAGGTATTCATCGTTGGGTAGGGTTGGCCCAAGCGGACCTTACGGACCAAATCCGTACCCTGAAATGAATGCATCTAAGCTAGCGAGAATCGTGATATGTGCTCCAACGCTTGCTCGCTATAGCTGGATGTTACTGTGGCCGGCTATGATGCGATGGTAGGGGCATGTAAGCACTGTACGGAGTAGGGGGACTTGACAAAGGACTTTGCGCCTCATAAGGCTGGCGAAGTAGCATTAATCCCTGTAAACCAGCAGGGGTGCCTATTGTAGTATTGAGCCCGATCCCCCAAGCTGGGTCCTTCGCCGCACCTCGAGCCTGGGTGTAAGCACTTGCGACCCTCGGCTCCGCATCGACAATATTGGAAATATAAACGCGGTTGGCCAACGAGATAATTGACCACTCCCTCGCGAGTCAGCCGCAGGGTTCAGTCCGCAGTCACCTGAAAACCTGGCATTTGGTTGGACTCCCCTCGGTGCTGGTTGTCGTATTTGTAGAAGAGGAACAAGGCTCTAGGATTTCGTGGCACCCCAAAAGAGGTAGCCCCCAACAGAGTGTAGCAATGCTCGTTTCATTTGGGACGGCGTGGGGCGTAGCAGGGGACGCGCATGGGTTCCTAGTGCTAAAGTGATGTACTGGGGTCTAGCGCGGTGGACCGGCGCGTACCAAGCAGGCATCAACTGAACCTCCCGCGACCTTATTTTAAGTGCCGCCCTCCCGGCCACGTCTTCGAGCTCCTTACGTCGCCTCAAGCCAACCCTCCGCCTCGCAAGCCGGCCCTCAGCACGTTGCCTAGTCCTCAGCAGTCGTCTCAACGAGTTTCTCCCAAGCGTCACCATGCGGTTCCTCAACGACGATCGCGTCGTCGACACGGGTGCCAACAAGCGCACCATGAAGGTGATCTGCGCTGGTCTGCCTCGTTGCGCCACTTCTTCGATCCAGGAAGCTATGGAATCGCCCGTACTTGGCTTCGGGCCCTGCATGCATATGGCGCACATCGTGCCGCACGTCGACCGCTCGCAGATGGTGATTGACGCCATCTACGAGCAAGACCGCGAGCGCAGGCATAAGTTGCTCCACAAGCTCTTCGACGGCTACGCCGCGACGGCCGACTTCCCCGGCATCATGTTCATTGACGACTTCATGGACATGTACCCCGACGCCGTAGTCGTACTCAACCAGCGTCAGAACGGCAAGGTGTGGTCGCAAAGCATCACCACCAGCCTCGAGTGGTTCGGGAAGTCGTCGTACCTAGCCCTCTGCTACCTTTGGAAAATGCACCGGCTGCACTACCGCATGCACCACGCCGTCTACGACACATCCGCACAAAAATTCGGCTACAAGTGGGACTACTCCGAGAAATTGTACGATGCCTACAACGATTGGGTTCGCGCTGAAGCTAAGAAGCGCGGCCGCCCGGTGCTCGAGTGGAAGGCGGGAGACGGCTACGAACCACTGTGCAAGTTCCTAGGCAAGGAGTTGCCGTCTGAGGGGACACAGTTTCCCCACTCTAATGATGCTGCGGCTATGAAGATGCTTAAGCGCATCATTTTTGTACAGGGCGTCGTGTCCTGGCTGGCGCTGGGCGCTACAGCGTGGGCTGGCTGGAGGTATGGCCCCGAGCTACTCGCGAAAGCGACGCCAATCGTCCAGGGGTTTTTGTCGCGCTAGGTCAAGCAGTGCAGGTTCACTCTAGTAAAGGCTATCTGGACACAACTTAATTAATGCATTTAGAGCAAGCTGGGAGGAATAAGCGTATGCCATCTAGCATTTGAGATGCATCGCGAGGTATATTCCCTCGGAAATCGACGCTGCGTAGCAATAGTACCAACTTTCTCGCAAACTGGCAAACATTACCCCACCGGACCTTGATTAAATCTGGAGAACACCAGCGGATATGCGCTCAGTTTCCACTCATAAACGTCTTTGCGCAATACAATCTGGGCTTTCCACTTCCGACATGATGCTAGACTTCAAGACCTTCTGCCAAGGCCTGGCACTTCTAGGATCTAGAATAGGAGCTGGCAAACAAAGAGACACATATTGAAGATAGGCGTACATGCTGCCTCCTGTTGAACGTTCTGTCTCTCTTTCCGTAGTATTTGTAATCGTGAGGAGAATAGATATAGTCTACCATCCCCATCTAGGTAGGCGATACGAGCCGAACAGAATCACTTTCCCCAAGAGCAACCCCATCCCCATAAGCAATGGTCTTTACCCACCATCCAGCCTTGGTGGTGATTAGTGTTACATTCGTTTCGAAACCTTGCCGCTCTGCTGTGACTAGCTGAGCTATCTTATCAGGCGATTTGCCGGCCAGCACGACCCAGTGATCATACTCCGTAGCCCCATTCCAGACCATGAATAATGACGTTCCACTAGCTTTGGCTTTGGGCTTCCATGTCGGCCGTCCCTCCCATTACTTCTTGAATGCAGTATACGAATGTGACAAACCTAGCACGCCGAACTTCGCTGTCGTGACGACGCTCCCGCCCGCGGTAAATTCTTTCATTTCGGGGATTGATCCGTACCCTAGGAACACGTTGTCATTATTCAGCGTTTCGTATATGCCCTCGGCAACGCTGTAGATGAGACCAGACGAACCTGTGTAATTATGTAAGAGTGCAGCGGTCCAATTTTGTGAATCTGAGAAGTCCAAGGACACAAGCAGGCCAGATGTCGGGTCTGCTCCGTAGGAGATATCGGAGTTTGCATTATTCGACATGGTGAGGAGTATGGCGTCTGATGAGAATTTGGCGGCTCGCACATCATGCTGCCAGGAGAAATGCAGAGCAGAGTCCATGTGGAAATTGCCGCCTTCCCCGTCGCCCTGTGGGCCAAGTCAGCTTTCATAGCCCTATAGAATTGCAAGGAGGTCCTCACGGAAAGAGTCCATTCGACGTTCCCGCGACTATCAAGTTTGATGGCTTGCCAAAAGTGGCGGGCACCGAGTAAATAGCCTCCATCCGGAAGGAGCGAGACACAATTTAGGTAGAAATAATCGAATTCTCTTGAGAGGTTCCATCTCCCACCCTAGATCCGCCCACATTAAGGACGCCGGGAACATAGTATGTCTGGTTGATCGGAGTGCATCCAGGTGTTGCGCAGACTTCCAGGCAAACCTGACTTCGCCGGACTTTATATCGACCTCGTAAATTTGGCTGTCTAGAATCCAACCGTCCTCGGGCCCTCCAACGGATGTAAGGTCTCCACGAGTGACATTGTACACTGTGATGAGAACTGTTCCGCGGTCCATAAACAGGCTCTCGTGAAAATCATTTGCACAAGTGACATTGATGGGGGCTTCCCGGACGAGATCTTCAAGCTCCAAGCAGATAGTGTATCGCTCAGTGTAAGTATGGTCGAGGACATGAACTGCTCCCAATGTCTAGGCCCCGTTCAGAAAGTATCCACTCCAGTATGTCAAGTAGAACTGTCCCTCAAACTGCTGGACATCGACAAGGCCAATGAACGGCCCGTATCCACCGATGGGATCTGTTAAAACTGATGCCTCGGGATGCCAAACCAAGTCACCGTCGTCCGTCATAAAGATAGGATCGAAGGACGGGGCATAATGAGCCCAGTCAGTGCTCACGGGAGCGAAGAAAATGTATCCATCTCCGCTCGGTCCGGTCTTATTGATTTCAAGCTTGGCGATGTGGAAGTCCTCTGTCACAAAATACTGCATCGGGCAGCTCTGAGCTAGGGCCGCACAGGACGAACACAAAATGACGAAGAGTGCATTCATGATTTATCTAGGACCCTCGGTACTTCTGCATTGCTCCTGGGAGTTCCATAGACTCGGAGGAAGATTGCGAAGCGATTGCTGCTTATTTCAATGAATATCGGGTTGCTTCTATGCAGACAATGTTGCCATTAATAGCAACTAACCAGGGGCCCGAGTATACATGTTGAACCATCTGTACGGGCCCTCGGCTAGACTTTTGCTGATTCCGTGAACTGGATGCCCCTTTCGAGTCAAGTTACTCCATGCGATGAAACATCGAATTCTAGCGAGTAATTGGCCCAATCAGGCTCGGATACAGGCAACAGCTGTAAGGAGCTTTACATTGGTGGAGCTAGACCAACTGTGCCGGTGCCTCGCAGCTGGTTGACTTCTCAGCGCAACAGTCTTCCCAATAATGATTAGGAAAGACATGGCGGATATTTCATTAGGCATCTGTGCGAGAATTGGCAAGCAAGTTCGTATAGCTCTTCAATCGTGTCGAACATCGATCTTTAAACAGTCGCAAAAAAGAGACACGCCGTAGATTCAAGGATGGCGGTCCAAAATATTAGCCCATGCAAAGCTTCGAGAACGTTTACAACCAAGGCTAGCTGCAGGCGGTGCACAAGACTGCAGCATAGATTCTTCCTTGCATTGCTGTGTTGGGGGCGGGGAGACCCCTAGATTGCTACATTGGAATCATCTCGAAGGATGTTCGTACATATTATCTGCAGCTCGAGATACAATGCCAACCTCCCCTAAAAGCCCTGCCAACAAAACCAAACCTTGCCTTGACTAGTAGCTAATTACACGGTGGTCTGTGAGTACACGCTTGGCTTCCTTTGTTTGGCTCGAAACGGCGTAGACAACCCCTTCAGGCGACTTCTTCCACGCTCAAATTGGAGAGTGAAAGGGCAGACAGGACCCCCTGTCTCAGACGTTTGATGCCGATCTAGTGGTACATCCGAGCGTGTCTGCGTGGATTTCTCCGAATGTAGTTGACATAACTAGGTCAATAGCCTCTCTCGTTGGGGTATTATTGACAGGACCCCACCTTTTAAACGCCGGGGCTTCTACACCAGTCTTTTGTGCTGGTATGAGAAAGATGTATCGAACAATCAATTCTCCGTCAGTATTGGTCCTCCCCTCCGAGAGTGGAGTCGGTTTGCTGATAGAGGTGAGTTCGAGGCCGAACAGAACGAGCAAATCTGCGCCGCGGAATCGACTATTGGTCCAGGTCGTGACGCAAGGGTTCCGATAAGACCGGCTCGTGATGTACGGGATGGAATAAGAAGGTTGGTCTGCATAGTAAATTGCCTTTCCCACGAGGGCTTTGTCAAATTGGGTAAACAAGGTGCTCGTCAGCACTGAGAAGATGGTATGATTCGCGGTTCCGTGGAAAGCGACAGTGCCTTTGGGGACACCAATCGCAGTCTTCCTCTTCATGAATGTCGCTTGGAGATCCCGCCGCGTGTTCATCATCAGAAATTGATGGCCCAATTCACTGCCCCAAGGGACTGCGGATGCTGGCGGTGCCGAAATGATGCATCCTTGGAAGCTCTTACAGAGCCAAGAGAGGAAATCGCGCTTCTCTTGCTGCAATTTCTTGTCCTTTCTATCTCCACACAGGAGCTCATTCAGAGGCATACAATCTCGGAGAATGGGCAGAGAGTTGATGACCTTGTTTACATCAATGTTGTCTGGTAGACCTTCGTGAGACCCGGCCACAAGACAGCAGCACAAGAGAAAGTCCAGAACTGAGGCATCTAAGATCAGTGGCGAAAGGCGAATGTCTAGAGGCCAGAGCTGCATAGTATCGATACATGTCTTCTTCTCACAGGATGTGAGGCGCCAAAGCTTGGCTTTGTCATCGAATGGTGTCGCGCAAACTGCACACGTTTGGGAAGGATCCGACTCCAGGATGCCGAGAATCTTTTCGTGAATCTGGAGAAGAGATCTACGCTCAGTCGTCATGAAGTCGTGCAAGTCGCAGCTCAGCAAATACACAAGAAAGTTGCGCTTCTTTCCGCATCTCATGTTGTCGCTCCAGGTTTTGTCAGTGCGACAGTGCGCATGGCGCTTCTTCTCCTCTCTGTCTTCGGGTGCTAGGTGGATGCAAAAGCCGTCGTAGTCGTCTCGACACACAACACGAACGATGACCTCAGTAATAGACTCAGGAACCGCCCAGCATAGACGGTGGAAGATCTTCAGCGCCCCGACTGGGTAGGTGAATTTGTATTCCTGGGCGCCAACCTTTTCGACGAAATCGCCGATGGAAGCTGGAATGTCCCACGCCGGCCTTGTCCACCATTTATGCGCCTCAATGGCAGCAAAACGCGCTGTGAATTTCATCTGGCCGGGCGCAAATGCACCATCTTGCGCACACGCTCTCTTTCGATCCGACATTTGTGAGTCTTCGGTGTCGGAGAGCTCTCTTTTGATTCCCTGAGACATGGCCCGAGGATACTAGATATTGACGTTCTTGATAGGCGAGCTCGACAATAGCGAAGTCGTCACACTACTCTTTTGGGCGATCTGGCGTTGGCGGCGGTGTGGGTAATCCCAGAGGAACACCGACTTGGGCCTCCTCGCGTCCATAGATCGTAGAAGATGGGGGCACTAACGCAGGTTCATTGCAACCAAAGTTGTTTTGGCCGTCTCTATTTATACCAATTGCGGTTCATCTGTTGCTATGTGCCTGGATACCTCTTGTAGTAGAATTTGGACGAGGCCTTACTTGAACATTCTCTAGCTCCTTTGCTCGACAGGCTAGTGTCATCTATTTATGTCACCCAATAAAGCTACTCAAAGTTCTTTATAGGGAATGATGCCTCGGGAATGCCCTGTGCAACTATTCACCAAGACATCTCTCTATTAAATAGAGACAATAACGACTATTGCCTGAGTATCTCGTCGTGCATTGCATGGTCACAAAGACAAGCAGGTCAACACCTGAGGCAGGGCTGGTGACCTGAGTAGATGCCCCGAAGTTTTAGAAAGGCCTGACGAACACAGGCCGTTGGGCTGTATCCAATGAACTGAGTGTACTTCGATCTGGTTTTTGATATGTATCGCAAGAGCGAGCTATTGTCGGAGTGATACCCCTCAGGATCGAACCGGATCTTCAACGCCCTTATCCTCCACTATCTACCAAGTTCTACCAATAGCTGAATTCGACACTTCTAGATTCGGTTGCGTAATTTAGGACTCGGCTACCGGATTACGATGCAAGAGAATGGAAACTAGGCGAGTTTCCCTACTGCAATAGCTTAGTAACACAAAGGCTGAATCTGCGGCAAATTTCGAGGGGTTGGCTGTGTCTGCCACACCTTTCGCACTCGACTCTCCGCGCTGCCTATGACATCCTGATGCGGAGTCGCAACAGTATGTAATATTGTTTCGCACCATTGAGCTGATCTCGTCTATCCACGAAGGCGTGGCTTTTGGGGGGACTTCCTTGACGAGTAACCCACAGTATCATCAGCCCTCGTCATAATTACCTATTTACAACAAGTGCCTAGTCCCTATGAGTTTAGCGCTGGTGGCTTCTGTTAGTTCTTTTCTCTCTACTTGCATGACACCCAGCTAGTCACACCCACCTCCGACGATACCTTTGCCGGATCGGATATTTGCCAGTGGCGCATGATCCTTAGGGCGTAACTATCGAGGGCAGATTTTTCCTATATGGGGGTTTATTGCTTCGCTACTCTTTCTGTATGGGGAAACAAGCAGTTTGTATGTAGGGTTACACGGCATATAGATTCCTCAATGCTATTGGGTGAGCAGTACCAGGAATAATACGTTGAGTCAGCACCCCTTGGTATACGGTACAGCGGTATAAGAGTAAGCGCTCAAGGTCGAGTTGAACACAATGTAGGTTAAGATCAAACCCATTTTGGCCTCATCCTTAAGCTCTTGATCGTGTCCGTATTTAGCCAGTCGTTCGAGAAGTCCCAGGACAGAGATGCGGCTTTCTTTCTCCCTGTGGCTAGCCATTTTTGCCCACCTTGGCGGGACCTACAACCTGCTCACTTCACCGGAGCAGCTTACGCCGGAAAAAGCCTATGACTATGTTATAGTAGGAGGGGGAACCGCTGTGAGCCGTTTTACCTGCCCTAAATCAGGATTCATAGGCTGATGACAGCAAAAGGGCTCCGTGCTTGCCGCTAGGCTTAGCGAGGATGTTGGCAACCAAGTATTGCTCGTCGAAGCCGGAGGGGGGTGAGTTGACCTAACACAGTTGAGGAGTCTAGAAGAATGCTTATTGAGTTATTTAGCGTTGAGGATAATCTGAATCTTCACGTTCCTTATCTTGCTGGTGCGCTTCTCAAAAGCCCGGTGGATTGGAACTACACCAGCACCTCTCAGCCAGGACTGAACAATCGCATCATCAATATTCCTAGGGGCCATGTGCTGGGAGGATCGAGTTGCATTAGTGAGTCTATCCTTCTTAAGCCTTTCATGAAGCGCATGGCCATCAATGGTAAGAAGCTGACGTCATTGACTAGACCAGATGGCATTCCACCGGCCGTCGAATGGAACTTGGGACCATTGGGCGCACATTATGAAAGATCAGAGCCTGTCTTGGAAAGCAGTTGAGAAATATTGGCTCAAGGTATGGCGCATTTTTTTTAAAAAAAATTTAGGTGCTCCAAAATCCTGCTGCTGATCCCTTCAAGATGTCCCATCTCGTTCCGCCTGTTGACGGACATGATACCACAGGCGAGGTAATCCCGTCCGCACATGGCTATGGACCGGTCAATGCCAGCCTGCTCAGCTACGTCAAGCAATTTCCAGCGAAAATTGCGGAGACCAGCAAGAGGTCTGGGCCAGGAAAATTCAGGTACAATCGAGATTTGAACGCCGGGGATACCCTAGGATGGAGTAAGTTGTGTGAACAGGCGACGCACACGATACCCTTCTAAGAAAATGTCGATAGGTTGGATGCAAGCGGCTATTGGCGGCGGGGAGCGCAGCTGTGCTTCAACCGCATATCTGATTCCGCTTAAAAGTTCACGCGATAATCTTGATGTGTTGATCAACACGCAGGGCCTGCGGCTTCTAAACGTGGCTCGTGACGGAGAGATTCCCGATATGAGAGCGGTTGAAGTGGGCGTGAACTCCACAAGCCCTAAATTCAAGGTGATAGCATCCAAGGAGGTTATCGTGTCGTCTGGATTTGTCGGCACTCCCAAAATATTGACTCTCTCGGGAATCGGACCGCAGCCAGAACTTCAGAGACTGGGCATCGACACGGTTGTGGATTCGCCCGATGTTGGCATGCATCTCAAAGATCATATGCTTCTCCCTATCATTTTCAATTCCAAGACAAATGACACAAACGATGACTTGAATAGAAACCAGACTCTCCGCCAAGAATCGCTCAACCAGTGGTTGACAATGCGGACGGGCCCCTTTGTCAACAGCGCCTCCCACTCGGTGGCGTATCTGCGGGTTCCGTACAGCTTCTCGGACTCTGAACCGGATCCTGCCAACGGCGCCGGCTCCGGTCATGTCGAGATCATTGGACAGGTGCGTTAGCATGTTAAGCGCAGTTAATAATACAGTTAGCATTTACTAACATAGACCCGGGCTAGGCGAAGTTTTCTCTCTCCAGTGGGCTCACTCAGCCAGCAACAGGGTATTATTCTACATTGACTGCAGCTTTAGTGGCTCCATTGTCCGGTAAGTAGCGACCAAAACTGTCCATTAGACCAGGAGCTGACTTGGTGGGAAACGCAGAGGGCAATATCACGCTGCTATCAAGTGATCCGTTCGCGGCACCCAAAATTAACCCGAACTACTTTGGGCATGAATTCGACAGAACCGCGTTTGTACAGGTCATGAAACACATCCTAGAGTTTGCTCACCTCAGTCCCTTGTCTAGCATAGTAGGCGCTTTGTATGCCCCTGTAGCCAACGCAACAACAGATGCAGACTTGCTCGCGTATGCGCGTGCATCTGCTGTCAGCGAGGACCATGGATCTCACACCGCTCGGATGTCGCCGTATGGAGCCAATTGGGGGGTTGTTGATCCTGACCACAAGGTTAAGAAGGTGAAGGGGTTAAGAGTTATCGATGCATCTGCGTTTGTATGTTGCATCTTCTCTACGACGTTGACCTGCTAACAGAGATGGCAGCCCACAATTCCCAATGTGCACACACAGGTTGCAGTATATATCCTTGCAGAAAGAGCCGCGGCTTTGATTAGAGGACTCACGACTTAAGCCATAAGCTATGCGATCTTGGCGGGCGACGGAATTCAGCGGGGGGACTGCAGCGCACGGAACGAGACAGATTGCGTGATAAAAGCAGGCACGGCACGCGAATTGTGTGCTATACATCTACGTACCTTCGTTCGGTGAAGGCTGAAGGCAAATGTAGGTATTGAGAGAGCCTCGCCCCTTCTTCACGTATTATACGAATCTGCCGCCACAACCAACAGCGGCCGGCCATCGTGAAGACGCAAGATCCTTTGCCATTTCGGCAAATTTATCTTCCCAAATATTCTTCTTCTCACATGTAGGGTAGGATTGTGGTGTACTGCTTCTATCAATTGGATGCAGCTGGTTAGTTTGTTTAATCTCCGCCCTTCAACGAAAAGTGAAGTTCTACCTGGCCACCAGCGGTTCCACCCGCTCCTGTTGGAAACGAGACCATGTCCTGGGACTTTATTGTCCAGTATTATTACTTGAAACGCTATTACATCAAATGTGATCTTGTGTGTGGGTAGGTAAATATAATGTAGTCCGACTGTCCCAATATCGCTACCGATGTATCAATGATGGAAAAATCTCGGTTGACTTTCTCAAATGAAAATTATGGCCGAGGAAACCACACCGCATAGGATCAATGTGAAGCGCAGGTTTTGAATGAAAATTTGGGCTCCAATACTTGTTGAAGTTGAGTGAGTGGGTGAAGCCGCGGAACTGGATGTCGATAGGCTGCTGGTGAGAGTCGAGGAACTCGAGCCGGGTTCGAAAGATTCGGTGCTTCCCGTAGTCGCGGGGCTGGTGGTAGTGGATTGCGAGACACCCGATACTGTACTGATCACTTCCGAACTTTGTGGAGTCGTTGTGAGCGCCGGCGATGCTTTTGTGGTTGTGCTGGGTTGGCTTGTGGTCTTGGATGTTGTAGTCGTTGTGAAGACGGTAGTGCTTGGCTCAGACCCTGGCTGCACGACCAAAAACTCATCGGACGATGTGAAGTCCATCGTCGCGCGAAAATCATACTGTAAGCGGTGTCAGATGTTGGTTTTTACCAAACTTGGTTGCCAGTAGTGGTATCATACATCACTGGCCAAGAAATCTACGCCCAGCCTGAGAAAGAAAGCATCCGTGTATGTGTATCCCGTGTCAAACTTCTTCACAAACCATTCTAGCTGGCCGTTGTTGGGTGCGGCGAGGCCAAGCGGAGCGCAGAAGTCGTTTATGAGGTAGCCAGGACATGTTTCGTTGCCATATCCGTGCGCATAGCCGCTATCATCCTCGAGAAATATATTAACCAAGCTTACAGCTGGATTGGCCCACTGGATTGTGTAAATGCTGCCCGCCGTAATACGCTCCCCTTTCGACGGACGCAAAAATGAATTGTCCCCCTGCTGCGGGGAGACTAATGTCTCGATCTTTGTTGTCGTCCCTCCTACACCATAGAGAATCTCGGTAGTCGTGCGAGAGCTAGCGCATTTGGCAACGAACGGCATCCATGCGGCCGAGACAAGGCATGAGAAAAAGATGGAGGGTACCATGGTCGCAGTGGTAAATAATCCGTGTATACCTTATTCTGCGACGATAGTTACTAGACATAGCCCGATGGAAAACTCTTGGCTACGATGAATACATATTTGTACGTAATAGCTCCCGGATACAGCCTTGCAGCTGACCGTGATGCAGCCAATCTATGCAGCGTCTTGTGCAGATTAGCAGCCTTGCTTACTCGTGCAGAGCAGCCCCCTTCCTTATCTTTTATCTCTTATCCGCAAATTCTCTCTAGCTAGAGACTACCAGGTAAGACGGACAGTTTGATGCCACCGAGGCGGGTAGCCTTTTACGTGTTGTAAAATTTAAGATGTGGAACAGTTACAACGCAAATCTCGAGAAGAGCGATTGCTTAGTAGAGCTTGCGAGGACGATGCCTAAGGCAATGGCTCATCGAAACTGCAGAGTAAGCTGTAGTTATTAAAAGAATGAATGGATCCAAATATTAACTTGCAGCTACTGCCGTTAGTATAGAAATTGTCTCTGATAATTGCGGACATAAGCGCTAGCTTGCGGTCTTGCCAGCAGGGGCTCAGATATAAGTATTTCGTTTTTGGTGTAATGGGATCTTGGGACGAGAAAGCATTGTCGCGAGAGCAACTTAGGCTAAGCGAGCGACTTATCAATAGGCTCTTGGCGCTGTTACGTCATTTGGCATTGTATGGATGGGCAAAGGGTCGCTTACTTATTGCTTCCTTACAAAGACAGCTGCCAAGTTAGTCGCCGCTATTCTAGAACATTTCGATAATCTGTAGGGGTGGCACGGGCCAAGGCACACTTCGGAAACGACTTCCAAAAGAAGCTTTCAATACGAATGCAAAAGCCTGACCTCCCTTACCTAGTGGTAGGTACCTTATTGAGTTGCTTAAGCCTTCACCGCTTATCCTAAGCCTTTGGTGGGGCGATTGCGATGCTCCACTCGTACGCCGTGGAGGTCTCCTTTTAGTAACAAATTCCGTGGCATGGTGCGGCTTCCGTAATCGCAAGACATTGTCAACGCCAGACAAATTATGAACAGGAGCTGTATATTTATACAAGTTGTGGCATGGAAAGATTCGGAATTATTGTTCTCTAGATCAACTAGCGCGCAAAACTCTCGATACATAGCCATAATGGTTTTGTCCCAAACTCTTCGTTCGCTCGTGGTGGCCTCGGCCATTGCTTTCGGCAGCGCTCAGCTCTCACCAGCTGTGTTGCAGTCTGTTGGGTTTAACTCGTCATTTTCGCTATCCGCTGCTCAAATCGCCGCTGCCAATTTGTCTGATAGTACCGTGGCAAGTTTGAACAACATCCTCAACTTTGACAGGTCTCAGCTTGCGAATGGAGGGCCCTCGGAGGACGACTTTTACACTCTCCCTCCCTTGACAAATGAAACCGGACCCTTGGAACCGGGCATTCTCCTCAAGGCTCAGCCATTCACAGACCTGACCTCGTACGCCCTGCCTCCAAACACAGCACTCTCTCGCATCCTCTACACAACGACCAACATAAATGGCACTGTGATTCCAACGTCCGCATTCGTGCTGTGGCCGTTCCAGCCTCGCCAAGTTCAACAGAAGAAGGAGGCCGCGGCCCCAGCTGTGCTTTGGACGCACGGCACGTCCGGTTTTTTCCGTTCGGCGGCCCCATCTTCCCACCGGGCCTTATGGTATGGAGACTATGCCCCATTCGCCTTGGCCCTCGCTGGCTACGCGGTAGTCGCCCCTGACTATGCAGGCGTGGGTATATCGACCTCCTGGGATGGCACTCCCATTCCTCACCAGTATCTCATGTCGCCTGCGAGCGCCCGGGATGCACTATACGCGATGCAGGCTGCGTTGGAGGCATTCCCGGATCTGTTAACGGAAGAGTTTGTCACCGTGGGTCATAGCCAAGGGGGTGGGGTAGCCGTGAGTCTCGCCAACGAGCCGTCCCACCTGCCAGCAGTCTGTCATAATAATGTTGGCAGGAAAGCTGGCAGGGGTGTTTAGTGGAGTAATAGGTGCTAATTTGTGACCAGTGGGGTGTCGCCGAGGCGATCGCCCAGGACCCTTCGCTCGGACCTGGGTACTTGGGCACGGTTGCTGGCAGCCCTACGACCGATGCGTTTAGTGGAGTGCCCGAATTCATCGTGTCGTGGACCAGCCTCGCTATGAAAGGGATATTCCCTGATTTCGAGCCCAGCACTGTCCTGTCGCCTCTTGGCATTGCAAGGACGGCTCTTCTCAAGGAAGTCCAAGGCGGAATCAGCGCATCGCAGTACCTCTTCCTCACCGGCGAGACAATCATACTGGACAATTACAACGAGACCTGGTACGTCGATGCATACTCCAAGCTTGCCAACGCCGGGCGGAAACCGGCCAAAGGTCCGTTGCTGGTGATTCAGGGAACGGAAGATGCCTATGTGCCTTACAGTGTTACGGCACCGACGGTGGAGGATACCTGCGCGCTCTACCCCGAGACTGATCTCGAGTTCTTGGTTGTGGATGGTGTGGGGCACGTGCCAGTCCTTGATGCCTCGCGCCACACATGGATGCAGTGGATTGAAGACCGGTTCACAGGGAAGGCGACTGCCGGAATCCAGTGCCGGAGGACCGAGCTGAACAGCTTCTTGCCCATCGAGAGATATCAAAAGACCGGGAACAGCTTTCCGATGTGGGCAGGGGCAGCGGAGTATTCTTATGAAACACCACTGGGATCTTGATTATGTGGCTCACGAAGGAAGCTTTGGATAATGCTAGTGTACTGAGGAAATAATTTTACTTTGTTGTAGTAACTAACTGAATCACCATAAGTATCCCCGGTTTTATCCCGCCCGCTTGCTTCACACTAGGGATATTCGGGTTCATAGTTAAA
This sequence comes from Thozetella sp. PMI_491, assembly GCA_021432635.1. Taxonomy (NCBI): domain Eukaryota; kingdom Fungi; phylum Ascomycota; class Sordariomycetes; order Chaetosphaeriales; family Chaetosphaeriaceae; genus Thozetella; species Thozetella sp. PMI_491. The sequence goes on along the minus strand of MU270026.1, from coordinate 136,724 downwards.
ATAGTTAGATGTACTTCACGAAAGTGCTTTATTTCGGTGATTACTTCTAGTAATGCTAACTATAAGCTAAAGCTAATTTTAGGCAGATATACGTAAATGCTTATGTCTCTTTTCTATATTTTGTCAATATAGGTTATGCGAAGAACAGTAGTCCCCTTTGATCTTGAAAGTAAAATTCTATTCTTCAGCGAAGCAGCCCCTGGGGTTGTCTGTGATTTGGCGACGGATCTACCTCGACTAGCCAGTCTAGAACTGCATGGCTCTTGGTCTCTGTCATAATCGGTCTCATTAGCACATAATACTACGCAGAAAGCAGAAAGAGATAGACGACCCAACCGTCGAGAGATAGCCTCACCTCCTTGACAGTTTGTGTCAAGGTCTTCACGACTGCCTTAGGCGGTTCGTTAGCTTTCAAATGCATGCGTTAACTACCTCAATGACAGAGGAAGACATACGCGGCATCGACCAGCAGAGCTAGCCCAATTGTCTTTTTGTACTTTGTCAGTTCTTCGAGCAGCTTCATGGCTCTTGATCGCTTGAGAGGCCATGCTAAAGTTTCCAAAGAAAGCAGTGTCTTCTTCTTCCAGCGACTCAGCCTAACATTCTTGTCCCCATGTCTAATTAGCTTCTTAAGGTTAACCCGCTGGCATTATTCGACCGATGTGGTCAGCGATTCATTCTGCCGAAGCAGGTGCGAGCTCTCCAAAAGGAGCCGGATGAGATCACAAGCCTTTCAAGGCGGAAGGCTTAATCATAATGAGGCTGAGGTGCGTCGGAGCATCCTGATCAACACGAATGTACTGCTTGCAAAGGTCGATGACGGTTTCGCCTATCTAAATGATCGCGATAACACTGGCGACAAGGCCGACAGCTTCCATCTGGGCAGGTTGCTGGCCGAGCGACTGAAGAGAACGTTCGATAACTTGTTAGTGAAAGATGTCTGATGAATCACGAGAAATGAAGTGCTGAAATTGGACTTCCGGCTACACCCTTGTTTTGTATAGCATCTGAGCATCACGTGACTTTCAACCATCGCGGCGGCTGGCGGGAGGGAGCGGCCGCCGATATTGGGCTAGGCTTTTTAACAGTGTGTATCCGTCCTCCGTAGGATTTACTTCGCCCAACCCCCACCGCTCCCCCGGTAGTCTCCACGTGTGGGAGTGGAAGGGTGCCAACTTTCTACGGTATTCGCTGTACCCTATTGGATAATCATGGATACCTCTAGGCAGCTGTCTCGCCCCAAAGTTCTGCAAGTCGGGTTATGTGGCTTAAGCAGGGGTGCATCAGTGGGGCCTAGCCCATTCCGGCCGGTGCTCTTTGAGGCAACCGCCTGGCTTCGATCGCTATAAGCTCAAGCGATCTGCAGCTCCACGGTGCAAGCACTTCTAATGACGCGCGATTCTTCTCTCGCCTCTATGCTGTTCTCCTTCCTGTAGCAGCATTCATGGCACAGTTCACTGACCTCCCCCCGGAGCTGGTGGGACCAATCCTCGCATCACTCACAATCGATGACATCCTGTCTCTGCGACTCAGCAGCTCCCTATTTTGCCGCCTCGTCAACGCTCATATCGGTTCCGTCGCATACGACGTCGCTCGCAGCACATTTCCACGGGCGAGGCTCCTCCTTCGGCCGCCCAAGGACGGATCCTATGGCTTTCGCTGGTTAAAGAGTCTTGTGCCGCTTAGGCTAGCTGCGATCGTCCTGGATAGAGACAAATGCTTCCCGTGGCGAGGGAACTATAGCACCGGGGACCGTATTTTCGATGGCCTCGCCGCAGAAGACGACACAGGTGACGATCTTAGGGCACGAGTCGCGAATGGATGGAGAGTGCTTCAGCTGGTTTCTAACGTGTACCGGGACGTGTACGCGCGAAAGGATTGGCCCAACCCCACAGGCGAATCTCCTTGGCCACACCCATTCGCTGGGCTGAGCTTGACGGCAGCGGACCTCCTAGAGCTTGACAAAGCTTCACGACGCGAGTACGCGGTCTGGATCGAGGCCGTGTCACTGGTCCTGCGGCTCAGACCTCAAGATTGCCAGGACTTTTTGCTCTTGCTTCGGCCCCTCGCAGACGCCTTTCGTACGCCCGAGATAGATGAATGGCGGTTCAGTTGGTATCTCCCGCTCGAAGGACCTAAAATTAACTACTTTCTGGACTGTACAGTACAGAAGTGTGTTTACACGGAAGCTCATGGTAGCTTTCCGTATCACTACACCGTCGCATACAACAACGACCTTGCCAAGATCCCGAAATTGAGGCATCTAGATCGAGGAAATACGTGGTTGATGGCTTATATACTTCGGGAAGGCCCTTCGCTCTTTTGGGAGCAGTGGCAACGGCGGCCCAGCAGTGAACGCCAATGGCTTGCGGACTTTCCCGGGGATCGACTGTACGGGCCCAAGCCCGACAGCGACAGCGACGCACACTACATTCGCGACCGGATCCGGGAGGCCTGGTCACAGCGAAGCCCCGAGGTTGTCCACGTCGAGCGCGAATGCGCGGCGCGCATCTGGTACGCGTTGTTTCGTCGTGCAGAGAAACAGCCGATTGTCCCAGAGCCGACACACGACTCCCTGCGGGATAATCCAATCAACCATGACAAAGGTCTGTCACTAGACCAACTATACAAATACAGGAAATGGTTCTTTGGCATGCGGGGGAGTTTAGTGTCAAAGAGTGAGTGGTCATGGTACCAGTGGCAGAAAGGCCAGGTTGGTATTCACGAGGAAGTCGAACTAGACAAGGAGTGGATCAAGGAAAACGCCCCAACAGGCAACCGATGCGAGATTGGAGAAGGATTCTTCGGGAAGTTCGAGTCTTTAGACGACGTCAACTATCACATTTGGCTGTAGAGGTCTTCGAAGCTTGGATACTAGGGAAACTCTACTGAACTCATGCTTCTTATAATTGAGATGGCAAATTTGCGAAGCAAAAGTCTCCGGTCGCAGGGAAAATAGGTGGCCTTAAAGTGGTCTGGCTGCTAGTGGGACGAAAATTGGTGCCAGGAGGCTGTGAATATCGCGGTCCGGCGGTAGCTCTCAAGACTCGAAAGGGCGATCTGCATCTGCCCCGCCCCCGCCCTGATACCTGCGTCTGTCCCATGATGATGGATGCCTAATTGTTTACCTAGATAAGGCTGCGCATTTAGAGCCCGATTTTTTGAGGGGCCGCTCCGCCTCTAAGAGCAAATGCAAATGCAACAGCTTACTCCCAGCAATTTTTCACTGCTTGTCACTCTAGTATTCGGGTTTCATCTTATGCTGTGAGCTGGAACCTAAGTCCGTTCACAAAGCTCCCCGGGCCATGGATGAGTTCGTTTTCAGTCCTGCGGCGCTGGAGTACCTTGCCAAGCGGCCCTCAAAAGCCTTTAAACTCCCGGTGCCATCGCGCGCGGCGTCTGTCCTCAGTCTGGACCTTAGCCATGAAGATAAACTGGCGCTTCTAGGTGAATATCCGAGTATATCAACTATCGAACCATCCAAGCAATATACCTATGAGCCACTCCAAGACTCTCGCGAATGGATCCGACTGCTATATCTCCTACCGGCTGGAGATAGAGATGATAGCCTTCGCGCAATTCTCACGGCTGTTCGACATGATCAAGTCCCCGACCTAGTAGACTATGAGCCAGTATCCTACACTTGGGGACTAGAGGCTCCGACGTCCGCATTATACCTTAGCGACCCCAAGAAAGACCGGTTCTTTCACTTCCCAATCCGACCGAACCTTGAGAAAATGCTACGAGTATTCCGAGAAGAAGGAAATTTGCCGTTTCTTTGGATCGATGCCATCTGTATAAACCAAATGGACAACGAGGAGAAAGGCTTCCAGGTACAAACTATGGACCACGTCTACCAAGGCCAATTCCTACGAATCTGGTTAGGGGAGCCATCTCAAAATAGTGATCTTGCCCTAGAACTCATTGAAGAGTGTTGTCGTCAGCTGGAAGCAAGGGAAGATCAGGAGCATGGCGGAGAAGAGATATATTGTGGACTATGGAATAACGAAAGATGGTCTAAGCATTGGCATGCGATATGGACCCTATTTGGACGTCCCTGGTTCTTACGTCGTTGGATTATCCAGGAGGTGGTCCTCTCCCGATCTGCAGAGGCCTATATTGGCCAGAAGCACTTCCCATGGATGTGTCTTTGGGGATTTACGTGTTTCTCTCGAATAGTGACAACGAGTTGCAGCTTCCTGGCTACAGTCACGTTAGCCCGGAGGGGTCAACTTCCAACCCCGGATCCGCGTACAATATTCCCGTCAACTTCACTCGAAGTGAGATCGTGGCCCGTCTCAATGTCTGCTCAAGGGGAGACAAGTCTTTGCTCACACTCCAAGTTCTCATTGATCGATTCTCGGAATCCCTAGCCATGGATCCCCGGGACGGCATTTTCGCTCTCTTGCCGTTGGCAAGCGACATTGATCACTCCCACCCCAAGTGGTTTCCTGACTATTCTTCTTCAAAGCCTGTCATGGACATCTTCGAGGAGGCTTTTTGGCATATCGTTCGTACGACGCGCAGCCTAGATATTATGTGTCGCAGTATGCCGGAAAGAAATCTAGACGATACTCACTGTACTTGGATTCCGTGGTTTGGCGGCTCCAAGATTGAAGCAGGGTCTCAAAATATCCTTGCGAGGTATAATAGCCGCTCTCTGACCAACTTCGGGGAATACGCCTGGTTGTTTCCCGATGAAAAGACGTATTGCGCATCGGGTCGGGGCTCGCAGCCATTTGCGCGACGTATGGTACCAGAACATACCGGGAAAGACAATGGCAAAGGACCGGCGAGCTGGGTGGAGAGCAAGGCTCGTCTGCTGTATCTTAGGGGATGGGTGGTCGATGAAGTCAAGGTGGTTGGCCCCCCACTGGCTAGGAAACTAGTCAATGGCCAGGAAAAGACTGTCATTCCCTATAGTTGGATCAGGATGCTTGGTCTTCAACCTCCCCAGGACTTAGATAAGGTCCCGGATGCATTTTGTAGGTCTATCACGGGCAACCGGATCACCAAGGTCACAGCTACATCGATACACGCCGAAAGAGCACCCGAAAGCTGGCCAGAGGCTGTCAGGGACTTCATGAGGCTGATGATGCCAGGCTCTAGAACCACAAAGGACAGACTCTTGATGAAGGAGGTTGGGGGGGCACTGGAATTTATGGGATCGAGCAATCGCAGGTTTGCCATCACGGAGAGTTCTATGGGATTCGTCCCATTTGACGCAGAGCCTGGGGACAAGATTTGCATCTTGGACGGAGTTTCTGTCCCTGTTGTCCTCCGAGAGATAGATCTGGACGATGCAGGAGTCAGCACAATGGTGCCTTATCGCTTTGTCGGTGAGTGTTATGTGGATGGATACATGGAAGGAGAATACGTGGAAGAGGTTGAGGAACATCAACCGCCTAAGCAGCTATTTCTGCTCTTTTAAACTTGCAGCACTCGATATTTAGATTAGCAGCATTTGAGAAGATAAATTCGACGCGAAATGATAAGCGAAAGTCGACAATATATAATATATTTATGGCTGAAAAGGCGAGTATAGGCAGTGACTGCCCATACCTCGCCTGTCGCTTCTATCCTCATAGGCGGAAAGCGACATTTTTAGCCAAGCCATATATGGGTTCTTCTCTTGGTCACCTTGACTACTCCTTGTATTTGATAGGAGAAAGAGGTAGCTTCCTTTAGTGTCTCTGCTTTGCCTACGCATGCACCTTTACAGCCATTTGTCACCCCGACTTGCCCGAGCGGTCCATACGAGTGGGTCTATAGATACTAATCACGGCCTCCCGAAGCCGCCGGAGTCAGCAATTTCCCCGACTTCGACAATGGATGCGTTTGTAAGCATCATTCGAGATTATAAAGAGAGTACTAGGCCTATATTGCCAAGAGAATTTTGGCCGATGGCAATGAATGTTTACTGATCGGTCGTCGATCATAAAACAAGCCCTCTCGTTCCTGTGCAACACCCGCAGCATCGACTTACATATGCTACTGCTAATTAAAATGCGTTCTTTTGCCATAGTGCCGGCCTTTTGGCTTTCGTTATTCACCAGCGCGGTATATCCCAGTCTTGCTAAGAAGACGGGCGGCCACGCTCCAATCTGCCGGGACTTTTACATCCCCCTCAAAGTCTCCAGCACAAATCGACACATCGAAGATGCGGTGCTGACGGACGAAAGTTCTGTTATCGACTTCGTATCATCTCTTGCCCAGGGTAATGCGACATACTCCAATATCTCACAAGACATCGCTCTCAGCGTGAGGTATTGTGAACCGTCCATAAGAGTTGAGCAGCACGCCGACACAGTCCAACTCCTTGTCCACGGAATCACGTACACGAAATCTTATTGGTCAGCCCTGGATGTCCGGGAGACCTGGGCTCGAAATAACTCTTGGGAGGCCTATGCTTCAAGTCAGGGCTACGCCACATTGAATATTGACAGACCTGGCAACGGACTGTCAACGCGTATTGACCCATTCTGGGCAGACCAACTTCCGTTTCAAATCGCCGCCGTAAATGAAGTTGCCTTGGCTCTCAAGAGCCAGAAACTGCTCGGTCGTTCGTTTGAGAAGGTGGCATTGGTTGGCCACTCGTTTGGTTCCATTATCGCAAGCTTCATCGCCGAACAGTATCCGGAAACTCTCGATGCTTTGCTGCTTACGGGATACACCAGAAAACTTGATACCACGCCCGTTTTTGCAACACTGCCACTACCGGCATCCTCAGTTTCACCTAAGTTTGCCAGTCTAAGCAGTGGGTACCTTGCGACATCGTCAGTGTCCGCTAGGCTTGCCGCTATGTACGGCCAGCCGGGTACGTACGACCCGCGATTTGTGGCTCGCGATCTGGCCACCCAGGATACTGTGACTATCGGTGAGATAGCCACTACCTATCAAACACCTTCTGAGAGATACCAAGGCCCAGTTGCAGTGATTACCGGCGGAGAAGACGCGATATTCTGCTATGACAACAGCACTAAGCGTGGTGACTGCGGCAGTGGGGAGACTTCAATTCCTGCAGAGACTAGGGCAGATTTCCCCAACGCCTCCAACTTTTCCTATTTTATCGCCGATACTGGCCACGACATAAATCTGCACTATCGAGCTCCAGGCGCCTTCGCGTATGCTCACGCCTGGCTCGAAGAGAACGGATTTTAATGCTTCTACTTGCCTAGCTCGGTAGTTTCAAGAATAACCGCCATGATGGTCCTCTGGTAGTGAAATGATGCTCATAAGTAGAGCTCTATCTACGATTGGCCATAGAGGGAAAGCAAGTGGGAGGGTAACCGCAGTAAAACTTCCGGGCTCCGTGGGGAGGTTTGGACCGCTAAGCTATCGAACACGAAACTCGCGATAAAACATGTAGTGTTCATTAGTAATTTAGAAAAGCAACCAGGAGTGGCAGTGGATAGGATATTGGGGGCTGAATGCGCCTAATGGGGAATATCTGTCTGTAATTAGGTGGATCGCCTACCACTCATAAACCACCATTGTATTAAACTATATAGGCTGTGTTAAGCAACCAAACTTCTAACGTGAGATGCGGGCTATGGTATTTTTAGTGTTCTCTCCCCGATGCAGCCCAACTTCGGGCGATACTTTCCCCGGCCGGTCTCTTTCCGACGCACGGGCTGTCCGATCTGGTGACGTCCATCGTGAGGCAGATTTTTTGAAAAGGCTTGAAGATGCCTGAGGGGGGCGAAAAATGAGACCAGCGACCAAACGTGGCTGTACTGGGTTTGGCCATGATTTTCCCTATGCGGTATGAAAATGGATCGGATGAATAGCCTCTGCCCGGACCACTAGCCGAACGATTCAGCCATGCACCGGACCACCTGAAACGAAACACATGGGCTCGCCGGTGTTCGGCATTACAAATCTAACGGCTCAACAGTGAATTGTTCGATGGAATGACCAAGCAAACTAGCCTCTATGTACCGGCAATGACGAAACGGGTCGTTTGAACACAGACTCCAAACACGATGACTAGATCGGACCGATGGATGGCTGATGGTATAACTACATTAACCCCCGCCCGGCGCAACGCGCGAGTAGAGGTTCCGCAAGATCATAGTATCTAACCTATCAGTCGACGCTGTACTCGTCTCACCGACTCCGACGAGCAATATACTTCCTTCACCCGATTGCAAAGCGACGTATTGCCTGGACTCTGAAGATGAGGATGTTCACAAGTGCCTGTGTTCTGCTCTTCGCAGCTTCCGCATACGCGATCCCGGCAGCGGCAGGCGCGGAAGCAGACCACGCGAAGGGTGCCGGTGGCAAAAAGGGCGGTGGTAACAACGCAGGCGCCGCTGCCAACTCTACCGCGCCCAAGGCCCCCGCCGCTGGTGAGCGCTCCCATCCCAGACCGAACTAGGTGTATCTCTTTCTGATAAGAGTCATAGGCAACGCAACAGCGGCGAAGACGATTCCCGTCGTTGTTGGTGGCGCTCAGCTCAGCTTCACCCCCAACCAAGTCGTAGCGGCGAAGGGCGATATCGTGGAGTAAGTGCCTGGCCCCTGTCAGCACATCATGTATCACTTCTGACTAACTTGGACCTTGCCAGGTTCCAATTTTCCAATGGCGCCCACACTGTCACCCAGAGCGCCGAGGACACTCCCTGCGTGCCACTTCAGGATACCATGCCAAATGCCGTCTACAGCGGCCGGATTCCGTTCCAGAGTGGACAGATGACGGTTGGAACGTTCAGAAGTACGTATATGTGGAAGCAAAGTCCCTGCTGCGACCTGATTTGGAGAATGGGGAGGCACGACCCTCACGCCATCTCATCTCCACCTTATATGCTAGCTTCCGGTATTTATCACTGACCTTATTGTCCGTAGTGATGGTCAACACAACTCAGCCTATGTTCCTCTACTGCTCCACAGGCCCTCATTGTCAACTCGGCCAAGTCATGGTCATCAACCCGTTAGTCTCGCCCTGCAGTAGACACTGAACTTCCCGATAGCGGCTAACTTCGAAATAGAGCAACCCCAGAGCAGATTGTGAACTATGCCAAGAAGGCAGCGATGGCAACCTCCAATACGGACGCTAAGATGGTCTTCGGTGGCACTGTGGGTCAAATTCCCTTGGCTCAGGCTGCCTTTGTTCCTGCCATGGCGCCGATGGCGCCACCTGCCGCCCCAGCTGGTGGTGAGTCGCCGACTGCCCCAGCAGGGGAGGCACCCACTGCTCCCGCAGGTGAAGCACCGACAGCACCGGAAATGGGTTCTGCTATGGAGATGGGCGCTGGAATGGAGACGGGAGCCGGCACGGGAACGGAGGCTGCCAAGGAGCCGGTAGAGTAGAGAAGCCCACTTAAGTGTCCCTTCTCGACCCAATCCTCCAGTTAGATCGGCAGGAGGAGGGATGGCTGGATTATCCCTCCCGTGGAGGATAAGGGGCCTGCGTTGACAGAAAGCCTTGATGGTGCCCCGGGATTAGATGGCGACTTCCGTTCGCCTAGTTATGTGGACTAGACATGCCTCTTCCTTCTATGGCGTTTACTGCCTTATACTAAATCTTTGGACTTAATTTTCTGTCCACATTTGAGCGGATTCTGGAAGACATTCGAACTTAGCAGCCTAGATACCTACTTCCCGCCATCATTCGAAAATATTCTTATTCTCAGCCGTGGAAGTAGAACCGGCTGGCTATCCCCACCCTTGAGCTTGTTCCGTGCCGTGGCATATCAACGTTACTATTTGACCAGCGAGAGGACATACCTTCCGAAACGACCACAAACTGCGAGCTTCCTTCTTTATTAGCATGCGAATGATCGGCAGGCGGCACCGGTGCAGCTGTCAGCTTGGTCCCCGCTCTCAGTCCTGACCCCATCTTTAAGGCGCCACTCACATCATTGTCTTGGCTGTGGCCCGACTCAGCCGGTGTCGCCCGACAAACATACTTCACCGTGTCGCCCCCCCTATCGTCCTTTGTCGTAACAAATTTGACGTTATTTGCATCGTACCGTGAATTTCAAGTATGCCTCTCAATATCGTCATCTGTGGAGGGGGGATTGGGGGGCTGGCTGCGGCAGGATTTCTCCGGGCGCAGCACAATGTCACGGTCCTTGAGCGTGGAAACCTCAGCTCCTCGAGCAACGACTATGGCCTATCTGTCGTCTCCAACGCGTTTAATCTGCTTCAGAAAGCGGGCATCAAGCCGGAGAATATGGACAGTGTGGTCATGACGGACCTTTGGGTTCGAAGTCCGAACAATGAGGAGATTCGGACGGTTCACTTCGATACACGACAGGAAGCGGGCGGCGTGCCATCCCTAATGGTTCGGAGAGCGAAGCTCCAAGCAGAGCTCTTCCGGTTTGCTACTAGTCATGAATTTCCCGGGTCTCCAGCCAACTTCATCGATAACGTATGGGTAGATCGCGTTGACGTTTCTCGTGGCAAAGTATGGACGGAGGATGGGCGCCTGTTCGAGGGAGACCTTGTCATCGGTGCTGATGGAATAAACTCAACCGTTCGCGCTGCCGTCTTGCAAGAACGCGATCCACTAGCTGCGGTCAAATTTTACGATCTTCTAATATTCATCACGCGGGTGCCCATAGAGGCGGTACAGTCTAACCCCGCTTTGGAATACCTGGCGAATCCCACCACGCGGGCTGGTCTCGTGAGCTTCCTTTTACCTCCCGAGAGCGACAGTAAGAAACGCCTCCTGATCTATCATACGTCTCCTCAAGAGCTTCAGGTTATCGGATATTCGTCAGAGAAGGAGTTCGGCCAGCAGTTTAACGAGAGAAAGACATCGATCATCAAGGACGTACCTGCACAGAGAGTCATCGACGAGTTCTCCTCCGAGTTTAGCGAAATTATTGTCAACCTGTTTAGGTATGGACCGATAGACGCCTGGAGGATCCGGGACATCGACACTTGCAAGACCTGGCATCGGGGGAAAACCGTCCTGATTGGAGACGCTGCTCATGCTGTCACACCACACGCAGGCCACGGCTGCAACCTCACCATCGAGGATGCCGAGGCTCTGGCCTTTCTATTGACGGATGCGAGATCCGGGGATGACCTAACCGGAGCACTAGAGAATCTCATGCATATACGACAGGATCGTGCAAGATTTGTTCTGCGGCGCTCGCGTGAGATGGGAAATATCCAATCTGAGGAAGAGAAGAAACTCGGCCAGGTGGGCCCCGAGAGGTTCTCTGCTATCATGCACGCGTATCGAGGAGCTGAGCATGCCTTGCAAGAGAGCTCTCGCATAGCGACTTGAGATACCTTCCTAGCCGACAATCCAACCTCCGGTTTCGGGATTTTTTGTGGTGAGGATCTTGGCGAAGAGTATCGGGGGACGCTGCTTCCGGAAACATGAAGAATACTCCTTGTTCGTATTAAATCGAGAAATCACTTAGCTCCCAGAAAATCGCAATGCGACTTTCAAGGTGCTCGGCCGCCGAACAAACATGACCTCTGGAACGACTAGCAAGCAACAAGCGATGACGGACACGTGGAAAACAACCTCCCCAGAGGACGAGAGAGGGACAGGTTTGTCACTAACTGTCGACCTTGGCTCTGGCGTCACCCTCTCCGGCGTACCGCTTCAAGGGCCTCTCCCCCTAATTGGCGCGCATCGGAGCTGTCTCCTGCGGCTGCTTCATATTTTTGCTCTCCGGCTATAGTATTAGCTGTCTTTTGACTTTATCTATTACTTGTGTTTGCTTTCGGCACCAACCACACCAATTTTACCCGGGTATAGGTGTCGTGCTTAAGAGCAGTGTGTCCGGTACCCCCAACATCTTGAAAAGTTGGCCTGGCCGATAGCAGTGACCACACTCAGCTCCTCGTAGGGCTCGTCGTCACTTTGTACTACATTGGCGTAATGACCGGCGTTTTCTTGGTGGGCTGGTTCTCGGACAGGAGAAGGGGCTGAGATGATGTTACTTCTGGGTCGCTAACTACTAGTTTTCTAGCCAGAGCATTTTATTGTCCTATCTCAATTGAAAAACCACTCTACCTAGCTTTCCTGCAATTTTTTTAGTCAATATTTCCCCTAGATTGGAATCTGCGCACTTGATATCTCCTTCTCAGTTACAATTCCGACATCTCATATCTCAATAACGGCGTTGCACTTTACTCACGACGGGACCAAAGACCACGTGCGCATGAAACTAAGCGTGATCTATCCACAAAGATTGGCGGTTAAGCTGCAATCGCGATTGAGAATCTCTCTTCCTTCCTTCTATAACACTTTATGTAGGAAACATTGATCCCCCGAGTACCGAAGTTAGGCACATATCCAGTGCAGTAGCAGATGGTGTACCCCACCCCTAAGAAGTCTCCCCATTGGCTTGCGATAAATACTAAATAGGCGTTCCTCCTCATATTCAGTAGGAATAGAAGCAATCAGAGATATTTGTCTTTGATTCGGCCACAAGCCAATTGCCTAGGTCGAATATAACCAATATATTGAAAGAGGGGACCACTCCGTGTTCTGTGAAAACGCGTGGTATCAGTGAACACACCACACAACACACACACACACACACACACGTACACAACCAGAGGATGCTCTTAGTCTAGTAGCCATAGCGTGGAATCAATACCTCTGGCATCATGATACACTCGGTAGGGCCACTGAAACGATGTAAGTCTCGTGGTACGGTGGGAACCGAGCAAAGCGTGGTAAAAGGGGCTCCCTCAGCTCTGATCAATAATGGATGGGGCAAAGCCCCGTAATGACAGCAAAAGAGTGTATTAAGTTAGGCTGACTAAGGAGTATTAAGTAGTGTTGGAGGCAATCGTAATGAACTCTGCTGCCAGCCGTGATAATCAAGGAAAGAAAAGAACGCTGTCTACAGTCTTATTTACATAGGAAAAGGAGGCGCTGCCTCACATGATAAAGCCAAGCTGGTCCCTGACCGGGCTAAAAGGAATCTTCCAGCCATGTTGTAAAAACTGGACCTGGCACCCTACCCGAGCTCAATATTCAGCGACATATCGATGTCTGTCAGTCCGCACATTTCATCATGGGCCCCCTTTCGCACCCCCTGCCAAGGAATGTTTTGTCAGGCGAATAAATTGGGCTTGCGTGGACGGCAGTTGCTCTTAGCGCAAAGCTCCACTAAGTGGAGGTGAGTCCGGGATTGCAAGGTATCGCCCCCCGATGGGTTGCCACACCCCCTGGTCCCGTTTCCAATCCAGATAACATAACTGGTTCGGTGTTTACATTTGTCCAGCTTGCCCCCCATCGGAAGGGATGTGGGGGTCTAGGGTAACGGATTCGGCAGATAGCCAAGCAACCAAGGTAGCTAACCTATGTTGGTCATAAATAAGAGACTACCTGTTTGGGAATACCTGTGGAAGCGGCATGACGTTACGTTCTAGGTGATAAGAGAAGGTTAAAAAGCTAAAGAATATGGAACAGCTCAATTTTGTAGAATGAATTGGTGGAATCATTTTGTTGTTTTGCTAATTTGATCTTTCTATTGGTTGCGCAAGACTATGTAGGTGGCATTGAAAGACTCGATGGAGAAGATTTGCTATGGCCGTGGGGCTCTGGGGATCGGCAACGACTACGTAACGTAGATATTGACAGGGTGGGACTAGGGGGCTTAGCACAAACGAGCATGCGAAGACAATGTTACCTTGTTTACAGACGTTGCTTTATAAAAGGATTGTGTCCAGCGCATAAAGTCATGCTCATTCTAGGCTACCCATCCTCGTCTTTGATAACCTGGGAACGCTGCTCTCCTTCCATCTTTCGTTTGCAAAACCACTCGCTACCACGAGGCCCTCGTTTAAGATGAAGTTCCAGTCTTTCACCCTCGCGGCGCTCCTTGCCGCTACGGCTGCTGCCCACCCCCATGTTGAGCCCACCGTCCAGGAGCTGGCCCGCCGATCAGCTTTATCCAGACGCTGCGCTGCCCAGGCCGGCAAGTTCAATGAAGCACGCAAGAAGCGCGCCGTTGAGAAGCGGTCAATCATCCCCAGCGAGCACTACCAGAAACGATCCGGCAACACCACTGTCCAGGTCACCACTGAGGCTCCTTACTACGACACCATCCAGAACGAGACGTGTGTTCTGACCCCAGATGTTACCGCTGGACCTTATGTGTGGCCTCGGTCCCAAACCCTGCGTCAAGACATGAGCGAGGACCAGCTCGGCCCTATCACTTACCTCGATATCGGCGTCCTCAACGTCAACACCTGCGAGCCACTGACAAACGCCCTGGTGGATCTATGGCACTGCAATGCTGTAAATCCTCACCTCTGCAAGGGCAGTTCTATAAGAAGAGGCAATGCTAATAAGTAGTCATAGACTGGATCCTACAGCTCCTTCACCGGAGACGATCCAAATACTCCTTTCGGGGAGCTTCTCGCCCAGAAAAACTTGACTATCGGACCGGGTTTAGATCTTCACACAGATGACACAACTTTCCTGCGTGGAATGTGGCCCACTGACGAGAACGGCATGATGGAGATGAAGACAGTAAGGAGAAAGCTCACTCCCCGCATGTTCTTGCTAACCCGCTTAGGTTTTCCCTGGCTTCTACGTTGAGCGCACCATCCACATCCACGCACAAGTTCACACGGAGTGGCAAGTGCGGGCCAACGGCACCATTGTTGCCTCGAACACGGTCGGCACTGGCCAGCTATTTTTCGACGAGGAGCTGAGCCAGCAGATCATGGCTCTTGAGCCCTATGCCAGCCATACCCAGATCGACCGCACCACCAACGACATTGACAGCATCTACAGCGGCGAAATTGCCGGCGGTTGGAACCCTGCTATGACTGTTGTTCCCCTGGATGGAGAGGATGTGACCAACGGCATGATCGCCTACATTACTATTGGCGTCGAGGCGTAAGATCTCCAGGGTCGTCGCACAGTTCTTGCGCAAAGGCCTCTGTAGCTGTAGATAGAATTTTCTCGCAGTAGCTCCGAGCCGAATGCACAAGATATATACATAGATCCTGAACCCCTCCGATAGGGCAGCGTGGCGTCTCTGCAACTTGATGCGCTTGGCTGATAACACCTATTTGAGGTGCGGGGTTTTGTGATTCCACGTCAACCCCAGCTACAGCTTCGCCTATTTTCTTTCCCAGGGTCGATGTGCTGAATTAGGCGACGCTCTTTGAGCAGGCTGTCACGTGTAGTAGTCATGACGCTATTGATGCCATCATACTGCATGTACGCTTTCGCGAGCGCTCTCTTTTGTGCCCAGCGATATGACGTGCTCAGATCTAGTAGACGTGCACTTGATACAAATACGAGGCTCAATCTATAACCGATTCTCCGTTGCTGTTGTCATTTCCTCCGTGAACTCTAATTATCGTCTATTTGGCAATCAAGCTCTCCTATAGATTACAAGTCATTCTCGCAGCGCATCCAGCAGCCATGCCAAAATACGTCGTCTTTATTATCTTCCCCAATCGCCCTACCGACAAAGAAAGTGGAGATGACATGAAAGATAACCCACTCTTCCAGAAATTGATTCATGAGATGGTCACCTGGATCACATCTGAGGTTGAGGCCGAACGACTGAAAGGCGGAGAAAACCTGGTCGACGTTTCTGAGGAGTCAAGCATCCGGGTTGATCTCCAAACCCCGGACATAGTCCCCTCTGCAGAGCCAAAAGAGCCTGGCGGCGACATTGCCCTCCCACCGCCAAAATCCTCGGTAACCCGTGGGCACCAGAATCATGCGAGCAGGGAAATCCGTGCCTTCTATACGGCCGAGTTCCCCACGGTAGATGACGTGATAGCGTGGGCACAATCTTGCCCCGTTTCTTACGATGGGTTCAGCTTGGAGATCAGAGCGCTTGAAGAGCTCGACATCACATCTAGCAAAATGCCGTCTGAGCTGAAAGAGTGGGCTGGGCATCGGATTATATCCCGGCGCAAAGAGCTGTTGGAGGAGGGACAGCTGAGAAGGGACGAGGACGGAACGTTGTGGGCCAGAGTTGTAGATGACAAGCCGACTAAGGACCTGGTCGCTGAAGCTGAGAAGAGAGAGGCTGAAGGCAGCGAAAGCTGACTGTGTCGACTTATTGACGCAGGCTCCTCTCATATTTCACCTTTATACAAGGAGGCCATCAAATTGGGGTTTATTCACGTTGGCGACCCCGGTGGTATCGAGGTTTCTATGAACACGATAACTTCTCAACCATGAGAAAATTAATCTACTTATTCTCTACCAAATTGGTGATATATTCTAGCATTTGTTGACACCTGCAATTCCTCTATTCAAAGGTCACAGAAAGAGTTTTCCGCGTCACCATGATGCCAATTGATTAGTTACTGTGTTTCATCCTGCAATATGCGAGGTTTCCTTGATCCGACTGCGCGACCTAGATAGTAAACCCCTCATCGCTACCTTATGCCCTTTCTGGTCGTTCATTGCTGCCGTGTAACGGTGGCTGTTGGGCCTAACCGTTCCTGTAAGTGGCGTGTTGATCCTCCAATATATGGTCAGCCTGCACCATCTTTCAGCTCGTCCGTGTTGCCTCAGACTTTCACCTTTTCAAGAGAGAAGAATCGAAATTCCCACGAGATGGACGACCCTGTCGGGATCAAGTTACGCGATCCTTTTATCTTCAAGAGGGCAGAGGAGTTCTACAGCGACATTGACACTTTGGATACGGAGGTGATCCATCCTAGCGTCGCTTACTATGATCACTCCGACCAGGTTCTACCTAGCGGTGAGAAGAATCCTACCTGTGGCCATGGAGCCATCTTTCGCCTCAAGCAGAATGGAAAGGCAGACGTATTTCTCTTGATCCAGTTCATGCGTCCCAAGGTGTGGCGGATTCGCTGTGACCCGAGTAACACCTCTCCGACCGACTTTACAGATTACAACACGTAAGTACAAGTGACGAGGCCCACCGCTTGCACTGATATTCTAACCCGGAGGAGACGCACGGTTGTCAAAGATACCTTGACGTCTCTTATCGACACACTAGACGCCGCGGAAGGTCTTCAATGGGTTGTTGAGATAGTCGAAGACCCACAGTATTACGTCCTGCAGTCCGTGTACGTGTCATCAACAGATGGGACGCGCATTGTGGGCGTCCAGCTTTGGATACAAAGACATCCTTTTCAGATCACAGCAGTTCGCTCCCTGGATGGATTGCTACCGGCGGAGCAGTTGCCGCAACTGCAAAATGCAAATGTCATCAAGGACCAACTCAAGTTACCCACTGGCACGGACTCTCAGCCAGCAGTAATCTGGCGCACTAAGCCAAATGGGCTAATTTCCAAGGGGATGGCGACTGTTCTCTCCATTGAGAAGCCTATTACCGCCGACTACATGGGCTTTGGGGAGCAAGGCGGTAAGGGCATGTTCAAGAAGAATACCTTCATCAACTACTTCAGCAAGTATCCAGTCCTACATTGTCTTGGGCCCACTCTAATGCCTAGCTTAGACTTCGACAACATGAGATATCAGAATGTGTATGGCCAGGGACCCTTGGACACTCGAGAACCGCTGTACCACAGCGAGCCATACTTCATAGAAGTAGACGGACAGCCGGGGTACCGCTCACAGGTTGCCACATTCATTGATAATTACTCACATGTCTGCATTGATCTGGGCAAGACCGATCAAACTACGCTACGGGTCGGCACGCGGTTCAACAGTTTCCAAGCCATCTTCGTGGCTGGGAACAGCGTGCAAGAAGTCATTCAATTGTACACTTCTATCGTTGGCAAGCCTAAACTAAAGCCGCGCTATACTCTCGGCTATCACCAGGGCTGTTATGGATATGACACAGAGGACATGATTCGCTACTCGGTGGACCAGTACCGGAAGCATAACTTTCCACTGGATGGCATGCACATTGATGTTGATATGCAGGATGACTATCGCACCTTTACCATTGACACTCGCGCTGGCCACTTTCCAGACCCTGTTAATATGTTCGCTAACCTGCGAAATCAAGGTGTCAAGTGCACGACGAATATCACTCCATATATCAATAGCATCCCGTCCGACACGTACAGCACTCTCAACGAGGGACTCGCCAATAGCTATTTCATCAAGGATATTCGCGACCTGGACCCCACAGCTCCCACTGCCTCTCAGCAACGCTACTTAGAGTTTGGGGGTGGGAATTCCTACTTCACGGCTCCCATCACCGACCGGGCACCATACTGGGATGGGGACTCGTACGACTTTGAGCAGAATTTCAACAGTGGTAAGCCGTTCCACGGTGGAGTCTACTATGGCTGGGGCAATGGGCACCCGGGGCACTATCCGAACCTGAACAACAAGGAGGTTCGAGAGTGGTGGGGAAAGCAGTACAAGTATCTCTTTGAGTGCGGACTGGACTTTGTCTGGCAGGACATGACTTCCCCCTGCATCGCGGAGCAATACGGCGACATGAAATCGTAAGTAATGATGGACTCGCACACAGACTGACAGAGCTGATTACATGGATAGGCTACCCTTCCGCTTGAAGTTGGACTCTGACGGCTGGTCGGGCGATCCCAAGGCAGCGCAGCAAAAGAGGGCCATAGAAATATGGTCTCTTTTCAGCTACAACCTGCACAAGGCTACCTATCACGGCCTAAATAGTCTCAGCGACGGCAACCCAAATCTGGCGTGGCGTGCGAACCGACGCAATTTCATTGTTGGCCGAGGGAGCTTCTCAGGTAGCCACCGGTTTGCCGGTTTGTGGACGGGCGACAACGCATCCACGTGGGAATTCCTAGAGATTTCCGTCGCCCAAGTCCTCGCACTAGGACTATCTGGAGTTACCATTGCTGGAGCCGATGTCGGTGGCTTTGAGATGAAGGATACTGAACGCTACGCCAGCCCAGAGCTTATCGTGCGCTGGTACGGTGCGTATTCGCTTTTGCCGTGGTTTAGGTAAGTTGTTCAAACTCTTGTTGGCTTTTCATTTCTCATCGACCGAAATAGAAATCACTATACTCGATGGCGTGCATGGTTCGATGGTCCTCATGCGGGCTCGGATCCGAACAACCCTGTGATGAGAAAGGACGGGAAGTGGTTTCAAGAGCCATATGCCTTCCAGGAGCACTATGATGAACACAGCGGCGACTACTCTGGGGAAGAGGCCGACATCTACAAAGCTGTGCTACCCGCTTGCCGATACCTTATCAGGCTAAGATATAGTCTGATGCAGCTGCTCTATGATGCAATGTTCGAGAATATCATCACTGGTTTACCAATTGCACGAGCTATGGTGGGTTATCGTCCCTCCAAGTCTTTACTTGCTTCATTTTTGGGGCATATCTATCCTCACATAGGAAATGCGGAGAATTTTCTGACCGACTCCTTCTATTGGCAGGTTATCACAGACGAGCTCGACCGATCTCTCTTCTCTGCGGACGTAAGAACCCTCTATTCTTTCGTGCTCCTCGCTGACGATGATATGTAGAACCGAAAGTTTACCAAGAGCCAGTACCTAGTCCGAAACGACCTTCTCGTCGCGCCGCTGCTGCGTCCCGAGAGTGCAAAGGCCAACCTACCAGAAAATGAGCGTAGCAATCATGTGGTGTACCTTCCATATCCGGACGACTGGTATGCCATGAACCTCCGGCCTGATGACCCGCTGGGCGTAGCGCTATTGCGCAAAGTCCAGGGTGGCTCGCGGATTACCTACTACTGCCCAATCCGCTATCAGGACGACGAGCTCCCGTATATCACGCCAATGTACATTCGAGAGGGTAGGATCTGCCCGGCCTCTTAAGGTTGTTCTTCCTAACGGTCACCTAGGTGCTATCATTCCCAAGATCGAGCCCCGGGATTACGTCCCAGATCCATCATTGCCGAAGCAACCACCCAATCCGATCACAGTCCACATATATCCTGGGAAGGATAACGCAAGTTCCTATTTCCTGGAAAGGTGGTCATGGCTGACGTGATATTGCAGACCTACGACATGTACCTGGACGACGGCATCTCCCGCGACAGTGCCCCGTCGCAATATCTCTGTGGAAATACTGTGCAGCCGGGGGATAGCAATGGCCTGCCGACGAAGCGTGTTCCTGGAGCGGACAAGAAGGCAGCCGACAAGTTCTGTCATGTTGTGATCCAACAGGTATGAGACTTGCACGAATTTTCCACGCAGCCGATCTAACATTCGTGCTCCTTGAAGAAAACGAAGAAGACTGCTGCCGGCGACGGTACTGTACAGATTGCCCGATCTGTCGCCATCAATTCTCCGTGGAACCGCTACGATGGCGACCTTGGCGAGCTTATTGGCCGGCAGTACACCCTCATTTTCTGGCATGAGCCAGGGATAGCGCTCGGGGCAGTTAAAGTAGACTCGGGTGGCACAAACGCGGAGAGCAATGTGAACCAGGCGATCGGCGCGACCATCGTAACTATGCCCATTGCAGATGCGCACACGACACAGGGAGTTGACATTGAAGTGAGCTATCCTGCTTGATAGCCAAAATGGCACGGATTTTCTTGATGTTATATTGGCCGAGGAAGGCTTCATGATTGAGGGTATCGCAGTAACACGCAGCATGCCCACCGAAATTCTGATCTGGCCAAATGTCCCAGTCTTTCCTTTGCATCAGATGCTCCCATCAAAAGTTCTGCAACTGTCGTATTTATTCCTCTCCAGGTCCCCTCCAGCAAACCCCGGCGAATCCCAGGAGATGCAAGTAAAGAATTCTCCAAGCAGTAGGGTAGCATTACGTGAGACGCGGTGTCCAGCGCCTGAGAATTTGCAGCGCGGATAAGCAGGTCGTACAACCTATATTACTGCAATACAGCGTGTCACACTGTAAGCAGACGCACTGACACAAGACGGCATTTCGGCGAGGAAAGACAAAGTTTCGATTACTGCACGCTGGTTTGACGCCTCACTTGGGGGCTTCCCCAGGCAGGCCGTGTTATTGGCAAACGCGGCTTAGCGGTTAATACCTAAGGCCCCTTGTCTGACTGCGTGCCGCTCTTCCCCAGACATCGACGTGCTGCGTAATTGGCCGTGCTGCCTCCAACAGCATTGATCGTCGTCGTGGAGGCAGCGTTGGATTTCAGCCCCATGGGGGCTGAAAAGTCTGCTTGGAAGGATCGTAGGGGGGATAAGCTCAGTTAGGACATAAAAATAACGAGCCCCTGCGCTGGCTCTGCTCTCCTGCCATTGGATTGTGTGGCTAGATATCAATGTTGCTGCCCAAATTGAGCAATATAATAATGCTTAGGATCCCCGGATATTTCATTCAGCTCAGTGCATACGAAATTAACCCTTTCCAAAAACTAGCAAAGTCGAATCCGCCAGCACCAAAGGGTTGACACTAGGCGACGAGAAGCCCCCACCATGGCTGATATAGATTACTACTACGGCCAGAGCTTTTTTGGCCCAGTGATAATTACATATCAGCCCAATTTGGAGTTGGCTAGACACGAGGATGACAAGATCCCCCGCCGCACCGAGACGAAGGAACGACCGAAGCGCCATAGCACCGGGCAGGAAACGTCACCCTGCACGAAGATATGGCAATGTCTCTCCAGCCATTTCCCTTCTCGCCGCAGACGGTATTACGACAAGCTACAGTGATGAGGTTGCACCAAGTCGCTTGCTTGGCCGTGTTCCACAAACTAGGCTGGAGCTTCTGTCGAGCTATGTTCGGCGTTTCGATTTTAGTTTGCTATCTACCGGTACGTCGCAAGATCCGGCATTATACGTTAAACAGATCATGTGCGAGCGGGTGCTGGTTTGGAAGGAGAGACCTCTTCTACATTCGTACTAACCGACCCTTAGATTTGCCATTTGCAGCGGAGCTTGTCTCCTTCCTCATAGATCTCGTGGCGCGCAGACCGCAGGCTACGCCTGCTACAGGCCGTTCTACAACTGGCTACGCTAGCGAACCATTACAGAGATGACCCAATATATACAGCCCACAATATCACGGAAAAATAGGTGAATGAACGGCCCGGGGCTGTGGGCTGAGGTGGTGCTCATGCGGTACCAAACGGACAGGCTGCCCCCCTGTTTGTGATCTACAAAGACACAGGCAGCGTTGCCTTGGGACACTATACCGTGGCAGGCCTATGAAAGGGGATGGAACCGAATGTTATTGACGAGTGGCGGAAGCAGTATTTCGCAGTTGTGCTGGGGAACGGGACTCAAAGACATTTGGGTGCGAGGAGCAGACCAAAAAAAGAGCCATTGATGAGCTGGAAATGATGTCTCATATTGAAATCTCGATGCATAGCGGCAAGCTTCTAGTAGTTAGCCAGCCGTGTGGTCCTTTAAGCTGTCTTGGAGGTGATGATCGCGACGTCATCCCATATTCCTCTCCCCTTTCGAATAACTATCCATCCGTCCAAGTATGCGTGGGTTTAAACACGCTTATCATCACTGTACCTTATTGTTTTGAACCGACGGACTGTCGCAAATATTAGGTTGCAGGAAGTGAATACGCATGGTAATTTGGTGGATGGCAACACGGTCGATTTTATGTTGGAGGCAGCCTCTTGCGTGAATCCGAACCCGATCGGTGCGAAAGCGATCGTTTTCGTTTCCGGTGACTTGCCGGTGTCTACGGCTCAACAACACGCGGCCGGATCCACTTATCTGTGCCTCTAATGTTGTATTTGGATCCTACTCTCCAGCCAAGCCTACTCAGTTTCGTACTTAATTCGCCCGATAGCGTCAATTCCGGCCTAGTATCTCTGATTCGGGAAGTATAATTTGGCTCAGGGGCTGCAGGCCATCGGTCTACACTGCCCCCGCGTGTAACGATGATGAAATACACTGAAAAGATATTATGGCAGTCAAGCGAGCGATGTAGAAGAAATGCCCTTCGGATATTCCGAGCCACCGGCGAGCATGTATAAAAGGTAACCCTCGTCAACGGTGAGCACGCATCTTCTTGTTGAGCGGACAAGCCATCGCTGGATAGAGACTCGAATCCAAATCGCGTTCTTCGACTCCCGCCCAAAGCCCCTACTCCCCAGCAGGATGTTGCTACCAAGCGCTCTTTTCCTCGCCCTTGGCGTCTATATCGCGGGCACGGTAGGTTTCCGCAGCATTCCGTTCAGCTGAGGAAGCCAACTAACGGATATACAAGAATGCGCAAGGAGCTTCTGACACGTCTGCCATCTATCAACTCAGTTCGGACCCTGAGTTCGCCTTTTTGTTCGAAGAATATCTCGCACTATCCAACAACTTTGGTGCCAACACGGGAGAAGTTCTCCGTGCTGCCAGCCAAATTAAGCCAGGCGACTTCGAGAGTTGGTACAGCGAATTTAAATTTCTGGCCGATGCTATCCATACAAAGGCCGCTGCAATCGACTCGAAGCGGTTCCCTGTTTCTGCGCGCGAGGCCTACTTCCGCTCCTCGAGCTACTACAGGGCTGCAGACTTCTTTCTGCACAGCAACTGGAGCGACCCTCGAATCAACACCCTGTGGGACTTGGCCCTTGCCGATTTCGACGCTGCCATCAAGCTACTGCCAATTCCAGCTGAGCAGGCTAGCCTCAAGGCTACTAACTTTTCTGTTCCCGTCATTTTCTTCCCCGCCTCCCCAGAGGTGGCTAGAGGCGCGGCTGGAGTGCGAAAGCAAAACTGCACAACGAAACCGAAGCTACCCACTGTCATTGTCGGAACCGGTTATGATGGCTCGCAGCAAGCAGTTTACCATTACATGGGACGGTCTATCGTGGATCGCGGCTGGAATTTTATCTCATACGAGGGCCCGGGCCAGCCAACAGTGCGGCGACAGCAGGATATTGGCTTCATTGAGAATTGGTGGGACGTCATCACGCCCATCGTGGATTACCTACATACTCGCGACGATGTCGATCCCGAGCGCATTGCTCTTGTAGGCATGTCGTTCGGCGGAACGCTTGCTCCTCGTGCCGCATCGCGCGAGCACCGACTGTCGGCAGTACTGGCGATCAATGGTCTTATGAATATGGCCGAGGCCATCTTCAAGCAGGTGGGCGACCCGCTAGCTTCCCTGTTTGCTAGCGGAGATGCCGCTACTTTTGATGCGGTTATGCTGAACCTCATGAACAACGCGACAATACCTACCCAGTTTCGGTGGCTGATCGGACAAGGTCTTTGGTCGTTCAACACGACTAGCCCTTTCGAGTGGCTCACGGAACTTGGCACAATTGTTGCCGATGCGCCTGTCCTGGCCAACGTGACGTGCCCCGTGTTTGTTGCCGAGGGCCAGGATGACAGCAGCGCTCCCGGACAGCCGGTGGAGATGGCGCACGATTTGGGCAATCTGAGTACTTACAATCTGTTCAAGACTGAGCTCGGTGCCGGCGAGCACTGCCAGCTCGGTGCTGAAGCACAGTTGAACCAGGTCAGCTTAGATTGGCTGGCCGATATTTGGGACGGGATCAAAGTCCCCAGCAACTTGACGGATGGTGTCTACTAGTTCCTTCTGATTCATGCCCAACAACCGGCATCCTGTAGACCAATAGATGCTGTACCTGCGCCTACTGTAATCAGGAGGAGGGGGCTCATCCCCGCCGATAAATGGAGGGTTCAGAAAAACAGATTTTATTCCCCTCCTTCTCTATTAGTATGAGGTGCCTACAGTTTGACATAGGCCACACGCGTTCCCTCTGTGTGGGGTGCATGATTGGCAGAGCCCAATGCATCGGGCGAGAGCGAAATCAAACTTAAGCCCAGTTTTAGTCGCGGCTTTAAGCGAAGCCTCGACCCACTTTCCAATATAGCCCTTACTCGGTCTCTTGGCTGCTCCGAGCCGGTTGCCAGAATCCCCAAAGGACAGAAGGGGTGCGTAGAGGCTGCTGGAGAGAACAGAAATGGTTAAAGATACATATTATTCCTTAGGAAGCTATCCTTTATTCTTCAGGTATTCTTTCATCAGCTTACCTCTCTGCTTTTCTCAGCTTGGCCAAGCCAAATCTTAACTGAATTCTAATCCTGCACGCCATGGACGGCGATAAGAAGACGACCGCCATCAGCAATGCACCGGAAGCTGACGATACAATCTCCGGCCAGGTGTCCAAAATTGCGGTCAAAGATGGCGACATTGCTCTTGACTTTCTCAGACAGCATGAAGGCATAGAGTATACTGCCGAGGAGGAGAAAGCCGTCCTGAAGAAAATTGATTGGGTTCTGATGCCGCTCATGTTCTTCTCGTATACTATCCAGTACGTTTACCGTGTTCCTTTCCGCCGTGTATATCCTGCCAGGGTGTGTTCCATAGCGTAACAGGAATAATAACATCACGACTGCCAGGTATATGGACAAATCGGTGCTTCCACAAGCGGCAATTTATGGCCTTCTCGATGACCTTCACCTTGTCGGTCAAGACTATTCTTGGTGTTCTTCGCTGTTTTATTTCGGCTACCTCACATTTCAGCCCATAGGCGTTCTTTGCTTGATGTATCTGCCTCCAGGAAAATTCGTAATCACTATCTCTATTCTCTGGTCTATCATTTTAATGGCCACTGCCGCTGTTACAAATTTCACAGGAATGGTAGGTTTGTTTCAACTCACCGATGTGCTGTTTATATTCCCTATGACCTGGTAGCTAATGGCTCTCCCAGGCAGTTTCCCGCTTCTTCCTCGGAGCTGTCGAGGGCGGCATCACACCAGCCTATATCCTCATTACGAGCGCGTGGTATACCCAATCCGAGATCCCGCTGCGAACTGTAATCTGGTTCTGCGGTAATGGGCTCGCCTTCATTGTACAGGCGTTCATCTCGTACGGAATCGGCCGGATTGTCAGCCCGATTGCAGTTTGGAAGTGGTTCTTCATCATCTATGGTCTCGTCGCGCTGCTCTGGGCCGTCGTGCTCTGGTGGTTTATGCCAGACACGATCATCAGTTGCAAGTTTTTAGATGACCGAGAGAAGGCCATCGCCCTCGAGCGTATCCGTGCAAATCGGACTGGCATCGCTAGCCCCCACTTCAAAATGCACCAACTGCGGGAGGCACTGCTCGACGTGAAGGTCTGGTGGCCAGCTGTGTATATCATCGCCTGGATCATCCCAAACACCGTGAACGGATCTTTCAGCACCATCATCATCAAGGGGCTAGGTTTCACGAGCTCGCAGGCATCTCTTCTCAATGCCCCGTTCGGAGTCACACAGGTTATAGGTTTGCTGGTCCCAGGCTACGTAGCCTATCGGTGGAAGAACATGCGCTGCATCATGCAGATGGCGATCAACATACCGGGTTTAGTCGCAGCAATCATGCTGAACACTCTGCCGCAGAGCAATGGAGCAGGTATGCGTCGATTGATTGCTATGGTGACTCTAAAAGCTGGCATTTTATCAGCTAACATTGAGAATAAAGGCCGTCTAGTTGCCCTCTACTTGGTGAATTTCACCAATGGCAGCGTTGCACTTTCTTGGGCACTCAATGGCTCTAATATTTCTGGGCACACGAAACGCACTGTGGCCAACGCCATCCAATTTGTTGGGTACTCGACCGGTTTCATCGTAGGTCCGCAGTTTTTCCTTGGCACCGAATCTCCGCTTTATCCGACAGCGCTTAAGGCGATGCTCGTCTGCTTCTCCATTACACAAATCATGCCCGCTGGATACTACGCGCTCATGACTTGGGAGAACCGTCGCAAGGCAGCTAAACTGCAGGAGCTGGGTAGGAATTTGGTTGAGGAGAATGAGGAATTTATGGACAAGACGGACAAAGAGCAGCTAGGATTTGTATATATGAAGTAGGGAAATTGTTATTTGCTCATCACATATGACAGCTGCCGACGCAAATGAGTTACCACTGAGAAGGCGAAGGGGTCGCATTAATTTTCATCTGCATCGATCCAAGTAGCTTCAGAGTTCTCGATTGATATTTCACAAAATGAGTGATGTTCCCCACGCGATAAATCAGTAGCAAACAAATACCATACATCAAAAAGACCAGTCCACTACCGGCAAGTCGTCACAAGGCCTTCCAGTGGTAACCTTGCCGGTACATCCCGTTAGTTCCATGATGATAGTGCTCAAAGTTGTCATACGCTCCATTCCAACAGCACCTGGTGGTCTGTTCCGGCAGATGGAATAGGGAGTTCCTTCCTCGTCCGATAGCCGAGATCTGAGCGACGCGAAGGATGTCGGCAGATTATGTTCCCGATCATGAGCTGTAAGCTCTTGAATCCGCGCCAGCCTTGCAAAGGAGTTTGGTGCCGGGTGATCGACCAGCTTCTGAGGGCGGTCTGGTCCATAGAGGTGGTTGGTGTGGCCGACGAACTGATCCTGAGGAAGGATGAACACATTACCCCGAGGAGAGCATTCGATCGAGGCATGCTTGCCCGTCTTGTCCGCGATCATGTAGTTGATGGAGCTGGCGAGGCCAAATTCCTCAATGATGGCGACGGCACTGTCGTAGCTGGTCGCGTATTCTAAGAGTCGACGGGACATGACATGGATGGGGAACTTGGTGTTATCGAAGGCGCCAGATCGAATTGCGTTCATGCAAAATCCAAAACCTTTGTTGTTCATGCCGATCTTGCCGACAATGCCGGCTTCGCTGAGAAACTTGAAGGTCGTCTCAGAACCAGCTGGCTGAATGTGGAGAAATACCATGCCTCGCTCCAGCTCCTCCAGCCAGTCCCAGTTCTGCGCCAAAAAGACCTCGCCTCCTGGGGTACATTGGCTCAGAGAGGTGCAGCCGTCCGTGTAGTTCGTGAGGGCAATCTCGCTTCGCACGTTCAGCGTGAGAATATCTTCTCGTGTCAAGCCGCCACCGGCGCCATCTGCGATGCCTTTCATCTCTTGGAGAATCTCAGGGTATTTCGCTTCCAGCAGGGACATGAATTGGGACACTGCCCGCTCTCGGGCTTGGTCCCATGTGATCTTGGCGGTCTCAAGGTAGAAGCCAGTGTACGTCTTGATATTCGAATGCACCTCGGTCGAAACTGCACTCCCATGCGTGAAGCCAATGGCATATGGGGTTCCGGTGCATTTGACTGTCTTGACAAACGGATGATCCATAATAATGTTTGAATCGCTTGCCATTGGATCCGATACCACCATTGAGGTTTAAAATAGGCAGAACAGTTCGTCAAAAGTTGTAATTTTCTTCAATATGGACAATTGGTGGTTGGCTAATTAGGCAGTTTTTTGAGGCGAAGGCCTATGTAAGTCTCCGCGTCTCCGAAGGCGGAGTACTTGGAATGGGACTACCTGGATTGCCTTGCTAGGCACCTGTGGAGTTTCTGAATGCGGATCCAGCGTCCCCAGACTAGGGGACGGCCGAGACCGAGTTCCAGGGGGGTTCGCTCGCATAAACCCGCATCACAAAATACAACTATTACCAATGTGATTGACTGATCCTCGTACTAAGGCTTATGGAGGGAGGATCGCGATTTCAAATGCGAAACTCGAATCCATTAGGTAACAGCCGGAAATTATTAATGCTCAGAGGAGACTAGAGGGCACGCTCGATCATGTGCCTATGCGATAGTCAACGCCAATGCTCGGCCGCGTGGTTTGGCTTAACCTAACAACCGCCCAAGTTAGACAGCAGAATAATTATCTTGAGTTCATATATCGGGATCTCAAAGTTATCTAGCAAGATCATAGGATTAGTGTTTATATGACTTATTAGGTCATGGGCCGTCACTGTAAAATGTAAATTTGTTTCGGGAAAGAAGCTGGCAACATCAGAAATGATCCACCCGGAGTCTACGTCGCTCGCGTGCGTGGTAGTACGGCAGGAATTGTGCTTTGGAAATAGCAGTCCCGTTTTAAACTTATCTCAGTGAAAGATTTGCTCAATTTATTCTACATCCCACTTATGGCGGTCTTGAAAGATGTTTACCCCTCTCCCACCCTGCTTCCACACCACGCCATCCTTCATTACAAAGTCTACTTGTCTTAATGCTTTGAGATTCTTGCGAGGATCATTTACCAGAGCAATAATGTCGGCCCGTGTCCCTTTTTCGAACCAGCCAAATCGCATACCACACAAGTCTTTCCCACACGCCTCCCAGCCACCTACAGTGCAAAACTCAAGAACGTCTTCTAGCGGGATGCCGGCTTCCACCATAAGTTCGATCTCCCGGACGCTCTGGCCGTGGGGATACGTTCCAGTATCTCCGCCTACGGCAAAACGTACACCAATGTCGTAGGCGAGTTTGGTCTGTGCCATAATCTCGGGGAAGCGAGCCTTATGTAAACGTTCGCACACAGCGAGTGTGGGTACGAGGATACACCCCTTTTCTTTCATAAGTTCAAAGAGATCCCGATTCGCAAAGTAGGCGTGCTCAATAGTAGTGACGCCGGCCTTGACAGCCATCGTAGCCCCCTCGATGGTACCTGCGTGGCAAGCTACTGGTGCCAAGGCCATGGACGCTTCTTTAACGATGGCATCCATCTCCTCTTGGGCGAAAACGAGGATGTCAGGATTGGGCTGTTCCGGAGGGTGTGTGGCCGAGTGGATATAGGGATGCTGCTGGGCCGGTGGGTAGCGCATGATTCGCCGCCGATAGTCCGCAAAAAACTTGATGATGTCGGCACCGGCTGCGATGCGGCGCCTGACTGCCACGCGGGCATCCTCAGGGCCATCAACAGTTTCGCCTCCGCGAGGAAGACAGACACCATTTGCATGGTTTTCGGTCCGCGGCTCATAGGACCCAGTGCTGGCGAGAGCTCGGGTGGCTACAAACATGCGAGGCCCTGGTGTGATGCCCCTGTTGATGCAGTCTCTCATCTGAGCATCGCCTTCTCCCATGGATTCCGAGCTTAAATCACTGTTTGAGTTTGTTTAGCTTATTAGACAAGGATGTGATGTGCTAGCTAACTCACCGGTATGTAGTAATACCCGCCAGTAGTGCAGTTCGCACATGGTTGTTGGCGCGGACAATACGCTCCACAATGCTTTCATCACGTTTCTGGTTGAGTGATGCACGTTCGCTAGGCAATGTCAATATGAAAACCCCGTGGATGAGAGCACGTATTTATGCCTACTCATATGAATGGAGATAGATATGCGCGTGTGCATCAACTAGGCCCGGCATCACAACTTTGCCGCGAAGGTCGACATCGCCGGCTGGAACGGAGCCGCCTAGTGCTCCCGCTTCCCGCTCAAAAACGTCTACAATCAGCCCAGAGATAGGATCGACCTTGATAGAAACATCAGATATGAATTTCTTTTTTTGGGGGTCAAACAAGGTTGAGGTGTGAATGGTATACGGTGTTGTCATCGCGACGAAGTGTTGATCACGAGGAAATATGGAATCGGCCTTGACAAAATACCAATTTACTTTCTCGACCGCCTGAGTTCGCGACTAATAAATGTACGACACTATTTATATATCTTTGGCTCTCTCCCAAGTATCGGCTTGAAAGGCACTTAACGACTCGATCTTGCTTCCGCGGATGAGTAAAATGAGAGACTAGGGTAGTTGCCATTGGCATACCCGACGACGGGTGAGAGCGGACCCCGCAAGATTAACGCGCTAAATACGGACGAGAGCGAGATGGGCGCTACCTTCTCGTTGCCAAGTTAGTCGGGTCGCACTTGTCCCCAGGGCCCGTTTTTCTGGGCGCGCATGACATGCACATGTAGTAACATGTGTTAAAGGCGCTTGCACTGATAAATACTTGTGAGAGAGCTCGAGGCGATCCGTCTCGGACATCGAATCGACAAGTCAACGCCAAATCCTGGTGTTAAAAAAAAAACGAAAAGAATGGTCCAGACCTTTTCCTCTGACTTCCAAGATGTCCTTCTCCATCATCGGTGCGGGTGACGTGGTTCTCAATGGGCCCCTCCGCCGCCCAACTGGCAGCGGCACAGTATATGACCACCTGCGGACCGCTGACTCCTGCTTCGTCAATCTCGAAATGCCTTTCACCAAGCATCCGGCTCACGCTGAGAAATTAATAACACTCAAGTGCGATCCAGTCCACACCAGTGTCCTTACAGACCTTCAGATTGACGTCGTCACCGTTGCCAACAATCATGGCATGGATTTTGGGGAAGAAGGCCTCCGTGAGACCATCCAAGCCCTCGGTAGTGCTGGCATCGCTCACTGCGGCGGTGGCAGGAACCGGTCTGAAAGTTTTGCACCCGTGATTAAAGAGATAGATGGCACGAAGGTCGCCTATATTGGCGTGACAACAACACTCCCAAATGGCAGTGGCGCTGGGCCTGCCAGGCCGGGGCTCGCCGGCGTGAGGGTATTCACTAAATATGTCATCGATAGCGTCACGATCGACGAGTCACCCGGCATGGCACCGTTCGTCGAGACGGCAACATACAAACAAGACGAAGAATTGCTCCTCGCCGCTATACGAGACGCCAGGACCAAGGCTAGTGTTGTGCTCGTGGGAATCCATTGGGGTGTTCCTTACGGCTGGGTTGCATTCACACAGAGCGAAATTGCAACATATCAGCGACCCTTGGCACACGCGATGGTCGACGCAGGGGCTTCTGCCATCTTTGGGCACCACCCTCACGTCGTGCATGGCGTAGAGT
This sequence comes from Thozetella sp. PMI_491, assembly GCA_021432635.1. Classification (NCBI taxonomy): domain Eukaryota; kingdom Fungi; phylum Ascomycota; class Sordariomycetes; order Chaetosphaeriales; family Chaetosphaeriaceae; genus Thozetella; species Thozetella sp. PMI_491. The sequence goes on along the minus strand of MU270026.1, from coordinate 105,348 downwards.
TCCACAAAGGCGTGCCCGTGTTCTACAGCCTAGGAAACTTCATTTTCAGCAATGACATCGTTGAACCGACCACTGATTTGCGGACATATCCACCTTATGATTGGTCCAGCCTGCAGCTCAGCTTATCCAACATCGGCGCTTTAGCCAAACTACGCTGGAGCCAGGGGAAGTTATCGTGTTGCTCGATAGTACCAATAACAATTGCAGTGGAAGGTGGGGAACCCCTGGACGCGACGGCTAATGATGCCGAGGTGCTCTTAGCACGCTTGAGGTCGCTGTCCAAAGATCAAGGCGCCGCTTTCTCCTTGGTGTCGGGCAATAGGTACGAGATCATAGTCAAGCAAACAGAATGAACTCGAGACCCGAGGTAGTTGTTATTACCAATCTATCTTGAGGATTGCTGCATACGGATCACATTGAAGTACCTAGCTACTCGCACGCCAAGCGACGAGTGCTGTTCGGCAGAGCAGCTCAATGAACGCGCGATCGTAGCGCATACGGCGCCGACTAGCCTAGTAGTTCCAAGAGCAACTCGACCAAGATTTCCCAGGCATATTCGAACTCGTGACCTGGTTTCCAACGGGCCGCAAAAGACGACAGTAACCGAGTAACCTTCAAGATGGGACCTAGTGCAAGACGAGTCTCCATGTCTGCACCTCTTCCTACTGTGCTGTGTCTATGTAATAGATAAGTGGCCCAGATCGCCCCGCTCTGAAGTGTCGATTCGGCTGTCATCCAGACGCTGATAATTTTGTTACCGTCGTTGAGATGCGAGTAGTGGTCGATGAGGCGAGATGCTGAACAAGCCACAACTTGGAAGAGTCCTGAGGTAGAGACGTCTATCATGTCGTCCAAATATGGGATATACATAGTAAAGATGGGGTGCAGAGCGATGTACAGGGCAGCAGAGGCTATTCCCATATCAGATTTTACCAAGTCTACTCGTAGCGGTGGAGGGATAAGCCGCTCCATCAGCTCGGCTGATGGATTCGGAGAAGTCAAAAAGGTGTGTATTATGGAGCGGCGATAGCCCAATACCTCCAGTTGTTCGGATAAGATATCGGGGGAAGAGACATTCATGCCACTGCAGTATAGCCTCGAATCATGAAAAGGAGAGAGGCGGCCAAAGTGCAACTCGACGGTACTGGAGAGTTATATTAGCTACATGGTTTCATTGGGGTAGCATCAGTATTTTCTCACCCGTCCAATTTCAAAATTGACTTCTCTATGTCCCGAAATTCGTCGTCTAAATCTGGGCGCGCAAGCTGATAACCCTCGTGTAGCTGCTTCAGGGTAGACGTAGCTCTTCCTAACAATTCCCAGAGTTGTCCCGACGCTGGGTTAATTGTCTCAAGTAGCACCATGGCAGACAACGCCCGGCACCTCCATTTCGTGTCCTCTACTACGTCACCTTCGTATAAAAAGTTCTCCGAGAACGTGACGAGTTCTTCCCTGCAGCGTATTGAGGCACCGGATAGGTTTGAATCGAGGTCCCGAGCTACCAACGCAGTCGAGATTGCAAATATGATGCTTATGCCACATGCTCTCGAGTCATCTTTGTTGGAGCTGGACCACCTTGCCGGATTCTCTAACGCAAGTAATGCCGCTTCTTGGCCAGGAGGAAGCAAGCGATACTCCGGTGACACGACGTTCGTATAATGTTCAATTAGTGCCCTCTGAGTTGAGGGTGGTAGGATATTGTGGAGCTCAGGCTTGCGTTGGTCCTGTAGGGTAGGAAATAATTCTGTCGGGGAAATGTCTTGGTATCTTCCGGTTCGAGGTTCATCTGTCAGTAACCGCTCGGGAATTCGCCGATTTTGGCCGAGAAGGAGCTGAGTGATAGCTTTTATAACCTTTTCGAGAAGGATAGCACAGTTCCCGGGCCCAAGATACTCTACCTCTGGTGAAGTGCGAAGGTTGGCTTCGCTCGTGATGGCCACATAGTAGCCGTGGCCCGGGGACGGCGATGTAGCTGTAGCATCTCGATGCGTCGAGAGAGATATAGTGTTGTGTCTAGCTTCTTGTATTTCAAGCTGAAGGCCTGAAACTCTCTGTCGCAGAGCATGAAGGTAGCTTACCAAAGAGCCAAATTTTAGCCCTCGGCGTGACGTGTTCCGGGCGCAGCCCTGCCAGGATTAACACTCACCTACATGGTACGTCCTGCTCAAGAGAATCATCCCAAAATAAACATTCAGAGTCGGCGAGTCGGCAATTCTTACAGGAGGGTAATTGCATATCACACTATCAGTGTCAAGTCAGCCAGGCTCTTTGGCCTTTCTATCGCGTCTGGAAGCAGATGCTAGACTTCGTACTCTTATCTTTTTCTTCCGGCATCTGTTGCAAATTTGCAGGCCGATTTCCTGTTCCATATTTTCTCGGTTATCGTTGGCTAGCTGAAGGATGATGGCTACCTGTGTCGCGAGAGTTTGGCTGTCATGATCGTAGGACCAAGCTTGGGGTAAGCGAATGTTTGGATCGAACTAACGTCCCTCGGTTATTACTAAGGAGTCACCTCGCCGGAAATGCTCCGATAGGGAAGTCGCCTAATACTCGACACTGTGGGACCGCTCATGCGATGCAAGCTGCGAGATAGGGCGGCGAGTCAGGTAGCGGTTTAGCATTGGCGTCGCGCTTTGGATTGACTTATCTCCGAGGCTTGAGAAAACCACCATTGAGAGGTAATCTAACATCCTAAGAAAGCTTGAGTCGGCAGTACTAAGCTTGAGGAGAGGGGGGAGCTAGCTCGAAGAACCCTCCCCCTCCCCAGCACCACTCCCCGCTCCGCCTAGTCCCAGGCATCACGTGCCTCTACACTAGCCGTAGCGTCTCATCCACAGCGGCGAGGCAAACACATTCACTCCCCGTCTCTCCGTTGGAGATGCCAGGGATGGAACATGCAATCAACGCCCTGAATTTCTCTGCTGAACTCCCAAACGGCGCGTGGCAGCCATCGTCCGGTCTTATCGCCCCCCCAATGATGGAATCCCACGTATCTACTGCCTCGAGAAAGCGACGCCATAGCAAAGCCTGTACGAGGTGCCGCAGAAGAAAGATTAGGGTCAGAGACGTGCGCCTGCAATTACGGCTCTAGAACCATAAAGCTGACTGCTCCTCCAGTGTGACTTGCAGCATCCTATATGCGGGTCGTGTTCAACAGCCGGCGCCAGATGTATCGGTTATGACTCGATCCGGGGTGTGGAAAAGCCGCGAAGTACTATATCGCATCTTGAATCAGAGGCTGCCCGTCTGGAGATCGAGCTTGGGCATCTCAAAAATGCATCACGCAGCATTTCAGATATCACGAATACTGCCGTGGAGCGATTGGCGGCTCGCGTAGCTAGGTCCATCGTCGAGCCCTCTGGCGTTTCTCGCAGACATGAGGCGTTGCTTCCACTAACATCCTCATTTTTCCTATCTCCGTCTCCGGTGCCATTCCTCAGCTGCCAGGCATGGAGCGGGAGCAAAGACACACAGCCTCTTTATGAGCCGCTGGACCCTATGCCGATCTCAGCAATACCTCGCCACGTTATCGATATCATGCTGAAACACTACTGTGAGATTTATCGTCCATTATACCCAGCCATCGAAGAAGCGGAGTTAGTCGATGCTTGCGAGAGAGCATACACCGGTGATACGCCCTCTAATTTTGATTTCTTTTGTGTATATATCACATTGGCTATTAGTGTCCGTACCCGACTCACACTCTGGTAGATGTCTATCTAATACCTTCGTCAGACTAGCACACTTGTACATCGTAACGAGAAGCAGGCTAAGGCAGCTACACGCCGGTTTTGGGCCTCCTCTTTAGTCCATCTAAAGCAGGTTGGTCTAACTGCCTCATATGAGAGATTACAGGCCTTGCAACTTCTAGTTCACTTCGCCTTTTTGAACCCTACCGAAGTAGACTGCGAAAGGTGCGCGGCAGCAGCCACAAGACTCTGTCTGCAACTTGGACTACATCACGAGCCAGCTACATCTATGCCGATCCAACAAGATCTCGAGGCTCTGAACAATCGAAGAAGGTTATTTTGGAACTCTTGTAACGTTGATGCGTGAGCTGATGCTAGTTCTCCCTGGCACAAGCCGGTATTATCCACGTGCTAATGCTCGCATGCGATAGTGCAATTCATGCCGCTCGTTGTCGGCCTTTCCTGTGGCCAACAGACAAGTTAACAGCCAAAGTAAAACGACTTCGGCCCTTAAGTAGCGACACAAGCTAACATAACCAGTTTCCTGAGTTCCGTCCGGGTCCATCGTCGTATTCCACTAGCCACTTTTGGACATTACGACAGATCGAATGTGAAATTACAACAGTTTTATATTACCCTTCACCGAGCCTCGAGGATGACGGACGTATAAGCGAATGGCGGCAGCAAATACAGCAAAGATTGACGGCGTGGTACCAAACGACTCGTCAAAGTTTTGTTCTCGCCCACAAGGTCGAGTCTCACGAGGTTTTATTTCACGCCCAAATGCTAAGGCTAAACCGCCCTTCTCCACGTTGTCCCGAGCCCACTATGGAAATGCGCGAGGCGTGCATTAACTCTTCCTTAGCTCTTATTAAAGATTTCGGCATCAAAGATGGGCTAGGACAGCTTTTCTACTCGTGGCATGCAGCTGGCTTGCTGGTCGAGTCCGGAGTCTGCCTGCTCGCCTCCATCCTCACCAGTATGGAATCTGTAGCAGAGCAGTCTACACATCTAGGAGGCCAAGACGTTGAAATCCTGCTGCGGTACATGAATGAGGCTCCAATTCTTCTCTGGAAGCTCGCCCGTCACTGGCCACAGATTACGTTACACGCCTCAAGTATCGAGGCAATGGCTACTGCCGTCTGCGAAAAATTGAGACAATGGTCGACTAGCCAAAGTATCGACCTTTCTAGCGCTTATACGTTGAAGAAGCAACTAAATACCATGGGAAGGTTTTCTGTCCTTCCCTCAAGCTTCTCGAATGCGAGTCCCGCCAGCCCCCAAGTAACAGGCAATGAGATTTTATCGCCATCGCATGGTATGACATCTGGTGTTCATTTCCGATTATTGTTCTATCAAGCTGACTCCCCATAGATAACCTAGCGTTTTCCACCATCGTTTCTAGCAGCGAAGGACTCCAACAACCTTGGGACTACAACCATTCTATCTTTGTTGATCCCTCTAGCAATAGTGAGAGCGACATCATCAGTTGGGATTTTGGGGGCATGGATTCGGAGGATATTTTACTTGCTTTCCAGGGAGATTGGGTACCGCAGCTTGTTCCCGAACTTGAAGGTCCTCTCTAAGTAGACTCTACACGATTTTCTCATGATTTCCGGATTGAGACTGCCATAGATGAAATTGATAACCAGAAAGAGGGAGCAGATAGCCTTTCATCAGGCACCGCTTGCTATACTCGGTACCACCTACGAAGCCAATTTTCCTTTCTATCCAGATATCCAATTAAGATAGTCCACCACTATTAGCGTCACCATCCTGCAATCGATGTTAATCATGTTCAACTATACCGATGAGAGGAAAGATACTCTTACGTGTGCGGTGCGATCCGCATATAAGCCGTTCCGAAACCGCGGTAGAATCTTGTCACACCTTCCTCCTTGGCCACCTTGTAGAAACAGTTGGCTAAAGATTTGTACGGAAGGATACCGTCCGCTCCCTTTTGCTGTTTCTGCAACCGTGTCTTCACAAAGTCGAACGGAACGCCGAGGATAGAAGCGAAGAAGCCCGCGATTGCGCTCGCGGCCAGAGTCTGTTTGGAAGGGGACCAGTCAGTATGCATGACGAATTGCGCCTTTGCCTCGGAGAAAAAGGCAAGCTGCCCTAGGTTGAGGGCCATGGCTCGCGCAACGGTGGGTGTAGCGCCGGTCCACAGCGCCCTAGGGCCTTCGTCTCTTATAATAGAGGATAATGCTTGGATCGCTGATTTATAGTTCTTCTGATGGTCTGGGGACTTCAATCCATCTGTTTGCATCCGTACGAGGGCTAAGTCTGCCGGGTTTCCTAAGAAAGCGGCCACCCCACCGGCACTCAGTGCCGCAACTGCACGCTCCACGAAGCTCAATGAATTTCCCCGATCTTCCGCCCGTTTCATTAATGCCTTCATGGAAGCGTCAAATAGACCAAGGCGAGCTGTGGTATATATAGCTTGGCGAAGGAGACCTGCCGATATACCGGTATAGAGGTCGGCAACCCTTCCATGCGCGAGAATCTTCCGTGTCACCGATAGAGGGCTCGCCTTTGCCCCTGAAATGCCGCCCTCGCCTGCTAGCTGCAAGTGGACCTAGGAAACATTTATCAAGTAGCAGAATTATGTCACTTTCCCTTGTCTGACCTTGATCATGTCCACGGGCTGTATTATTGTGGTTGCAATCATTCCCGCCGCTCCGCCGTTGATGAAGGGCAGCACCCGCGTGATAAAAGGGGCATGGAGAACATCGATACTTTGATCTTTCATCTTAGAGGTGCAATTGTGTCATACAACACGTTTTGTTTTCCTTCTTTCGGTATTATAAGATGCGAGGTCGGAGGACGGTCTCTAGAGGACCCTAACATTTCAAAGAGGTAGGCTACCAACAGAATAGCATTTATATGTTTCTAGTCCGAAGTCGGCTATATAAAAAGGATGCTGCCAATATCGTGTCGGTATACAGATTATAATCGAGATAACCCAGAAGGTTTTAATGCTCTCTCTTTTCCCGAGGCTAGAATAAGATTTGGGTAATGTAGAGACACTGATTTTAATCTTGAAACATGTTCCGGTATTGGGCTCGCTGGAGCGCCGCGCTCCATATCAACTCCACCACTCAGCGTGGCCCCCGAGCAGGTGATTCGTCCTTGAATGCATAAAGTGTCCTAATAGATTTGTTTGGATTTTGGCATACTGAGGTCCGTCCAAGCAGACGGCTTTGGCAACCTTGGGGCCACTGATGTCAAGTGTTTGTCATGTAACTCACTGCAACTTTCTACTCGTAGACATCGGTGTTTGGTTATATACAATATTAGCCTGGTCTGCCTATGAAGTGCACGTCGGCCAAAAATTTGGGCTCTACAGCAATTTAGACCCTCTATCAGAAGCGCTCGGCTATTTCAGCAGTCCGATACTGTGCCAGGGAGCATAAAGCCGAAGTATTTGGCGCTAGAGAACGCCAAGCGACGCCGGACTCTCTGAGCATCGACTCGTCGAGTCCAATCAAGTGTAGAAACTAGCAGGAGTCTTCTTCACAGTGCTCTTTGTAGGAAATCCAATCCATCAAAGGCGATCTCGTCATCCACAAGATACTGGGAATCGAGGTATGTGCTCAGGTCAACCGGCATATCACCCATTCCACTCCATGCTTGCTGAAAAGGGTGATAAACTCGACTAGTCGGAACAGTTTCATTGCCCTCTCCGGGGTCATCAGGAAGCTCTGGAGATAGTGGGCTGTGATGGCAACCGTCAGAAACCCTGATTTCTTGTGTAGCTGTGTCGGGAGGAGGGGCGTGCGAATTCGACTCGTCGTTTCGCAGACGCTCGGCGATCGATTCGTCTAGGTAGCAGAGAAAGAGGCCCAAGAGATGGTTGTTAATCATCCAATACTTTTGGATTTCCTGTAAACTTAATAAACACATCCTTGCCTTATGCATTGCAATAGTCTTGCCGACGCCCTGGGCCGTCCGCAAGGTGATAGTGTGAATGCATAGTGCAGAGAAGAAACCAGTGATCCTGGACCTGGGTTAGAGAATTTGTTCCACGAACTGCAAAGATTCGGGAACCAATACATGTGCATCTGGCCATAACGGAGTGATTCCTCGGTCAACATGTTCTCGGCAATTCTGCTGATTCGATTGGCGGCCCGCATCGCGGCGTCTTTCTCTGGGCTGTCAACTTCACGTAGACAGTGTTTTCGAGATATAAGAATGATTAACTGGCTGAGATTTTATTTAGCTGCTTTTTAATATGTATCATGAGGTCTATTAGGAGTTCGTACTTGTAGGCGAGGTGTAAAAGATTCTTCCACACTGATGGGCAGTCCTCCTCGTCGCCCCATTTCATGCAGTTCGGCAGCGACTCTTTCCACTCGCGGAGTGCTTCACTCAAAGTTTCGATTTGCTCCGTAGAAACTGATCGCCGGCTGGGTGCAAAATGGATATCAATGGCTGTACCAACTATTGGTCTGTTAGCAGGAGAAGGAAGCTGAAGGCAATAGGTGGACTAACGTAGTCGAGCAAGTTCGACCATATTCATCACATAGATCACATGTTCGGGTTGAAGGATACTAAAAATGGGCTCATAACAGTCATTGTCGAAATCGAGATCTGTAGGGTCGAGGGGCTCTATATCGCAGTCTTCGTCCCTGATCCTACTTGGCAAGCCCAAAGAGGTTGCCGATTGACGCTCTCTTACCTGAGAGGTGACAGTTAGCATCTGACGGCAGTTGCAAAGGACCAACCGAGCTTGCGTATATAGACCACCATATCCTCCTTCTCATCCGAGCCACTTGAGGATCTCTCGTGGTAAACCGTGTCCTATATCCTCTGTGAGCCGGGCAAGGGGATTCCGCGGTAATGGCAAAGAGACCTACAATCTATGAAACCCATAGGATTCTGCCAAAGTAATAACAACGCCGAGCCAATATCTCACGTCCCTTATATCAGAAGGGGTGCTTCGGCAGAAGCTGAGTAGAAATAATGCTTGGATCAAGGTGGTGCCATCCGGCTCCATATCGGAATGGAACAACAAGCGTGCATTTGTGTAGTAGAAGCGCTTTGCTTCGAAGCGATCTTCGAATCCCATTGTCTTGATTACAGAGTCATCGCAATAGGTGGATCCAACAAAGAGCATAGCATGCAGAAGTATGGGCGAGATGGTACCGGTTGCGAAGCGCTGCGAGATGTCCGCACGGTCGAGAACAGGAAAGCAAGGGTGGCACCATTTAAAGTAGGCCTGGAGAACCGGTGAGCATCTCTGAAGGTCCGGGTATGTCAAAGCACCTCGATCCTGAAGATAGCGCTCTGTTACGGCACCGATCCGAGGAAACGGCGCTGGCTGGGTGACATGTGCATGCAATTGGGGTGTCGGAGTGTCCACGAGGGGGATCGACATTGGCGCTTCTCGCGTAGTATCAGCGGCATCTCCTGCAGAAAGCTGCTGCTGTCTTGGTACAAGGGTGATAAGGTTAGACTCGCCGAAGAAAAGGTTTGCGGGCTGTGCTGTTGGCGCAGCCGCTGTTGTGGATGTTGTTTTGCTCCTTGTCGCGGTTGACAGGTGGCTCGACGATGCGGGACTGGCCGAGGATCCCTGAGGTAGGGGTGCTTCCGGAAGACCCGACGAGGAACAAACAGCCGAGGGTGCGACAGGCGTAGCGACATGTATTGAACGGGACGCCACGTGGGCAGACAGCATAGACGTGTCGTCCTCGCCATTGGGCGCTGCTACATCAGCGCTGCTTTCTTCATGTTGCACATCGCTCCGGCGTGATTTGCGGAGATATCTGCACAACGCTTAGACGGACGCCTAGAAAACGGAGGGATAATGGGTATGAATGACCTTCCCCTTCGAGACGGGAACAGTTCGCAAGACGTATGGGCAGCCGCACAGTTCGAGCAGGGATCCACCTCAGTGACGTCGCAGCGCACTCGGCGAGCATGGCATTCTCGGCATGCGAACTTTGCACGGGCCCTAGTTGCCCTTACGGGAGATTCTTGCAATGTTGACATGAGTCAGAAATGAAGATAATAAGCAATGAATATGGCAACTCAGACCTGACAGTCCCGATAGGCCGTGTAGAGCTGCACTGGGGCAGGTTGGAGAAAGGGGGATGAAGAGGCACTTCGGCGACTTGGCGTAAGGGACGAAGCCACGTGAGAGACTTCCCTTTTGGTCTAGGCAAAACCGAGTTAAGCTCCTAAGCTGAGCCCCCACATATAATCGACCCCGCCTCTAGTTCTCGGACTCAATACCCAATAACTATCAGTCGCCGACTTGTTGGGTCAATTACTTCGTGTTTCGATGGAAGGCTGCGTCCAATTTGCAACATGTAACGGCGGAAATCATTCGAATATAGTACTATCGTATCTTATTGAACTCTTATTGAACTGCCTGCCCAATGCAGTACTAGTTCCTTGTGAATACCGTTCAATAGCTTCGCGGGAGTTGCAGAACCTTTTCGCTGATGTAGTTCAGAATCATCTCGCGGCTAACAGGAGCGATCCGTGGGACGAGGCATTCTCTGAACCATCTCTCCACATCATATTCAGCGGCGTATCCCATGCCGCCGTGCGTAAGAACCGCCTTCTCGCAGGCGTTGAAGGCCGCCTCCGCTGCCATGTATTTAGCGCTGTTGCACGCCACTCCCACAGACTCCGACGGAATAGGCGAGCTACCTCCTTCTACGCTGGCCTTGCTGCTCAAGTCGTACAGTCTGGCCGCATTGTAGGTCGCGAGCTTGGCACCCTCCAGCTTCATGTACGCGTCCGCCAGCGGGTGGGCAATACCCTGGTTTTGGCCGATCGGTCGGTTGAACACGACCCGGTCCCGTGCATACTGCGCAGCCTTCCCCAGTGCAGCGTACCCTAGGCCGAGCGCCTCGCCCGCCAGCAGACACCTTTCCGCGTTCATGCCGTGCAGAATGATTTTGAAGCCTTCGCCCTCCTCTCCAATCAGGCTGTCGGCCGCGATGGCGTAGTTGTCGAAAAACACCTCGTTCGCATCAACAGCCCTTCCACCTAGCTTCTTAATCTTTCGCAAGTCTAGACCGGGCCGGTTGCGGTCGAGATCGATGCAGAAAAGAGACAGCCCTTGGCTTGGCCTCTTCACCTTATCTAATGGCGTTGTCCTGGCGAGGAGGATCATTTTGGATGCAACTTGGGCACACGTAATCCAGATCTTCTGCCCGCTAACCCTCCATGTTCCGTCCGGCTGTTTGGTGGCTGTCGTCGATAGCTGAAGCGTGTTGAGACCAGCATTGGGCTCTGTGACCCCAAAGCAAACACGCCACTTCCCCGATATTATATTGGGTATCGTGCTCTCTAGCTGCTCCTTCGTGCCGAACTTGGCGAGAGGCTGTGTAGCATAGACGTTTGCATGGATGGCTTGGGCGCCCGCCATCCCCGCGCCGCTTTCTGTAATTGTCTGCATCATCATCGTCGCCTCGGAAATGCCTAGGCCTGCACCTCCCAGTGACTCTGGAAGTGCAACCCCGAGCCAGCCATCCTGGGCCAACGCTGCATGGAATTCTTCCGGATCCTGTTCCGTTTGATCGCGCTCCTGCCAATACGTGTTTGGGAACTTTGCGCAGACCTGGCCGATGGCTTCACGCACAGTCAGCTGGGTTTCAGAAAAATTCGTCGTCTCCATCAGTCGTCTGCGAGGCGATGACGAAAAGTTGCGCTCGCAGAATCTCGAGTGCAGTGCAACAGCACGTTGCCCCGACCCAGCCGGCCGCAGTGCGCTTTGGAGAAGACGTCGGGACATGATAGCTCCAGCGTGAGTCGGTGTGGGACTGATGAAGGTTGAGATTAAGGGGGAAGGAGGGAAAATCAAAACAAAAGACGCTGATTTTTACTTTCTACCTTTCTTTTCTGGTAGAAGATAAAGGTGCCTAATTGTCATGCTTGGGATCGGATATTAAACTGCTTAGGTGCGCGCAGAGTTCCATCAGGCATATAGCCGAATAACTTGAAGAAAGAAACCCCAAGTCGCCGAATCAGTCCATGCATCCTGGCTCCACCAGCATGCTCCACCGGCTCGTTAGCCGAACTAAGGGATGTTGTCAAAGCAAAGTCGCAGCAAGTCGAAAGCCGAAGAGGTGTTTGCTTTGCATTACAGAAATCTTCATTTACTTCGTTGATCCCTCGTAGTTTTCATAATTGGGGTAGTCCAAAACAGCCACCAAAATGTTCACGATTCGTACTCTCCAGGCCCCTCTCCTAGCCCGGAGCCAGGTACCTAGACGCTCCACCAAAGAAGCGAGCCTATGCCATATCTTCATGACAAGAGCATCGCGCGGACAAGTTCTAGCCGCAGGGCCAATACACGACGCGCGGAGAGTGTTCTCCCATCGGCCAACGGGACGCCAGCGGTCAGATCTTCCACTATCTGGCATTACCATCGTTAGCCTTGAACAAGCAATCGCAGCCCCAGTCGCGACGAGACACCTAGCAGATTTGGGAGCCCGTGTTATCAAGGTTGAGAGGCCAGAAGCGGGCGATTTCGCACGAGAGTATGATACCCGAGTCAATGGCCTCGCCTCCCACTTTGTTTGGGCGAACCGATCCAAGGAAAGCATCACGCTGGATCTCAAGCAGCCAGGAGACTTAGCCACCCTCAAGAAACTGCTAAAAAAGGCGGACGTATTCATACAAAACCTGGCACCAGGCGCAACAGACCGGCTTGGCGTGTCTTACGCCAAACTGACGCCGGACCATCCCTCTCTGATCGTATGCGACATCTCAGGCTACGGAGACAGCGGTCCATATAAAGAGAAGAAAGCATACGACCTTTTGGTGCAGAGTGAGGCCGGAATGCTCTCGGTCACAGGCGTAGGAGGCGAGCCGGCGAAAGTAGGCATTTCGGTAGCCGATATCTCCGCCGGCATGTATGCATTCTCCAACATCCTGGCCGCTTTGATGAAGAGAAACAAGACCGGGAAAGGCTCTCGGATCGATATCTCGATGCTAGAGTGCATGACGGAGTGGATGAGCTTCCCGTTATACTATGCATATAATCGCCAACCCGGCCCGCAGCCCGCCGGCGCGTCACATGCATCCATCTATCCATACGGTCCTTTCGAAACGGGCAGAGGGACCCCGGTTATGCTTGGTGTCCAGAATCAGCGCGAATGGACCCGTCTTTGTGCTGATGTCCTCGAAAATCCGGGACTTGCAGTAGACGGGCGCTTTAATACCAACGTTGAGAGAGTCCGAAACAGAGACACGTTGAGAAAGATAATCCTAGAAGCATTTAGCACGCATTCCTCGGACGAGATTCTGGCTCGTCTAGACAGGGCCGGCATTGCTAACGCAAAAGTCAACGATATGCAAGGCGTGTGGGATCACCCTCAGCTCAAAGCGAGAGGAAGATGGACCGAGATCGATACACCTGTTGGCACGATTCCAGCACTTCTCCCACCTGGAATCGCCAATGTAGAAGATGCCCAGATGTCCGGCGTGCCAGCACTAGGGCAGCACACCGAGTCAATATTGGCTGAACTCGAGGAATAGAATCGGGATATTGAACATAAGTGCATTGCTATTTAACCTATGTAAATGATTCCTCTTTCCTTCGTGTATCCCTTGATCTGAAGGCACTCTGCATGCAACCGTCACTGATTTTTTCATACTTTGCTATTCTTGGCTCGCCCCTGGGAGATCCGCTAACGTGTCTCGGGTATCAAGCTAGTGCATCATAGCCATAGCACTAATTCGGCTGAGGCCTCATTGTTATAGCAGAGCTTTGTAGATCAAACTCCATAGCCACAGAAATTTCTTCCTGTCTCGGTGCAGTAGTCCTCGTACCCATAAGAAACTGCTACTAGCCCCAAGGGATTGTTATACCGACCGTAGCCAGCCCTATACCAGCCACAAGTTGAGTTGATTCGGCGCGACTAGTACTGCCGTGTAGAGTCGTAGCAGCGGAAGTCGGTCCCAAAATTACAGAAATAGGCAACTGCGCAATTCTTGATAGAGTATAAATTATGCCCTCCTCTCACAAGCGTTCCATCTCGGCATTGGTTATCGAGCATATCGTTTGCAATATCGCAGTCTGCATGGTTTAGCTCTTGCAGCTGAGCTGAGTATTTGCATCTGATAAAAGTCGGATTAACGGCCACGCTCTCAGTGCCACGGGCTCGAATGCCGTCATTAGGTATGTCGGTTACATTTCCAATCCGTCTATGCACTTCGGTGCCGTTTGGATAGACGAAAATTTCATAAACGCCGTCGAACTGGCCGGGAGGAAGATGAAAACCAACGACTAGAGCAATCGTGCCGAACAAAAGAGTATAAAGGACAGAGGACTTCATTGTGCATGGTGGGAGTAGACACGAGATTAAAAGTGGCTCAGTATTGAAAAAGGTAATTTCTTTTTGCACCAGGACATCTAAATAGGATTGGCCATGCTTATGGAGATAGGGTCTGTTCATAGAGTTTTCAGAACCCAAGAGGCGCAGTGCAGCTACTCCTCTCTCCCCGTGTGTTCCAAGTTCTAAAGTATCCGAAACGTAGGCCTACCAAGGTCAGCCGAGGCTGCAAAATCTGCAAAATTAGACTTTCCAAATACTATATAGGAGAACCCGGACTGGCAGACACAAATGAGAGGATCGAAAATAACAGTAAATGCCATAACTAGTTATATCGCCCTCCTTCGGGACCGTGCTTCCTAACGCTCTACGGTTTAAAGTGTTTTATGTCGGATTGTTAAATGAAGTAACTAAGTCGCAAGACTTGTTTGTAGTCCGAGCATAGCCCGATTTGTATTGCGTGAGATTGTATAATCTATCCGTACCGATATTCTACTTTAGGGAAGAATGCTAGCCGAAGCGAAGTGTTTTGATATTACATAAGGAAATAATAACAGGAGTAAGGAATGTGAGATGCCCCTTCATATTTCATCTCTACTGTTTCTCTTTGTATGCTACGTTTAATTTTCAGTTTTCTTTCTGCTCGTCAGTTGCATCGCAAGATTCCTAGCTCTGATGAAGATCACTTTTCGAGGCACCCGGGCAAGCCAGTAAAGACCTAGGGTGGCGAAGATGTTGAAAGCGATATAGGCCCATGATATGCCAAGATTGCGCCATCGGTCGTCAAAGTCAATTGCCACTGACGCGAGGAAGGAGTTCGTCTCGGCAAGAGGGCAGTACAGGCATGCCTCAGTCGCCGTCGGATTGTAGACTTTGCCGCCGGCGAGGGACATGTACGGTGCCATATAATCCTGGCAATTAAGTCCTTTGGCAGGGTCAAACTGTAGTAGCTCTATAGAGCTGCACTGTACTCCAGTATTGCCGAGGCCAGTCGCAAGCATGGAGCTGATGAGGTAAGTGAAAGGCGATACCCGGTACATGAAGATCCAGAAACCGGGCAAGGCATTCGGGGGGGCCATGACACTGAAAAGGTTAGCGTCAAGTAGCCACACGTCGAGAAAATTTTGATTTCTGCTCACCCGCAAAAGATCAGGGATATGGCGAATAGCAAGAGGGCAGCTGTCGCGCCAACCTCAGACGTTTCAATCCCGGCAATGACCATGTCTGCGAAGGTGGATTCGAATAGCATGAAGGTCAACATAAGGAAGAACATCAACCCGCCACGCTCCGTAACCGCGCCAGATATTGTAGCGTTCTGGTACATGCCGACGAGATAGTAAAATGGGAAGAAGACGAGGAGCGCCGCGAAGATCGCCCACGGTAGCTCGACAACAATGTTTGCCAGCACGAAAACGTACCACGCATAAGCCTTGGAAGAGCGCTCCCGTGCCTCGTACTGCTCGCGCTGGATAATGAAGTACGGCATGGTCTGATAGACAAGGAAAGCAAAGATGACCATTAGCATGAAGATAGAGAACATCTGGTCTTGAAGGCCTTGCATCGACATCGGAGCTTTGTAGAACGAGACTCCAATAAATAGACTCTGTAAGGAAGAAATGTCAGTTGACCCTGCAGGCATTGCATAACGTGAACCTTCGGGGTGTAATTGGACATACCGTGCCACCACAGAGAATCAGCTTGGAGTATATATACGACGGTGTACGCCAGTACTGTTGGAAGACGCGTTTGGTGCATTCAATGAATTGAACATGGAACGGAGCGGCATAAGCGGTGCCTGTCTCTTCACCTGCGTCAGGGTCTGCGGCAATGGTTCGCAATGTCTCTAGTTGCTCGAGGTCACGACGCATTGTGGTATATTCGGGACTAGACCGCCACGTATCGGCCCAGTCCCGGTCGGTGTGTGCTCCTGGCGCGGCACCAATCACTTTTAGCATCCACTCCGCCGGGTTCTCATCTGCCCCGCAAGGAACGGCGAGCTTCCCTTCGAAATAGTCAATGAGCGTCCTGCAGTCGGGGCCAATGTCGCCAAAATATACAGTCCGACCGCCCTTGGCCAGAAGAAGTAAGCGGTCAAACTGCTGGAAAAGCAGAGCAGATGGTTGGTGGATGGTGCACAGAATGGCCTGGCCACTATCGGATAGCGTTCGGAGCAGCGTCGCGATGGACCAGGCCGTCTGGCTGTCGAGGCCGGATGTAGGCTCGTCAAGGAAGAGAAGCAGGGCTGGCTTGGCGGCTAGTTCAACGCCGATGGTAAGTCTCTTCCGTTGTTCTACATTCAACCCTAGTCAAAGTTAGCTGGATAGGCATGGTGGATAGTATCCCGGAGGTAGGGAAAGATGTTAGCGAGGTCTACTCACCTTCCCCAGGCACGCCGATGACAGCATCCGCATATGTTTCCATGCTCAAGAGGCTGATAACCTCCTCGACGTAGGCGTATTTCTCTGCAGCCGGGACCGAGGCATGTTGTCTCAAAACGGCGCTGAAGCGCAGAGCCTCCCTTACAGTTGATGTTTCCAGATGGAGGTCTTGCTGCTGTACATATCCCGTCTTCCGCTGAAAGGATTTCCCTCGGGAATAGCCATTCACAAACACGTCCCCGGTAACGACACCAACATTGACTCGGTTAGCCAATACATCCAGCAGAGTGGTCTTTCCGGCACCTGTTGCACCCTATCTTTGTGTTAGTCTCCAGGCTGTCGTCTTGGCCTCTAGAGAAGGGGTAAATACCATCAGAGCTGTTAGCGTCCCTGGCCTCACCCATCCGTTGACACTATCTAGAATCTTCCTCTTTTCGTCTTTGATCGGAACGGTATAGCAGAGGTCTTTCCAGTGGAGAACTGCCTCTTGCCTCTGTATCTTGAGAGGAGAGTCCGCGTTAGCTTTGCCGGTGGGCAATGCGTCGGAAGGTAGTTTCTCTCCGACATTCGATTTCCCGGACTCTTCATCAGCAGAGGCTCGGGATATCATGTTGGAGCGATGCCCTTGCTGGAATATGAGAACCTCGCCCTTCGATTTGCTTGTTGAAATGTATTCCGCGGCAAGGAGGTAGGTCATAACGAAGAATAAGATGTATCCGATCAGAATTCCAAAATTCCTGAGTGCTAATTAGAAAGTCCAATTAACCGGAGTGTAGGGATTATACCTCCATATATGAGCCTTTTCATACTCGAACAAGGCGCCAATGTAAACATCGCCAATAACGAAGTCGGCTCCCGGAGCAGCCCCAGCAACCGAGCATGTCATCTGCGAGGAAGTGGCGTTTGCATATGGAGGCCCCATGGGGACGAATCGTGTACAAGGGAACTGGCGTCCAGAAAACTCGTTGGCGACAAGGCTCTCGAATGCATAGGCAATGGGATTAAGGTAGTTGATCCATCTTAGCCAACCTTGCATATCCCGCGTTGGCAGGATGAAACCAGTGTAGATCACCAGACCAAGGATGAACATGGCCGCAGGTGTGAGGGCTTGGTGAATTGTTCGAGAGCTCTGGCCAATTGTCCGCAGGATCATAGACATGGTCAGCGTGCAGGTAATTCCGAAGAGTAAGAAGATGAAGAAGTGGCCCGCATCGCGTCGGAGGTTCGCCATGAAGTACAGGGGCACATTGAACGCAACAGTGGACAGAAGCTTGCTCGGTAGATCGCACACCATCGAGGCGATGGCCTCTGAGAATGGATGATACAGGGCATATCGGGCGTGCTTCTCAACGATGGGTCTTTGTGCGTAGAGGGAGAAAATCTATTGGGGAGTTAGTGAGCACAGTGTAAGATACGAGGCCACATGTCCTACCTCCAATGCACTATTGAGTCCGTTGAACAAGATGGCGAAGAAGAGCAGGATGCATCGGTTGTTCATACCGTCCGCTGAATCGGGTAAATCGTAGAACACGCTGCCAAGGATGACGGATATGGCGAGGTTCCCAAAGACGGTGACCAAGAAGAAGGTCTTGTCTCCCATGATGCGCTGGAAGCCTCGATCCATGCAAAGCTTAACTTGCATTGGCACGGATATGGTGTACGGAGACCCATTCCTCCTTGGAGCTCGTTAGCATGAAGACAATTTGAAGGAGTGCTAATGGGGTGCGAACACAAAGTTAGCTTGGTTTGCCTTCCGAGCAGCCTTGAACTTTTCAACCTGCTGGCCTTCCAAGGGGTACTCTCGCTCAAACCCGTCTATTTCTGCGATCAACTTCGCGCGGGCCGCGCTCGTTCGCCATGCTTCCTGAAACTCATCTGGCGTTCGGGGAACCCGATTCTCGAACCCAGACTGGACAGTTCTCTCGGCAGGGTTAGAGAGAGATGTGAGAAAATCGGCTGTGGTCTGACGATCAGGGCAGTGGTATCCCATATCTGTGAAATAAGTCTTGGCTTCCTCGGTAGGGCCAAAGTAGATCTGCCGCCCTTCATAAAGGACCGCGACCTTGTCAAAGATCTTGAGGGTAAAAAGTCAGTGCCTCTGCAATCATACTCGACGTCTCCCTTCGAAAATATGCTTACATCGTATGCAGGCTGTGAGGCTTGGTACATGGCCACAATAGCGGCGGTATCGCCCAGCTCAGTTGAAAGTCTGATGATGCGAGCAAACTCTAGAGCAGTGGCACTATCCAGACCCCGAGTGCTGTTATCCCAGCACTGAATTGCGCTATTGTTCAGGGTAACTTCGGCAATGCTCACACGCTTGCGCTCTCCTCCACTGACTCCCCGGATGAAGTCGTCCCCAACTTTTGTGTTCATTGTGTTGTAGATGCCAAACATGGTCATCACCACGTCTCGAAGCTGCTTAGCATATTGCGCACGAGAAACGCCTGGTAGCCGATTGCTAGGCGTTCGGGCGAGAGCTGCAAACAGGAGGGTCTGGCCGGCCGTGAGGTGCGGAAAGTGAACATCGGTCTCGGCCTGGTATATCCGTTCGCCTTTGAAATGCTTGTGCATTATGTCCCAAGGAATACCTAGTAACGCTACATCAGTAATCCCTCCTATCAAAGCAACGCATGACTAGTCATACCCTGGTAGTTGAAGCCTGAGCTCTCGTCGAGATGTAACCCATTTGTCTCGCCGGAGATAGTCTTCAACAAGGTAGATACGCCACTACGTGATGTAAGGGCTATGTTAGTTGTGTAACAAGACGTGTACATTATGGGTGACTTGCCTTCCCGGTCTCCCTAGAACCAGTAACATTTCACCCCTCTTGACCAGACCATCAAAGTTGCGCAAGATCTGGATCTTGGTACGCCGGCGAGATATCGCCTCTTGGATAATGGCAGGTCCGCGCCAGAGAACGTTCAGAACATTTTTCTGGTAGTCAGTGGTGCCTCCAAAGCCATAAACACCTAGGTCCCGATAGGAAACACCGACAGTGTGGCGAGGATATCTGTCCGGGTCCTTCGAGAATGCATTGAGGAGGGTTTTGGCCCAGAGCTTCGCGTCGAAGAGAGGAGATCTGGGGTCCAGGGTTGGCTCCTTGGCTAGGAAAGGGTTTACATCTCCAACAATGCTAGTCTCGGTGAAGGTTCTAGCCAAACGCGCCACCTGTGCTTCTGCCTCGACGGCGTCCACGGGTGTAGCGACTCGAGTGCTGTCGTCCGCCTCGAGAGTGTCGTAGTGAGGCTCAGTGGACTGGCTAGCCTGGTCGGCGCCATTGCTTGGATCCTTGTTATCATTCGCCATCTCGAATATGGCAGGACGCCTGCTTGCAACTAACTCACGAAACAAAGGGCCTCTCGTAGCGTGGACGGTAGCCGCGTCGTCTGTGCCTTATATCTGGTACATGACGGGATCATCCTTTCGAAGCCTGCCGTAGCACAGCAAACAAAGGCTCGGTCGCGAACTGCCGAAATGGTATATTGAGGCAGTCAGCGGCGTAGTCAAAGCTCCGAGACTCTAGTTGAGTTACCGCTATGATGCTAGCGAAAGCCCACATCTCACCTCGGGGTCCTGATTAACCCGGTGGCACCGTATACAACCATGTCATTGGCTGGAGGCGCGAGTTTCGTACCAACCCATCGCGCCAAGTATCCAGAAAAAATCGATACAGGCACAATATGAGGGCGCTGCATGCATGTGAACGTCACCTCGCTGGTCCCATCTCTTCGGATTCGCCCCACTCAGGGCAGGGATCCGTTCGGCAGCTAGGTTGTGGCGGAGCCTGCACTAAGCCAGTCCGGGAAGTTCGGCGCCGAGGCAAAACACGCAACGACTGGATATTAATCGGCAGCAACAACCTTCCCTCAGCGTTGCGGTGTTCTCTACACAATACACCAACTCCAATCTACTTCGGTTCCGAGCTCAGGGAATCCAAGCTCGGCGCTGACACGGACATCGGCCCATGATCGCCCCCACGGCGGAGATTCGACCTGCAACTACCTCAGATTAGGTTCCACTCGCCTCAGGTTACCGAGTCCCGGGTCGTCGCCATGGAGCATGTGCGGGACAATCCTCGGAATCAGAAGGCATGCGATGCTTGCAAAAGCCGGAAGGTCCGCTGTTCAGGTCTGTGCCCGATGCCTCGTGCCCGTGCACAGGGGCGCTGCGTGCCCCATCTCTGCTCATGTTGCCCATGCTGACTGATGCTCCCGACGTAGGTGCCCCCGGTCCGTGTTTGACCTGTGTTGTAAGCACAGAAGCCATATGGCCATTCAAGGGAGTAAATCAACTGACTGCTGTGTCGTGATCCGTAGCGACGAAAGGAAACATGTCGCTTCAGCCGTCCCAAGCTACCACGGAGGCAGAAAGGTATCCAAGGAGCTTCGCAATACGCCCGGA
Organism: Thozetella sp. PMI_491; assembly: GCA_021432635.1. NCBI lineage: Eukaryota > Fungi > Ascomycota > Sordariomycetes > Chaetosphaeriales > Chaetosphaeriaceae > Thozetella > Thozetella sp. PMI_491. Next base: position 84,579 of record MU270026.1, on the reverse strand, counting down.
ATTGAGGACGATCGTACTCACCTGCTACTAGTTGACACCGGATTGATCAACCTCTCCTCACCTCCCCCGAGCCCGAAGGTCAAGAAACAAAAAGGAGTGGCCCCTGCTCGGGTCCAACGGCCCCCCGCGTCGCCGCCCCTAGACGTAAGACCCCTTGAACAGTACACCAATTTGACACGTGGGATAGGTTGCTAACTAGGTAAAATGAAGACTAGCGTACACCTACCGGAGCTTTACGTAGATAGGTTGCTCGCCAAGCGCCGAATGGGCTCGGAACAGGTTGGAGATGGGCGGCAATTCCCTTGGCTCAAGGTACGATGGTCTCGGTCGGAACGATCTCTATCCACACTACTCTCCCGGCTAACGATTTTAGGGAACCGGGTTGTTCAGTACGCTATTCCTAGTTCTATTGACTCTCACCATCTGCTCCAAGCTCCCCAGAGCCTCAAACTGACTGCAATGCAGTTGGAAACTATAGGCTCAGCTTCTTCTCCGAGAACCGCTTGCAGTCGCTGTCCACCCGCCTTCACAACAACAAAGTGGATGAGCTGGTGCAAAAGATATCGGTCATCATCCGCGGCCGTATGTTGAAGGAAGGTGACGTTCCGACCATGGAGTCACAACCCAGGACTTACTTCGAAGACCAAGCTGTCGCACAAGGCTGGATTAGTCGTAGGTTGCCACATATGGTTGTCCATTATCTGTATTGGCACTTGCGGGATAGGCTAATGCGTACTTGCAGTATATTTCGAGCGTGTACACCCTCTATACCCGTTCCTAGACCGAGAATCTTTTGAGATAGCTACTAAGAGCCCATCTTTGCCGGAACAACTTCGACGAGACAAGGCTTGGTGCGCGCTATACCACTCGGTGCTTGCACTCGGCTGTCAATTTGATGGAGGTGGGAGCTTTGAACCAGGAAAAGGACAAGCATGGAAGCTTTTCCGAGTGTCTATGGCACTATACCAGGATCTCCTGGGCCTTCCCCACTCTCTAAGCATTCTCCAGGCGATGACTGCCATGACTGTCTATGCATCCGGTATTGCCTGTCTCTCTATTGAACACGTCGTTATGTCGGAAGCAGTCCGAAGAGCGCAGGGCCTGGCAACCACGGTACTTCCTGATTCGGCACAGCAAACCTATCATAAGACGTTTTGGGTTCTCTACTCGATGGAGAAACTAGCTAGCTTCTGCTTTGGAAGGACATCGGTGAGTTGTTAATGTGGGGTCAAGTGAAAGAGATATATGCCAGGCTAACCGTAATACAACTGCAGTCTTTTGTGGACTACGACATTTCATGCCCGATCCCTGTCGTGCCAGAGGCCGTCTTCAATGACTTCGACTGGTTCCTCGCGCTCGCACAACACGCTCGCCTTCTGTCACGCGCACTTACCTCTGTATTCTCTGTGGGTGTCAGCGGAAGTTCCGGCGCCTACTATCTTGCCGTTATCGAGCGGCTTGGGGATGAACTGGAGCAGTGGCGGCTTTCTATTCCTGTACAGCTGCGGCCGCGAGAGCCTTTCCGAGCGGCTGTGCTTCCGCAGTCTGCCAAGACGGCCGCGCTCTGGACCCACTACCTCTATCACAGCTTCCGGCTCTCGCTCGCCCGCGTAGCCCTGCATCTTGATCCTAACCAGGACGGACTCGTGAGTTCCTCGCGGCAGTCGGAGATCAAGGCTATAATTATGGAGACCTCTCGCTCGATCCTCGAGCTCTCTATATATATCGATGTCGAGCCCTATAGTCCCATATGGTGCGACCCCAGTGTTATAAAGTGCCAGGACAATAGGAGCGAGCGAATGGAAGCTAACACTTGCTTTTAATCCAGGATGATTGCGGGAATTCCGATAATGGCTCTATTTGTCCTCTTCGACCTCGTGATCCACAACCCTCGTCACACAGAGACTGGAAACAACCTTGCTCTTCTCGACATGGCTGGCGGTCACTTCAGCCGGATCCAGTACGCCAGCAATGGAACATTGCCGGGCTCGCTCATCACAGACTTTGCATACATTGCTCGCGAGTATGCCAACAACTTCCAACGGCTCGAGGCTGAAGCTTCCAGCAAGGGTTCCACGGAGTTCCCACCAGCGCCCTTGGCCGGGGCAACAAAAACGTCCTCAACGCCCTATCTTGCCCCAACTGCGCAGCCTGGTCTATCCACGAACCTTACTGCGCCACGTGCTGACCCTGGAATTGTCCCCGTAAGTACAAACCCGAAGCACTTTTAACAATAACAAGGCTGAAGACTCAAGGTTCAAACGCAATGCTCTAATACGCCCTCGGACGGCGATTCCTCGACACGAGCCGAATCACTGAGTTTTCCTGCTACTGACGGTCTTTACGACATCGCAGGTAGCGAAGATATTCTTGCTGGCACTGATGTTATGGACTTGTTCAACTACTTTATACCCGGGATAGAACCAGTGTTTTGGCTAGGGTCAGCCGACAGCAACAACGTGTAGTACTAGAATATGTCAAGCTTGCGAAACGGTCTTAGAATAAGCGGTTAGTCTGGTAGCAATACGTTTGCCCGGTGGATTATTTTGTCATATAGATCAGGGCCTGTATAGATAGATGCCTGTATAAAGAAAACGGAACAGAGTAGTGGGCAATATGGCTGGCTTGTGTTATGATGGCTAATCGAAGGGTGCCGAGTATGGTCATTTCTACTTAATTCGTGCAGCTGGTATTCCCCGCCAGGAGGATCGGTCAAGTTCGCACCGAACTGTCGAGCTCTCTGAAGGCTGCTCCCGCTTGTGCTGGGAAGACGCAATTTCTTGTGGGCATATGAGAGCTGCTGCCAGTACGCTGGCTGTTGAGGATACGAATGAAACTGTAGCTGCGCCATGGCAGCTACAGTTTCCAGGCGTGGGCACGACAAACCGTAACGCATGTCCAAAGTGTATCAAATAGTTAAGTACAAAGTTGTAGGAGAGAAAGCTTAACCCAAAGAAAGCTTCGTTTCTGAGGAGCCAGAGAGTAGATGTCAACATTAGGAGAGGAAATAGAAGGGAAGCCTCGAGTATCTATTTCGCTAGTTTCTAAGTAGCTAGTATCAGCGAGCCTAGCTGAAGTGGGAAATGTCAGCACTATGATAGCCTTCCATTCCGTATAATGGCTCGTCTCTGGCTTGAACGACCCCTGACACGGCAGCCGGGATGAATAAGGACGCAGCTCAGTGATTCGCCAGACCATCAGGCTGCTGGTAGTGAATGACAGCGATGATCCACTACATTGTCTAGGTTGTCAGCGACTGTGCCGGGACCGGTTGGGCGCGAGATTAATTGTAGTCAGCAGAGTTCGAGAGAGATGGTCGCCCTCGAGGTTATTCCAATATCGCGGGGATTGAGACATTTATATATGAAGCCGTTATAATAGTAGTTTTGATACCGCAAACCGGCCATGGGATCAGTTGGACGCCAATCAAACGTGGTATAGCTGTTGCCGCGCTAGCTGTCTCTTGTTCAAGCTCCTTTGGTAGTTTGGGTTGCAGGATGGTAGGTCATTTACGGGTGTATGGATGTTGCCGGAATGCTGAGCTTGGCACCCCTCCCCTCCCTCTCGCGCGAGGCTCCACCGCCGAACGCTAGAGAAGATCGCTGATACGGTCAACTTTTTTCTCGGCTAGACCGATACTTGGCTTGCGGGCGGTTCCACGGGGGGGTACATCCTACAGTGGAATACTTTTATTTCGTGAAGTCATGCGGGATGGCCCGAGATTGACACCCGGCACTGTAATCGCGTGGTGGGGATGCTTTTATCCACGGCCCAGGTTTGCCAACACCTTGCAGATGGCGTTATGCCAGAATTGGGCTGACCAGTGGATATTAGGAGGCCCCTAAAGGGGGCGTCGCGAAAATCCGCGTCATCGCCAAGATAGTCTGCCAGACGGCAGATGAACCAGGGTTGCATCAAAATGACTCGGCGGGGCTTGCCTATTGGCCAGAGCGCTGAAAACATGGATGTGTCGTGGAGAAATCTGCTTGGACGGAGGGTCCAAGCTGTTCCCTTAAAGCGCTATATCTGACGCATGGGCCGACAACGGCATTAGCCCAACTACGTTTCTCATGGATACCGGCGAAGCAAAAAAATACACTCTTTATCCAAGCCTTCAGATCGCCGCATAGGGCTATGGCTACCAAAGCGCCGATAATTCTACCGGTCGCAGCTTCTCTCGCAGCTTTTGTGCTGGTGCTGCTAGCACTCTTCTCAGGCTTAGGTCAACCGGTTTTCATCGAAGACCTCAGCATCATCCGGGTCAACACGTCGTCACTTGGGAAAAATCTGCTCACCGACTCCTCCAACGCGCCAAGTACCACCAGTAACCAGTTCTGCCGCGATGGTAGCGGCTTTCGATTTGGCCATGGTTGCGCATCAGCAACCGCAGCTGTGGCGACAGCTATAGCGTCAGCATTGGGTGATGTCGAAGACAACGTTGCAGATGAGCTCGCCAAAGCGCTAGGCATCAAGCAATTCTATTCATTGCATACTATGAATGCTTGCGAAGGCTACTTTGCCCCCAACGCGACCGCTAACGGGGCCTCTCTCAATGTTACAAGTTGCACATCGCCATTCTCTGGTATGGGATATGGAGCCTCCGATATCCTGCTAGGGGCGAAGCCATCGGCTAACTAATACAATAATACAGGATACAATGTGACGGCTACGATCGATTACGAGCTCTCCGTCGGGCCACTCAAGCTGAGACTAGCCGACCTAGGATTTAACGATCCGCAGCAGCAATTGAACACGCTCTATCGCCTTTTTGAAGCTTTCGGCATCGTCTTCCTCGTTGGAGTCGCATTGGTTGGCTTATCTTTCTCCGCGTCAGCAGCATCGTTCGTCTTGATCCCCCACCAAGAGCGCGCAGCTCTTCTTGCCAATGTTATCCTATCCGCCGCTTCGATGATCATTCTTTCCATTGCTGCGACCGGCCTCACCGTCAGTGCGTATGTGGGTGCTTCCAAGATAACAGAGAAAGGCAGCGACCTTGGCGTTTATGCCGAGGCCGGACGCGTCTTTACAGCCGTCGTTTGGGCTGCCGTGGGCCTCATGATTGTCACGTTCACCTACTGGGTAGTTCGTCGGAGACGGTTCAAGAAGGGCAAGCCCATAAACGCGAAGAGACTGAGCAAGCACGTGCAAATGTCAGAGGAAAATTACAGCCCGACCATCCCTGCATCGGATGAGGGTAGTAGAGAGACCCAACCACGCGTTAGAACACGCCAGCCCGCACCAGTTAGAGATCGATGGGGCCGGTTTCATGAGGGGTCGTCGTGGAATACTCTCCCCTCACGTATCTCGTTTCTCAGCGGCAGAAGCGGCAGACGTGGTGGTACACAAAGCTAGATAGATCATCATGTTAGAAGCCTTTAATTAAAATATTGACGCAAAATTGCTGGTTTCTTTTTGCAACAACTTGGTGTCACGATATCATGTGAGCAGTTGAAAGTCCTCCGGAGTGACAGCCAGTTATTAAAGCTAGCAGCTGGACCACTGCAAGTTTCTTACTACAACTAGTTGATAACTCTAGAACCACATTGCAATGCAGATATGCCTACAAGATGCTGTAAGCGTAACTGTGCCGCCAGCTCAGTTTCAGAATCTCCCAAATCTGTGTCATGAACCACAATTCTCTTACCTTCCTCCCTGTACCAAATGCCTGCATGTTCGGTAGACTAGCTTTGCAATGCAGATATACGGCGTATAGGACATCACCTGGTATCAAATTGCATTATTTCCGAGGCCGTTCTCCCATGTAAACTGCCAAGATCCGTCTATTTTCAATTTAGGACGTAGCAGGTTACTGAGCCTCTAGAGTAAGCCCCAACAGACAAAACCAACAAATCGTAAAATCCGGTACGCGGCGCAGGCTCGCCATCGTCAGCTGATATAGGATGTAGTCCGAAAGTTACCTAGTTCCGCCGATGCCTGGCCGAATCTTGGGGCTTACAAGCGTAGTGCTGTACAAGGAGAGCATTGTTTTGGTAACTCCATGAGGATTCAGTGCCGTAATGCGGAGGGCTTCATACGCGCACGGCCGGACAGCCAGAGTCAGCAACATAGCCATGAAGAAGAAGATGAAGCACGGAACCATCAAAGCCAACTTCAGAAGAGGGGGCACGAGGTAACTCTCTCGATCCCTCAAGTGCAGACGACGTCATAGTCATTGGAACGAGTTAGGTATAAAACCATCTGCCTCCTACCAGCTTGATCATTTTTTTTTACTCTTGTAACCGACCCTACATCTCAACTGTCTAACTAAAATCACCACACCGGACAACCCGAACGCCCTCAGTTTCAGTTTATCCCTTTCCAAGCCTTCAGCTCCATCGATCTACAGAATGAAGGTCTACGGTTTCTTCGCTGCCACCATCGCCATGCTTGCCACTGCAGCCTTTGCCCAGGAGACCCACGATGAATGTTTGGCGCGGTGCCAGCAGATCTTTGTCGACTGCACCGCCAATGGCGGCACCGAGGTCTTCTGTTCAGCTCTTCGTGGTGCGTGGTTGAATTCATATATTTTATTTTCCGTCAGTGTCACTATGTGCTAACCTCAGAGAAAATAGACAGCTGCAGCTCTGGCTGCCCCCCGTAGGATTGAAGGGAGAACGGGTTATACTTTCATGTCGAAATTGTGATATTTGGATTGCTCGAGAAAGAAAATGAAGGGTATATGAGCTCTGAAACAGCTAGACTTCGCTCTCCTCAAACACAAGACTAGGATTTCATTTTCTCCTTCAGCGTGTCTAGTACGTCGTCCATCTTCCTAAGGAAAACACCTGCATGGCCTTCTCCTTCCACTAGCCTTAATTCGGCACCATCAATGAGCGCACGAGCCTTTTCTGCCATAGCGGCAGGACTATTCACGTCCGCAGTGCCATGCCACATGACCAAGCGACCCTCGGGCCTCAGATCCTCTAGCTTGAAGCCCCAATCGCTGCCATAAATCTTTGCCTCCCACGCCGCGCCCTTGGCTCCCGTTTCGGGCTCGCCCAGGGCACCGCGGAGGCTCTCCGCTAAGCTTTGCTGTAGCTCGGGACTCTCTTCAAACACACGCTTGTCAGGCTCCGGGCGGCTCTTCATCGTATCCGCGATCATCTTGGTCAGTCTCTCGGGGTGCTCCGTGTCGCGTGCGACAGATGCCAAGCCTTTGTCAAACACGAATTCCAGCAGCCAAGTGCCTAGCGACCACGGCGCAATGTTTATCATGACACGTGATTCGATAAGCATGCCTTTCGTGCCCAAGGAGGCTGGATATAGCCCGGCGACAATAGCCACGGCACGAAGGCGACTGGGCGGGAGGGCATGCAGACAGGCTAGGGCATATGGACCGCCGCCCGAAACGCCGAGAACAGCGAACTCGGTGGCTCCAATCGATGGATCATCGGCAAGCGCGAGAACGTCGGCCGGCCAGTCTGTAAGTTTGCGGTTGACCTGGAAGGTGGAGGAACCCATTCCAGGGCGGTCCACGACAATCAGGCGGATGTTTCTTGCGCTAGCGCCGGGGTGGCAGATGGATGCTTCGTAGCGAGAGGCAGGATAGCCGTGAAAGTAGAAAATCGTCGTGGCATTGGGGCTTTCAGTGCCGTAAATGGCGTAGGACAGCGTGCGTCCCTCTGCACCTGGCACGGTAAACTTTCGCGGCGACGACGCCATTTGTAAACCTTCCATATTTAGATAAGATACCTCGGTATGCAGCTGTGTTGATTTTTAGTCAGACTGATCAGTGCGGTGAGGTTGATGCACGTCCAGACACGCCAGCTAAGCGATTGAAATACTCTCCGGTTGAACATATTATGGCCGACGCCTTTGAGACACGTTGCTGGACAAAAGTACCCCCCCTGTAAATTAGACGCGTCCTAGCACTGCGCCTTCTCAGCTCTATTAAAGTCGATAGGCAGACTTTGTTTCTTTTTTGGCTGCCTGGCAGGGTAATGCTTGCGCCCCCTAGTTGCCGCGTAACACCCACAGCGCTATAGAGTCTGGGCTCATACTTAACCGGCACCTGTGGTCGTGTTTCATCTGCTTTCTCTCACTGGCGAGCGAGCCAATAAATAAGGTAGGAAGGATTTCGGCCGGGGCCATTTAGGCTCGGGTCCACTATGCCAACGCTGTGCCAGGGGACACGGCGACTCTAATAGACGTGCCTAACCAGGGTGCTGATCCCCCAGTTGGATCCGCTATCCCTTAAACACCTCAACTATTATCTTATTCTTCCACGAAGGAGCCGTTGCACGGCGTTGAGCAGCAAACACCACGGTGATTGGTGGAGATAACTTGATTGAGATTATAAGATATTGTTTGCGCAAAATACGTCAGCTATGCTATGGTTCTCCGCCGATTTAAGCGATTCTCCGGGAATCGAATGTAGCGAATTTATCGAGTATTAATACCAACGCCTTTGCAGGCTGGGTGGGCTCTCTAGGAATATTCCCCATTCTATTATTCTATGCGGCCATGATGCTACGGCCACCATCCATGGTCACCCGATTCCGTATCCGGACCCTCAAGACCCCGTGAGCGAGTCGCTTGACGCCGACACTACCTGCGTCCGGGCCGCCACCCTTGGCTTGGCCTGTCTTGAGCCTATGCACGCCAATGATTGCGCTTGGCGCGAATAGGAGCGCCTCCCCGGTCTTCAGCGACACGATTTTAGAGAACAGCTCGAGTGCGGTGTCGTCCGAATCAAGCACAAGTCCGGTTAGACCGTCGACATCAGCCCCCAGCTCGCTTCCTCCACCTTGGCTGTCTCTCTCTCCACGTCTCAGCCGATCAGCCTTCTCGAGGAGTCTAGACGCCGACGAGACGCCTGCGAGATGCTTCCGGAGCGCGTTCAGCCAATCGGGCGATGTGAAGCGGTGGACGATGGTGATGGAGCACAGATCGAGCAACTTGGGCGACACGGTAGGCTCCTGGGTCGAGATGAGGATACGCGCACCTAGGTGGCGCTGCAGACGGATGGTCGCGAGCAGCGCCTCGGTCAGCGTCTGGCAATCGGCTGAATTGTTCATATACTTGTGCGCCTCATCAAGCGCGACGACACGGCCGACTTCTTCGGCGTTTTGCTCGAGGAACAGGCTTAGGCAGATGTTGAAGAGGGAGCAGGCCATGTCTGCTGTAACGCAGGGGCATGACAAGTCTACAATCGTGAGCTGGCCGGACTAGGGGCCATTGGCTATGTTAGCAGGAGAACAGGTTGTCACAGGTTGCCACATGATGAAGGCGAATGTGTGCCTACCGCTGGTACCCAATTTGTCCCCTTAGCTTGGAGAAGTGTCTTCTCCAATTGCTTCTTCGACAGTCCTTTCGCCCGTAAGTCGTAGGCTTTGGCATGCTGCTCAACCATGAAGCTCTCGAGTGTATCGAGGCGCTGCTTCAGTGGTGCAAGTTGTTCTTTTGTCAGTGGCTCATTGTCAAGAAGCATAGTCTTGAAGACCGAGTAGTCAAAGCCTAGGCCGGTCTGCTGCTGATGGATCCGCATTTCACGGAGGATTCGGTTGGCCACGTGAAGGTAGAGGGGCATTGTGGTTGTAGAGCTCACGGCCATGAGGTCCAGCATTCGCTTCGTATTGAGATCCTGTTGGCTGAGCCGTAGCTCCTCTACACGGACATTGCGAAACCGTTTATAGACGCCCTGGGGATCTTGGTCAGCGGAACTGGGCCTAGGACATTGACGATGTGGGGGAGGCAAATGGCTCAGAAGTACCTTGATAGTTCGAATATTGGTAGGCGCGCAAAGCACCCGGACGCTCACGTTCGGGTTCGAGGACAGCCAGGCCGCCTCGCAAGGCGAGCCACTCGCGTCCGAAATGAAGGTATCGTAATGAAATACAATGCCGGTGAGCGGGCGGGGCAGATGGTTGGCTGGGGACTGTAGCAGACAGTTTTCCAACAGACACGAGAGCGTATGGCTCTTTCCGGAACCCTGGCTCCCGCAAATGAAGGCGCTTGAAGGAGCGGCGACGTTGTAAAAGATGCGGGGGTCCTCCGCGGGCGGACCCTCGCCAGCATCACCGGCAAGGAGGCCGTACTGAGGGAAGGGGTTGCGGGATCCTGATCCAAGGCCTTTGGCATGCCTTCGAACGGCTTCCGTAAATATTGGTGTTGTCGTGATGTCGTTGAGCTCATGCAAGCCGGGTTGACGCTCTAGCAGCTCAAGGTGGCGCTTCATGTCGACAGCGTCATCGGGGCCGTCCTCTTCCCCCGAATCTTCGCTCTCTGCATCCGTACTGTGTTCCCCTAGGGCCAGTCCTTCATTGGTGACACCGCCATCCGAGCTGTAGTCATCCTCCTCGGTGGACACCGACTTGGCAGACATCCTTGCGGGCTGTGTGCCCAGGATGATCTTCTTGCTGGGGCGAGGAGGTTCCGGCGCGGGCGGGAAAAGGCTCAGATTGCGCATGGAATCGGTGAGAGGCTCGTTCCTCGTGGTTTGAGGCGGGGCTGAGAAACTGAAGATAGATGTGGTGCTGGTGGATCCGCTGATCTCGGCAGGCTTGGAGATGAAAGTTTGGTTCTCGACGCTGAACAGCTTCCGCCTCACCGGCTTCTTGGATTTTGTGTCCAGGGAAAATTCGAAGTCGAAATCCGCCGGCGGCGGCCAAGGGCCACGAGACTTGGAAGACATGACTGGCAACCAGCCGATGGCGCTCGTGCTGCGTGTAGTGGTAGGCCTCCTCAAACGCGGCCACCTCAAGGGCGGCCCGTCGGCCGTTGCGGGGGGCGCAGGTGCCAGGGTGGTTGCAATAGCGGGTGCTACAGTTCACGGCCGTCGGTAATGCGCGAGGCCGTCCGCGAGGGAAGACAGATTTTGCGGCCCGTTGGGCCTGTAATAGTATACGCGTAGTGTGCAGCGGAAGGGACGCGCGCCAAATTTTAGTGGGACGCGACTTTAGCTTCTGGAAGGCTGAGGTAGAGGTACCTAAGGTACGTACCTGGAGGCTCCGTTCATTGGCAGACCACACTTGCCGCTGGCCCGTGCATGGGAAATGGCCAGCTCCGTGTGCTTCCATGCAACCACCACATCAATCATTCTGCTACGCATAGGCTTGAACATGAATAAATATAAGTACTGATTGACTACAGAAGCTGAACTCGATGGGCTATTTTATAAGCATAGATTCCAGAAGGCTTGGATGACTATTGGTAACGGTCCTTTAGTATTACTAGAGTAAATAACAATACCATCCCCGGCCGCTTCCTTTTCAGACTTTAGCTAGCGTGTCTCCAGTAGAGCGCGGCGCAAAGGTCAGTGGCGCCTGGTCTACCAACTACGTCATGGCCAGATAGCAGCCCCAAAAGTTTGTAAGCGATCACTATCGCTCCACTCGGAAAAAAGTGACGCCCAGAAGCTCAGAAAACTTAAATCGTCTGCGAACGAAACGAGTCTGGATTCAAGGAAGGCCAAAGTCTTGCATCCTCTGCTTGCTCTAGGAACTCAAATTTTGACGAGATGTCGCTAGAAGGAAAGGTGGTTTTGCTTGTACGGAACACGGACAACGATAGTGTCGAACCACCGCTGACCTGAGAACCTAGACCGGCGCGTCTATGGGAATAGGCGAAGCAATCGCAGTCTCGCTTGCCAAATTAGGTGCACGCCTCATTCTCTTGTCGCGATCACAAGTCAGTTCATGTACTTGGTTATAAAAGGGCATCTTGGCGCCCTCGATATGGGGCACTGACAATCGCAACCGAAAAGGACAAGCTGGAGAATCTCTCCAAACAACTGACCACGATGTACGGAGGTACCGTGGCGTACAGAGCCGTTGATATTGGCGACTACGATGCAGTCGACAGTGCAATTGCTTCTGCTATCCAAGATATCGGAGACATTGACATTTTGGTGAACAACGTAAGATGCCCCCAAAAAAGAAGAATGTCTACGAGAACTAGCTAAAAGTTGACCTGTTTAGGCGGGCTTAGCGCTCGGTGCTCCAGCCATATTTCCCGATCAGAAAATTTCGGATATCGTGACTATGAACAACACAAACATCAATGGCATGATGTTTGTCACCCACGCTGTGCTAAATCGATCTATGAGAACGCGAAAACGGGGAACCATACTTAACATTACTTCGATCACCGGCCTAGAAGTACCGCCTTTTCCAGGAGAGGCTGTCTATCATGCCAACAAAGCTTGCCAAGAAGCCTTTACTAATGCACTTCGAAATGAACTGACTGAAACAAATATCAAGGTCCTCGCGTTGCGTCCCGGCTGCGTGGCGACAAACTTTCATTCCCAAAGGGTTGGGCATGACAAGGCGCAGTATAATCAGTTTTTCCAGGGGTTCGAGTACGTCCTTGTGGCTTTTTTGGCCTTTTTTTCTTGCCAACCCGAGAAACAACCACATATAGAGAGCTAACCCGCACGGCTCAGGCCTCTCGCATCAGAAGATATTGCCGCTGCCGCGGTTCACATGATTACCCAGCCACCTAACGTGTCAATAAAAGCGATGGATGTGGTACCTTCAGGTAGGTATCCCGATTCGTGCTCTAAACACTATTTGAGGAAGCATTAGCTGACCGAAGAATTTGTAGCACAACGCTCCATTGTAGTGTTTGATCGAACCTGGAATGATCGAAATTCCCAGTGACGAGCCGGGAAGTTGTGGCAAATAGCTTACTATGTGTCAAAATATAGAACATATTGAGACCCGTGCCTCTGCCCCGTATCATAGCTCAAACCGAGACAGCAGTATCTTGGTTACACCACCGGCCACCTTTTCTCTGTTATCCAGCATCACCCGATACTCTTCATGCTCTCCTGGAAAAGAAACTCCGACTTCTACCCATTCAGCTCCAGTTTTGAGCTGGGCATAGCACTCCTCCACGAATTCAGGCAACGGCATCCCCCATGACCTCCCCGAGGTACCCGTATAGTCGTGCAGCTCAGCTTGGTCGGATCAGCTTGTGTCGCCACTCTCTACAGGGTATAATACATACTCTGCACAATGGGAGGGATAATATGAGTGATTTTGAGGGTCTTGCACTGATTCTGTGCTCGAAGACAGTCAACAAAAGCGATTAGAGCCGCCTTGGATGCGCTATAGGCCGGCATGAGGACGGCCGGGATAAGGCCGAGGGCACTGCCCGTGAAGACTATGTTGGTAGGATACTGTTTATTGACGAGGTGAGGCAAGAACTTCATTGACATATTAACAAGAGATGTGAAGTTTGTGTTCACTTGACGGTGGAAGGCGAGCAGGTCGAGTTCATCCAGTTTGAACAACCGGAATTGGCTTTGGTAGCCACAGTTCAAGAAGACACAATCTAAATCCGGGTACTCGTCGAGAACTCTAGGGAACGGATAAGAACTTTGTCGAAAACCCCTCTGCGAAGTTTAGTACCTACTTCTTCACAAAGGAATCGAGACCAGCGTAGTCGGTGACATCGAACCTGATGCTAGCCGACTTTTCCGGCCCGTACTTATTCACGAAGGCATCGAGCCGGTCTTGCCGACGACCTACGACGATGACTTTGCTGCCTTCTTCGACGAATCTGGCCGCCATGCCTGCGCCAATGCCGGAGGTCGCGCCGACGAGGAGGATGCGCTTATATTGGAAACTCATAGTGTTAGCAAGATTAGGATACCTCTGAAGAATTTGACGTGTTTTGAACCTGTTGGCTTAAATGAAGTGATCTGCGATATTATTTCCTGCGCACAGGAAGAGGGCAGCCATAGTTACCTACCTACTTTATATACGCGAGGCATTTCGGTGGCCCTTGCTCTTTACCTTCATCAACATACCATTCTGCATACAAGTAAAGCATACCACGAAACCTTGCAACGTAACACTTTCCATTATAGAGATACTCAAGTGGAGACTGAGCACGTGGTCTTCTATTACAAACGTCGAAATATCGCGACCGCGCTGGGAGCTCGACGCTACCTAGCCACTAGAAGCGCACTTCGCGCACCGCAAGGGCAACTTTAATGCAAACATTTTGATGTGGAGTGATTGACCCCTGCCAATAGCCTCAACAACGTAACGCTAGCCCTTTTAGGACTAGCATGGTTTACGATCGAATCTGCCGAGCCAATGATCTTAGGTGAGATTTGACGAACATCATCTCCCAAGTCACGGCTTCACTCAAGCCACACGTCGCGCTCTTTACGATTGCATGTTTAGAAGAGCTAGCAAGGCTATAATTGCATCTATGTTCTTTGCAGAATTTTTTATGCCGAATAGCACTGAATCGGTAGAAATTCGCTAGTTAATCACCCTGTGGAACCCAATATGGTTTACCGAGGCACGCCGTCCAAGGCCTGTCTCCGCTGCCGGAAAAGGAAACTCAAGGTAGCCTCTGCATTAACTTCCACATCCCTCTTGGAAGTTTCCACTGATTGATACTTAGTGTGACCTCCACCCCGAGGGCTGCGGACAGTGCCGGAGAGCTGAAGTTACATGCTTGGGGTACCGTGACCCGGACAGGCTAAGGGTCAAAAACGAAACGGAGAAGGCGCGCAGCAATGTTTTGGAGAGGTACAGCAGAAGAGCATGGGATGCAGCTGCCAAGGACGGCCCTGCGGGGCTTAACCTTGGGTGTGAGGCCAGATCCAGGGCTGCCTTCTTTTCTTTCTACGTCTTTGGACTTACCAGAAGCCATGACGCCCTCCCCGCTCTTTACGATCAGGCGGCGCCCGGGAGTCCCTTAGCAGAGAGTGTTGATGCGGTCAGCCTTGCCCTCATGGCAAATCACTATGCGCAAAGCTCGCTCTCGACTACAGCAAGCGAGAAGTACCTCGTCGCACTCCGTCTCGTCAACCAGGCTCTTCGGAACAGCCGGGAGGCCGTCCTGGACTCGACATTACAGTCCGTGCTGCTGCTGGATCTCTACGAGAAAATCGTCAACCGGGACCGTGTTACCGGGTTCTCGTGGATGGTCCACGTCAACGGAGCGCTATCCTTAGTCAAGGCCAGGGGCGATGATAATCTGAGCACGCACACCGCTCGACGACTTGCTACCCGCCTAGTCATTACCTTGAGCATTAGCTGCGGGGCAGCTTCGCTTCGCGTGCCGGACGAACTCATGGACTTGTGTCGAAAGCTAGACCCATACGCAAAGAGGAATGATGCCAAATGGCTCGCCACCGAACCGATTCTCCGCTTCCTAAACCTCAAGGCCGACATAAGCCAGGGTCGATTCTCGACTAATGCCGATATTATAGCGAGTCTGATGGAGATGGAGTCCGAATTCATAACGACAAGTAGGAGGCTGGCACCTCTCTGGAGACCAACTCGCGTTTGCGCCCAAGGCCACAGTCCACTTGTCTATGGTGGGTTTTACCACATATACCCTGATCACTTCACCACGCAAGGAGCAAACGTATTTCGCGTCATGCGGCTGTTCCTACACGGCATGCTCCAACATCACACCACTCGAGACCCCGAGAGACTCAAAAAATTGGATGAGGTGAATGAATCTCTTGCCATTACAGAGCAAATAGCCGAAGAGATTTGCGCCGCGGTACCGCAGTGTATCCTACCCGAAGCAAGAGCAGGCAATGCGATTCCATTTACGCCACTTCAGATGTTGCAGTGTTATACAATGGTACCGCCACTCTACGCCGCCGGTCAATTCTCGCAAAACACGAAGCTACGCATGTGGGCGATAAAGACCCTGAATTACATTGCGGAGGCTGGCGGTATGCAAATGGTCAAGCAAGTCGCGGATTTGCTCGAGACAGATCGCAATATACCTTACTGGGGCGTGTATACCATGCTAGGAAGCTACGCATTCGCACCATAATGTACCGTATTTTGTCTTGCCTTGGCGAGAAATGTGACGCGTTGCTGCTGCTGGTGCGATCTCTATAGCTCTAATGATGTAACGAGCCAGTGAAAAGGGCACAGACAGAGACGTCTACCTTTGAGCAAATCTGGGACTAACAAGAATTGTTTGATCAATGTGTAAATGATATTTATACCCAGCCGATGTCTTTCACAAATACGGATACCACGTGATCTGACATCACTCCGAGTCTCATGAAGTGGCTTGCGTATTTATTCCGGCCATTCCTTTCGTCAGATGGCTGTTAAAGTGGAGCTTTGGAGTTTGGTGCATCTCTTTTGGGTCTATTTCCGCAACTTGAAGCTTCTTCGTAGATACCCCGCGTGGCTTCGTCCAAAAAGAGTTTTCAGTCGTCGTCCCGGGTTGCTCGTGGTCTTCTCGCGTCTGAGCCCTCCTGAACTCCTGATCTCACCTTACTCTGTATTCGGATATTCAAAGCTAAAAGAAATTATCATCTCTATGGCGGCTTCGACTGTGGTTCTTGTGACTGGCGCGTCAAGAGGTACGTAGTCAAACGTGGTGTCGGCGTTCCTACGGCTGGCGTTGGTTAACAATATTATATGTCCCCACAGGGATTGGGAAGGCCGTTTTGCAAGCATACTTGTTATGCGTACAACACACCGTGATTGGGGCCGTCCGGGAACCCACGGATGCCACTGTGCAGGAGCTCCAGAAGCTGCCAACGGGAGATGGCTCTCGTCTCATTGTGGTCAAGATCGATAGCAAGGCTTACGGAGATCCAGCCGAGGCCGTCAAGGCTATCGAGGCCGCTGGAGTCAGCCATATCGACATTGTTGTAGCAAATGCTGGTGGCAATCGAGACAAGATTACCCCACTAGACGAGATCACAACGGACGAGGTGCTTGACCTGTTTGAACTGAACACCGTTGGACCGCTTGCTCTGTTCAAGGCCGTCAAACCCCTTCTCCAAAAGTCTACAGCACCGAAATGGGCGTCTGTCAGCAGCGCTGCTGCGTCGATCTCTAAACTGGAGGCTTATCGCGCGCACGTCGCACCTGCCTATGGCATCGCGAAGGCCGGCTTGAACTGGTGGACTGTGTGCGTTTCTCGTTCCACTCTTTACTTGTTCGATGATGCACTTGTGTCTATACGGCTGACCACGGCATTTGTAGTGCCGTCCATATCGACAACCCCTGGCTAGTTTGCTTCGCTCTTTCACCGGGGTAAGGACTGTGTGCACCAGCCCGAAAAAAGGGTGCAATGCAGCTGTGATCTGACATTCCTTCCAGTCTTGTACAAAGTGATGGCGGGAATGCAACTGCCCGGTACTTGGGTATGGAGAAGGCACCGGTCACGTTGGAAGACGCCGCCGTGGCCCTCACAAGTGCTGTAGGTCTTACGCAACAAGTGCCAAAATAAAGGTGGGCTGATATAGTATAGGTTGATAAGGCGACCCGTGAGGCTACATCTGGTAAGTTTCTCGGTACTATCTCTGGCGAAGAAATTCCTTGGTGACGACATTTAAGTCCGTTCTTCAATCCACCCAAGGCATTTTCCGGAGATCAGGGCTCTCAAAGTAGTTGCAGTCAGGAAGCTGCAACTTCCCGACTCCGACTGTGACGCCTCCATATCGCGAACATGCCAGTTTATCTGCCATATCGAGATTCCCCATCGTCATTTCACATCCATAGTTGGCTCTAGTAGGACATACCCGCTCTTTTCTACTTACATATCCCTTCGTCATCTTCGAAGCATCTTCGGTTGCCTATCAATATGCTTTCGAGGGTCACGATAGGGCCCCCACGGCGCCGCGTATCAAAGAATCCCACAGCCGTTGCCGCGGAAAATTGGAGAAGGCCATGGAAAACGGGAGGGCGGGTACGAGGATAGACTCTCTCAGTGTGATTAGGATAGCATTTAGTATACCATACCCACCGGATGTGACCTAATTTCCGCGGGGGCATCCATAAATGTGGCCATTTAGAGATTCAACGAGTCATTAATTACAACTGATGCAAGATAAGACTATACAGTTATCTGATGCCTGCATACGGCGTGGAAGGGCCTAATAGGTAGCTTGCTAGATATTCTCGTCACTTAAATAGAGTATATCAGCATGTCCGGATCATCCTATAGCCTCCTACGTCAACCTCTGGTCACTTCGTAGCGTCTTCGTGATGGCGCCACGCTGGTTCAAGAACCTGGCTTGTGCATTTTGCTCGTTTCATTTGCAAAGACCAGCGCCAGCTACACCCCACGAGCAACCACTAGAAATGGTTCGTATGTAGGCAAGTATAATGCTCACTACAACGAAGATGAGTTTCTGGGAATGCCATACGCTCAGCCACCGGTTGGTGATCTCCTCTTCCGGGCTCCAGTAAGCCTCAACGAAACGTGGGATGATGAGAGAAACGCCACCGAATATTCCCCCATTGTAGGTGTTGATAAGAGCCGATGCGCGTAGTTAGCGGGAAATGTCACTAACCCTTCCTCTCTAGTGCGTGGGCTATGGAGTGGGTACTTCCGACAGGGAGACAGGCGTATTTTGGATTATCTGACGACGCATCGTAGTCTGACTCTAATTTCTACCGATCCTCAGAGGATTGTTTGACCATTAACGTGGTTCGACCATCTGGACAACCGGAGGAACCCCTTCCTGTCATTGGTGGTACGCCAGGAAACAACGGCTATGGGTCGACAATGCGGCAAGAGTTCCGCGAGGGATTCTGGGCCGAGCTCGCTAGAGCCGTGGGGCCAGGCTTTGACCGGGGGCGAACCTCTACGGCGGTATATGTTTATCGACGGTCCTTTTTATTACGAACATGCATCAGCCCCGGTCACCAACGGCCCAAGCAACGGACCTAGCGCCAGCCTAGGCGGGGCAGAACCAACAACTGAATACCTCAGGCATCCAGGCCACTAGTCCCCTCCAATCAGAGCGCCCACCGAGTTGTAACATCTCGGCCAGCGAAGATTAAGATCTCGGCCAACGAACCATGGGAGTTCGCTAGTGAAGAGAAACTTAATAGAAGACCACAGTCTCTACCTAGATATCACAGATAGTTCTTTACTCTTCAGTAATTAATCCGATTACTAAGACTTAGTTCTTGCATTAAAGATCCTAAGACCACCGCCGTCAATTATTTACTCCACGCTCTCGGACTTCCCTTACCCACAGGAAAGGTTGTCTTTAATGCTAGTTATCTCGTTGTTGATATCAAACATCTAGTGCCCGACGTGGAAGAGATGGGAAGACGATCCTGCGTGAACAATAATAACAAGCCCTACCATTTAGAAAGTTCGTGAAGAATATTGCTGAGGGCGCGGGATGTGTTGTGCTGCAGGCTTGCCCGCTCGAGCGGACATGTTGGACTGAAAGTGGCGGCTCACAGAATACAGTTACAAAGGGCAAAGCCTAAGAGAAGGAGAACTAAAACGTACCAGTTCATCCAATATCTAGGAATAGAAAATAGTGCATAGAGATAATTAAAGGCTATCTGTAAGGGTCGCCTACGAGCGCGTGAAATCGACGTCAAGTCAAGAGCATGCACCTACTAAAGCGGCCATTTCCGTGGTCACCCAACTAATAGTAGATATCACCAACCCAGCTTACCTTGAGATGAGGCGAAGTGGATCGTCACTGTAGTTAAATGTTATCTAATCACACGACAGGTTTAATCTGCATCAGGGTCGTAGTTGGGGTATGAAAGCTTGTCGTAAAAGCTTGTCGTAAAAGCTTGTCCAAAAAATTTGCCGTTAAAGCTTGCCAAGAAAGCTTGTCTCCAGCAGCCGGCAGTGGTGAAGCAATGCTACGGGCGGGCTTATCTACACACCTGCTATTACGGGAAGTTGGCATAGCAGAGGTACGGTTACAACCGCCGCTAATGCGCGTCGCCCGCCTGCCGCTCCTAGAATATTGCACCCGTCTAGGCAGCCGGGTTATGTGTCATGCGATGCCACTCCATGCCGGGTGAAGCGTACGAAAATTCAACGCGTGAGTTGGGAATATTTACCTTCCCCATTTGTGGCTATCCCGTGCGGGGGTGTGTCTACTAAACCGGATGGCCGAGATTTAGACTACTACTTTCCCGCGGTGAAAAGGTTTCAATGTCTTCAAAGCGCTCAACTGATTGCTTTCCTCGGATAGAAATTTACCCCGATTAGGGATCTTAGGACGGGCTTATAGCGATGCTAAGCCGTGCGATAAGTAGATGCGGGGCACGCGCACGCTTTATCGTCAGCAGCTCTCAAATCTTCATCACACGGTCGGAGATACAAAACAGCCGGACTGTGTCTGTTAAGCAACTTTCTCGTTTTCGCATTCGTATCCCGAATTGGCATGTCATCGTGCAAGCGCTTGCTATCTACCTCGGCCGAAGGTATGCTGAGGCACTAAAAATCATCCGCATTAGTTCAGGTCAAGGAGCCGCTCAGGTACATTTTTCCAGATTCAGCCCGATCCACTCGCTAGGGCAAGCCCACAGCTACGCAATCCTTGTCTTGTCGACCAAAGTTCAGGGAATATCTAGCGAGCCATTGACCCAATTGCCGATGCGGCTTCGGCTGATGCAATGTACGTAAGGCCAATGCTTTCCCTTGGCGGAGTACCTTAACTTACTGGTACCTAGCGCTCCCAATGGCTTGGTCGGAAGCTGAACTGAATAGACAGATGGATTTAGGCATATATGATGCTAGTTTATGCCAGTCCCCTTTTACTCTATGTGCATACGTATGTGGACTGGCTATAGTAATTTTCATGTCCCTACAATTTCATACTGCAGCTAGCCTTCACCATCAAAGCCCCAGTTATCAAGCCTGGCACGGACGTAGATAGCTGTTTGGCCTCCCGGTATGTCTTTGGTGGCTACATATGACTTTGCAACGATGAATGATTGCAACAGCTTGTAACACGAAAAGGTCGTGTGGCCCCATTGCAGCGTCGTGTGATGCATCGACGGTCAACCAGCGCGGTCGCCCCCATTGTGGACCTATACGAGCAGGACGCAGGGGGCAGAGTGTAACCTTCTTTATCACGCTTAGAGTCCGATCCCCTACCAAGGTAAGCAAGAAGCTGGAGAAGGGACTATACCGAGAGTACTTTGGGGGTTTCCGGATGTATTTCCTAGGAATCTTGTTCCGCCGAAGGCTCGCGACCTCTCACTACAAATTGCTTGGTGATGCCTGCCTCATCATCGTGAGTCTGGCTCCCATCTCGCTCTCACTTCACCACCCTGTGTATTCTGCATACCTTAGTCTTGTCGCCATGAAGATCGTCTCTACCTTCGTTGCTGCCTTTGTCGCCGCCGCCCTGGGCATGCCCATGAGCGACGTCATCCATGAGAAGCGGGACGACATGCCGTCTCACATGCTCAAGCGCTCTGTTGCTGCGGATACTCTGGTTCCCGTTCGGATTGCGCTGAAGCAACGCAACCTGGAGAGCGGCATGGACTTTCTTATGGATGTGTAAGCATCTTCGGGGACCAGACGGGGCGGCATCTCACGCACACTCTTAAGCTAACATGCACACAGCTCAGACCCTGATTCTGCGAACTATGGCAAGCATTGGACCAGCGACCAGGTCGCTGCGATGTTCCGCCCCAGCCAAGACTCTGTAGATGTAGTCAGGAAATGGCTCGTCGAGGCTGGCATCCCTGGCTCGGAGATCAGGTCGACGAAAAGCAATGGCTGGCTCCAGTTTAGGACCACCGTTAGCCAGCTGGAGGAGATGCTACAAACCAGATATTCTGTGTACGAGAATAAGCGGACACGGAGCGAGCATCTCGGCACCGACGGCTATAGCCTGCCTAGGGCCGTCTCAGAGCATGTGGACTTTATCACCCCTGGCGTTGCCATGCTCAAGAAGAGAAGCTCGCCGGGTCGCGGCCCTGCACGCCCATTCAAGTCGCTTTCTCCCGCTGGTATGACGCTGCATATCTTCCTCTGCCCCTTCTGGCAGGAGTCTTAATAGGGCGTCGTGGCTAACCCGAAAGTAGAGGCGACCACGGGTTGCGATACACAGATTACCCCCGCCTGCATCAAATCTTTGTATAACATCACCGCTGGAACCTTGTCTAACGCCTCCAACCGTCTCGGTATCTTTGAGAGCGACGATGAAGAGCACAGGCAGTCAGATCTCGACAAGTTCTACAGCACGTATGCTACCAACATTCCCAAGGGATTTGGTCCGAAGATTGACCTCATCGACTGGCCCAAGGGCACGTCACCTAACCCCAATAATGCCGAGGGTGAGGCTGCGCTGGACTTTCAAGTCTCGATCCCGATCATTTACCCCCAGTCCACCGAACTATACCAGTCTCATGACAACTATGACGGTTCTTCCCACCTCGGCTTCCTGGACCAGTGGCTAGATGCTATTGACGGATCGTTCTGCACGTATGAAGGAGGTGATCCTACGAGCGTCGACGGCACCACCCCTAACGAGATGTGCGGCACTTTCACGCCAACGCATGTCATATCGATCTCGTATGGCCTTACCGAAGCTGACTGGCCCACAAGCTACCTTCAAGTATGCCCGTCCGAGACCAAGTCTCACTCTCAATTCTACAACGTCGGGCCAGAGATGATAACCGTTATGTGTAGCGCCAATGCGACGAATTCATGAAGCTTGGTCTTCAAGGCACGTCTATTGTGTTCTCCAGCGGCGATGGTGGCGTTGCTGGAGGGCATGGCGGCGACTGCCAAGGAAACGGAAACATCTTCAACCCGCCAGCGCCAGTTTCTTGCCCGTACACCACCGCGGTCGGAGCCACCCTTCTGCCTAAGGGTACACAGCCCGGCGGCGCGGAAACTGCTACTGTCAGCTTGTCAGTATTCCCCAGCCGGCAAGGCTCTTACGGACAAGTGTTCGGCCCAAGAGCCTTCCCGGTCTACTTTTGCAACACGCATTAGTCTACTTTTGCAACACGCATTAGTCTACTTAGCGTACAATGCTAACCGCAGATGTGTCAGTGCCTCGGGTGGCGGCTTCAGCAACATCTGGACAACACCATCCTACCAACAGTCCGCGGTAGCCACGTAAGTGATATGACCTATTAACTGGCCGGGTAACAAGTGTCTCACTGTCACTAGCTTCTTCTCGCAGCACGACCCTGGTTTTGCAAGCTACAATACTTCTAACGGCGTTGTCCCTACGTCTGGCGGAATCTACAATCGCGCCGGGCGTGGCTTCCCGGACGTCGCTGCGGTGGGTGACAATGGTCTCATTATCTTCGACGGTTCCGCAGGTCTCATAGGCGGCACTTCCATGTCCGCACCGATTTTTGCGGCCATCTTGACCCGTATCAACGAGGAGCGCATCGCCGCCGGCAAGGTGGTGATTGGTTTCGCCAACCCCGCCTTGTACAAGAACCCTTCCATGTTCCACGATATTACAAAGGGTAATCAGAACGGCGGCAGCGGCACCTGTGCCGGCAAGGGATTCTCGGCTGTCGCAGGCTGGGATCCCGTTACTGGCCTTGGAACTCCCAACTACCCTGCTATGCTCTCATACTTCCTGTCTCTGTCATAAAGGGCGAGGTTTTGCCGTGTTAAGCTGCAATCTTCAACGTCTGACTAGTTTGTTCTTTTTCCAAGAGAGTAGGACGATAATTTAAGTGTTGGAATATGTAGCATGATGCAGCTTAAATCCAGATCTGCTTAAAGCCGCTTATACGGTCGGGCCTATAGCTTAAAAGGCTAAAATATGTCGGGGACCTAAACAAGATTGTTCCTACATCCTCCGCTTGTGAACTTCTCCGTATGCGGACCGAACGGCACGATCGTGGTCTCGGATGCGGATCGCAGTCAAGTGTATACCAATCGGGCGGGCTGCGCGATGACCATAACGGTAGTTACCGAAAGGAAAGCGCCAAGTAAGCAGTTGCACGTGGTGCAGGTGATGCACCGAACCAGCCATCCGGGCAACCTTAAGCTGGCTGGCATAGCCCCATTCGGTAACAGCGTCATTCGGTAACAGCGTAACCGAGGAAGATAGCCGGCTCCATACCCCTCTGTGCACGCACCTCATCAATCTTTTTACTGTGCGATTTACTTGATTTATTATTTATGCCTGAGATGCTGGGTATAGCATCCGCAGTCTTTCCATCCATCATCCAGTTTCTCGCCTGACTTATCCTCCTCCTTTCCCATCTCACCCTGCTTAAAGTACGGTACCTAGTTAGAAAATAATGCAGAAAGATATAGCTATAGGATTGTGTTCTTTTGCACAAGCTGCACTCGACCCTGAACATTTTCAACCGGACTAATGTTTTGTGCAGACCACGTGCTTTCAGCCACGACTTCGCCGTCTTGTCGTCGATCATGTCCGCATCCTTGATCCAATCTTCTGTGGTGGGTCTGAGGAGCTGCGAGATGGCGGCCCACACATTTCCAATCCTACTGAGCTTTCCAGCACGGTAAAATATCGAGGTCACGGCCAAGACTAGGAGCAAATGCAATACGACCACGGCCACCACGATCGCGTACGCAGTCCAGCCTAGAGGCCGAGTGACTTGGACCAGAGATACCTGCAATGAGGGTGCGGCTGTGTCAAACATGATGATTTGATCATAATAGGTTATGCCGCACAAGGTTGTAAAGAATGCTTGAAGAGCAAGTGCCGGATTTGCTGTCAAGCCCGCCATTTGAGCGAGGATTGCGTATTGAGCGCCATTCACGAAACTGCCGTATATCATGTCGTTGACCGCTTCAAGAGCCCAAGTGAGTACCTGTTCTTGGTATGTCAGCCTTATGGCCTCAAGTTTGGCGGATAGACCCAGTCGGCGGCCAGGGTGTAACGAGTAAGCCGAACTCTCTCTGAGCCACTTTGAGTGATCTATAGCACCATCTATTCCCGCTCACGCGCTATGGAGATGGTTTACAGGATTAAACCCCGTTTATTTCTCTAAAACGAGGCATAATTTCGAAGGTGTGGTTACAATGCCAAGACGTAGGATAAGTGGGCAATTAGTACACTTGATCGGCAATAGTAGGCCTATTGGCCTCCTGACCTTGAGGCTAACTACCTACTTACGACCGAAAAATATTTCCCCTTACGGACAACAATATGCTTAAGCCAGTAGCTATTTCTTCGAGTCCTTGAAATCCATAGCATCAGAGCTGAAACTAACGCAGCTAGTAGAAACTGGCCAACATCTTCCAACCCGGGGCTAAATTAGGATCGCTAGAACGCCGAACCATGAATGACCTTGTGAATCAGGCAAATAATAAGCTAGTAAGTCCATCATGTTTACACTGCGTGCGCTGGCATTGACGAGCTGATGTCTAACAACTCGTAGAAAGACGCAGTTAAACGAGCTGGTGATCAAGTCCAGTTCGTTGACTATGATGCTTTTTTCGGCAAATGGGGTGGTAGATGTTGTGAGCCTGGTGTCGACGAATCGACAAAAGAAAGCAACAGCAGGTGAGCAGCTCGAATGTATACATAGGGGGATACTGTGTTGGTACTATACAGTTGGAGCTGTAGCTAATCTTATCCCAGAGCCCAGCTTATGTTTTATGAGCTGAATACTTTGGATCCCGCTGGAACTAACCCATGGAAGCGGTCAACCAATGGCGAGCTCCAAGGGACATTCATAGGCGACCTAGACATTTATGCACAGGTCACACAACTCATGGATCCCGGCGTCAAGTTCAAAGAGCCGGCAGTGGATACTGGAGACCCGACAAGTGATGCTCTTTTCCTTGAATCCGACAATGCGACGCAGATAAACGCCGAGGTCCTTGGGGTTGAGGTTCCAAATCTGCTGCCAGACGGATACGGGCGCGTGTTCCATCCGTAGATTCTACTGCATCGCATTATATCCAACATGATTATTTGGCAGATGCTCAATGTGCTATAGAAGAAGAATGGCGCCCAAGGCTTTCCCCAGACGCTCAGCATTGACTCTTGTCCACTCATCGAACAAGCCGACACCCCGTTGACAAATTATGGCAATTACCAGCCGCCACTAGTGACTTTTGAGAAGACTACGTTCGACGAGTAAGCCGTTCATTTATTTATTTCTTCTCAGGGGCATCCCATCACAGCGATGGCCTAATACATATCTGAATAGTGTAGTGGACGACTTCTGCAATAATCACGGCGATATTGGTCAAGGCGTCAAGGTCCAATACGGCCAAAACGACATCAATGCACCAGAACTGCAGAAATGGAACGTTTATTTAGAATGGGATCCGGCCCAAAACACCAATCAGTGCTCCCATAGCTGCAAGACCATTTTCAAGTCGGGCTTCGGAACACCAACCCAGTGTAATTTGTAACCCCATGGCAGGATTCAGGAGTCTATAATCTAATAGACAACTCTTAGGTCGCTACGACTCACATACGATGGCGCAGAAAGGCTCGTTCAGATTGATGACTGTGGTACAGCGTCTTTTGAGCTCAGGGGCACTGGGCCGCCAGCAACAGAAGAAAAGATCTTCGATACAGTGTGCGCTGGTCGTGATGACCATGGCGACCATGGCGACTTGCACCAAAACTTCGTCGATTTCGTTTGCGAGGGCCATGTGCGACACTTTTGCGAAGAAAACCATCAAGAAAGATGACGCCTCGAAATTCCTTTTCTGGGAGACGAACGAGTTCTTTGGCAATCACATGTCATATTCGATGCGCGCCAGCTGGAAAGACGGGTGTGTGCTGCCCAATGGCAGATCGGAGGCGAGCGCGCAGAATCCACTTCCCCAGGGAGCGCCAGGAGCCGATGTGAGTTGTTACGATTTGTTCTATAACAACTGGAAGAATTGCAACAACGACGGAGTTGGAGGGAGCACACAGGTTGGCTGCATAGTGTATGACTTCCAGCCTACGTGGAGGAACTTTGACTTCTGCTGTAGATAATAGGAACTAGAGCAGATAGGCATTGGCACATACTGAATGTATACTGGGGCTTCTCTCTTGCAAGGCCTCATAAGCTCCAATATTCAGAATCCGGAGTTATAAGGGCTTCATATGTGTTTGATGTCTTCCCCATAGTTATGCATCTAAAGCAATTCATTCTGCACACCAAGCTTGTCAGGTTGTACATAAGACTACATGTCCCCTGCCAACTTGGTTATCTCAACCTGCACTCCAACTCGTACACCCAGTTCTCTTAACACTCGCCTCTCTTCCGGATCCCAGTCATCATAATCCATCATCCTGAGAAGCAAATGAAACTTTCGAAAACGAGGCGTAGACGCTTTCCAGTTCTCCATCCAGACTCGGATAGCCGTCCAGAAATGCTCGCCGCCCCAGCCATACTCCTCTTGCAAGTACAAGTCATCCGTGAGGCAAAGTTCTTCGAGATTTCTAGGCAATGAACGACAAAGCTCTTGCGCCCCATCAGGCGACATGCTTCCCATCAGGAATGGCAGCGGAGCTTCCAGCCTCTTGAGGGCATCAAATTTAGTGAGTGCCGCAAAAGAGCCCTGCACCGTGATTGGAGGGTATTCGAGTTGCCCACTACTCATTCTAGTTGCAGCCGTGATGGTCAGGTTCTCAAGTGTCCGTTGAACATGAGACAAATCGGCGACTATGCTGTCCAAGTTTATAACGTCGGTGGCGAATTTGTCTCGTAGGCTCTCACCATAAAACCAACTCCATTTCAGGCGAGTGAGACTTTTCGTGGTTGAAAGGATGTGGCCGAGATGACCCTCGCGTAGCATGGTAAGATCTAGAGACAAAAGTTTCGATGGGTCCGGGGAACGTCTCGACGGCCAGGAGAACGATGGGAAGGGATTGTCGATCGAGACTGATATATGCTTGACCGATGGTAGGTAGAATAGAGACAGCATATCTCCAGTATTACCGCGCGTCTTACGATATCGCATGTCAAGGGCGAGTTTGAAACGGGCGTCGGCGACACCTTGAAAAAGCCCACGTTCCACTGGTCCACAAAGAGCCCAGCGAAGAATCATACCAATAAAATAAGAGTCTCTGATGAAGTTCTCCTCCAAGTTAAGAACCTTAAGCTTCGGTATCTGCGATAGGAGAAGTGCAACCCAAGCATCGACAGAGCCTCGAATCAACTCGGCTCTCCATCGGGCTCGGTCAGGTTGTGGTATGTCCAATTTGTCGGTAGCTTTGAGTGATAATGCTTTGAGCACGAACCCAGGGTTGGGTAGTGTTGGTAGTTGGCCACGAAAGTAGTGCGATATCCGGCTGAGGCTATCACCTTCCAACCTGACATCGTTCACAAAATCTGCGAGATGAGGTTTTTCGAGTAAACTTTGTAGGAACCTCATTATTGGCGGAGGAGTGGCGGAAGTGCGGGAGGGAGATGCTGAAATCTGGAACGGTACATTAAAAGTCCACGACCAGTAAAATTTGGAATAGAGAAAGCGCTCGGTGATCGCATGCATGGTTTTGCAGGCCATACATGCCGAGAAAAGGTCAACATATGGCAGAATCTCAACGACCGAATCCAGGATCTCCGGCGGTAGGTCTAATAAAGATGCCGCCATTACTGTCATATGACACGCACTTGGATTGGGTAGGATCTGGTCAAAATGACGGGTTAAGAAAGCACCCGGGAAGAGTAGGAAAAATTATCGGGGTTTATATAGAATGCGGGGCGGTCAGCAGAGAATCGTGCCAACTTGTTGCCATACACGTGACCCACGTCATCATCAGTTCGTCAGTATTTGTTTGAAGCATATTTGACAAGCTGACGAGGTAATCTGCGTCCAGGTCAACGTGGTACCTTACTTCAAACCTTTACATGATACCTATCTGGGTAAAACTTCAATACTAAACGCGGTATGCTCGATAATACACCTCATTTTATTGGCCAGTTAATATCCAAGTGAAAGAAACCGTCTGTGGGTTCATTACACTGGTCCATCTACCAAAGTGAGCAGGCATTTATGCCAACAATTACCCAGCGAGAACTAAAACTATGTCGTAGAACAGCCTTACAATGCGCCTCCAGAAGACATTACAGCACGTATCTGAACCGAGGGTTCTGCCCATGTATTAGCTCTGGAGTGTAGTATTTGGGACAATGGCAAGCTTACCTCAAGATCCGTCAAATCAGCAAAGTCCTCGTCAATAGGATCCTCAATTGCCGAAGGGTTGGCAGCAGCCTCCTGATCCCTCTTCTTATTTCTCCAGCTCAGTAAGAGCCGAAGAGCAGCAGCGATGACCAGCTGAGCGCAGGAGCATCCGAGAATCACTTGACAACCTGTGGGGTAAGTGGGCGACTCGCTATCCAGAAAAGCATGCGGTCCGATGACGTTGCCGATACAATAAGCTGCAAAAACAAAGGCGGTGCCCGTGATGCGCTTGGTGTAGCCTCCTAAGTTGGCGGCGGGCATCTGCAGGGCGACGACAAGGGAAGCGACAAACCCGCCTACAATGTAATAGGCTATAAGTACGCCAACCTTGTACTGCTTGCGGTCGAGCTTCCAAATCAGAGAGGTCCCGATGATCGTCGGGACCAGATATGCCATCATAACAAGCGTGCGACTGTTGCGGAAGCGAGACGCGAACCAAGTGCCTGACAGGATCCACAACACCTGGAACGCACCCTGCGGGATTCCAAGGGCGGTCGTCTGTAGCGGATCCTGGACGAGGCCCTTGATGATGAGCTTCCCAAAGTTGGAGAAGCCACCGTTGATGATTTCATTGCAGAGCGTGAAGAGGAAAAGTAGCCAGACCTGGGGGTCGAGCAGCGCTTCCTTGATCTGGTAGAACTTGATGTTGCGGTTGAGGATGCCAGTCCGCCCAAGCCGGCCGCGCGCAATTAGAGTGGCCTTTTCCTGAAGAGAAAACCGCTTGGCTCTGATGATGCTATCCGGGAGGAAGATCATCAAGACGCATCCCCACAAGACCGTGATACCACCGCACATGAGGAAAATGGCTTTCCACACGGGGAAGGTCTTGATCTGGCCGATAGCGTACGTCAGAACGCCACCTATCATAGATCCAATGCCGTTGCAGCTGTAAAAGATACCGGCGCGGAACGGCTGCTCCTCGCGTACATACTAGTAACAGAAAGAACGTCAGCAGGGTGCCTCCTCTAGCCCGGCCAAAAAGCTTTGCACCTACCCACATGCCGACGATCATCATGAAGCAAGGTGTAATGGGTGCCTCGAATATACCAAGCAAAAACCGACAGGCACCGAGACTGCCAAAGTTGTTGCCCGCGGCAGTAGCCATCAGCACCACTCCCCACGCGATCGTACAGCCGGCGACAACCTTGCCCATGAGTGTCCGCTGGGCTAGGGCGCTCCAGGGATACTCAGCGACCAGGTAGGCCAAGTAGAACATGCTCGCGAACCAGGCATACTGGTCCTGGTTGATGCCGGTGTCGCTGAAGAGGTCGAAAACAGCGGCATATGACAACGCTTGCTTGTCGAGATATTGCAGCACGTAGGTGCCTGCCAGCAGTGGTAGCAGCCGGAGGTCCACCTTACGGACGAGCTTCTTGACCTCGGCCTCGTCAGATAGGAGCTCCTGCAAGTAACCGTGGGAAAGGTTGTTTTCCCGCAGAAACAGCTCCGTCTCGTCCAACGCCGTGATTTCGCCGGCTGCCAGGTCGAGCTTCTCTGGGCTAATGGCCTCGAAATCGGCCGAAGGATCGGCCGTCTTGACTTCGTTAGACTTGTCCATTGTGTCGGGCGAAGCGTGGCGTCGTGAAAAATGGCACAGCGATGCTACTCGGCAGAGTTGGCTGCGACAGGACGAAGGGTTACAATGGACCCATTCGCCGGAATCAGGATTCGGGTTCTTAAGTAAGGTACCGAGGGCCTACTCTCCCCGCCGATATCAGAGGCATATCAGGAGGTTGTATTCGAGTCAGGGCCTTACTTGGCTCTCTCTAATAAATGATATCGGCGGAGCCCTTAGACCCCGCTTGTGTTGCCCCGTTATTCGGCCCCAACAGATATCCTAGGCCTCTTATCGTTCCGTCAAAAGCTTCGGATATCCCGACAGGCGGGGATCGGGCCCCAGCCAATCAAGTGATATGACCCCATCCTCGCGCCAACCCCAGCACCTGCCCAGAGTCACCGGCTCAGCTCGTTATTGTACGCCCGCAATCCCGCCTGCCACAGATTCACACCTTCTCAGCTGATAACTCCCGGCTGGTTGATAGGTACAGTAACAGTACTCGCCATGGCGGACAACACGCAAGAGCAATCATTAAGCCAGCCAAGGGTGACGCTGCCACAGGGGACGTTTATCGGCACTCTGCAGCAAGGCCAGTACCCCAATACTGTCGAGAGCTTCCGGGGCGTGCCTTATGCCCTGCCACCAACTGGGGATAGAAGATTCCGCCCCCCAGTCCCCGTGGGGAAATCGGCCAACACATACGACGCTACCCGGTTTGGTCCACGTGCACCTGCCCGCCAGTTCGTCGTGGTTGGCCCCGATCTTGAACAGAGTGAGGACTGTCTCACGGCCAATATCTTCCGGCCGGCACTCAAGGACCAATCGGGACTATTGCCCGTCGCCTTGTACATGCATGGCGGCGCCTTCAATCGCGGCAACGCGGCCATGCACGACACCGAGGCCATGGTAGGCTGGTCGGACACGCCTTTTATCGGCGTGTCCTTTGGCTACCGCATCGGTGCTCTAGGGTTCCTGCCTTCGAAAATGAGCGCAGATGAAGACTTGCTCAACCTCGGATTGCGGGATCAGATATGTCTCACGGAGTGGGTTCAGAAAAATATCCACCTTTTTGGGGGGGATAGGAACAATGTGACATTGTTCGGGCTTTCCGCTGGCGCCCATTCGGTAGGACGCTGCCTTGCTGTCATCCCATCAGCTGATAGTCACATGCTAAGAGATATAATAGATAGGACACCATCTTTTAAACTATGAGGAGGGGATAAAACCCCTTTTCCATCGTGTCGTGATGGAATCTGGAGCACCGACGTCTCGGGCGGTGCGTTATCCTGATGCTCCCATCCACGAGCAGCGGTTCACCGACTTTCTCGAGGAGGTGAAGTGCCCGGAAGGCTTGAGCAGCTCCGAGACTTTCTCCTTTCTCAGATCTCTCCCGACCCTGACCATCTCCGAGGCTCAGGCGACTGTCTTTGCGAAATACAATCCCAGCCTCTGCTGGGCGTTTCAACCAGTTATCGACGGAAAGATCATCCGGAAGAGGCCGATAGACGCATGGAGAGACGGCAGCTGGCACAAGGTGCCGATCTTGACCGGCTTCACCACCAATGAAGGGTCACTCTATGTGAACAAGGCAATGTTTACATCCGAGGAGTTTACCGACTTTTGGAGAAATCTTCTACCGCGTCTGACCGAACAAGACCTGGAGACGATCAATAGTTTGTATCCGGATCCGACCAAGACAACTAACATGAGGTACTATGAAGATCGCCTCGACCAAGGTGTTGGCAAGATGTACAAGAGAATTGAGGCTGCCTACGCCCACTATGCATATACCGCGCCCGTTCGCCAGACCGCTCATTTCAGTAGCGGCGTCGTTCCCGTTTATCTGTACCATTGGGCTCTCGAGCGCGATGCTGTTAATGGTGCTCGACACGGCGATAACATGTTCTACGAAATGAGACACGTCGAGTACCGAGGCAAGTCGGCATCATTGGAGGAACTTTCTGGGATTAATCATGCATACATAACCAGTTTCATCTGCACCGGTAGTCCAGATGGCGTTCCGGGCCGATACGGAAGCCGACCAAGCTGGCCCCAGTATGACAATGCGAACCCGAAGGTCATGGTATTCGGCCAAGCGAACAAGGAGCTCGTTGGTGGGCAGGTTGGCCCTCCTGCTGAGCTATTGGACGATGAATGGGCGAAGGAGGAATCGGATTTCTGGTGGAGCAAGGTTGAGATTTCGCAGCAGTAGAAGAATGACGGAACAGGGACAGGAAGCATGGCTTTCCGGCCTCGCGAAACCCTAGACCCGACTATACAGCCAATCAGAAACAGCGAGTTCCCGAAATGGAACCAAGCACTATATATTATCCTTATTCTAGCCGCAGTCCAATGACCGTAGCGGCCCTCGGCTATAGCACGTTCCATGTTGAAGCGGAAGCCTGCTAATGCCGTCACACAATCTACGATCTACCAAGTGCCAATGCCCATCGCTGAGCTTCATTGCAAAGCTACAATCACGCTGCTCCATGGGCAATGAGCTAGATTACATACAGCTCAGTCTCATAGAATAACCGGAACCTCGCGGGGCTATCAGTAATGGGCAGTGGCAGGGTTGCAGGTAATCTAGCTGTGATATATTCCGTCCGCACATTACGGCACGGTTGTAGCCAAAATTACAGCTATCCTACCGTATATAGTTGTGGTCTTGGCATCCTTGCAACAGTGATCGGTGCATTTTGCAAGGCGAAGGCAGGTTAATCGGCAGTTGCAGGCTCGTAGACGCCGTGGTAAAAAGGTGGCAGCGGATTATGGTATGGAAGACATCGACGGATTGTCCGTCGGCGTTTGGCGGGTCTGTGGCGGCAAATCCGTGCCCTTTTGGCCAAGATCCACTTTTTGACGGACAGGTTAACCGACGGGGATAATTTTACGGCCGAAGTGGGGGTGCATTCTCTCTGCATACATGCGCCAATGGCAGGCAGAGAGCTTTTCGCTACCATAGCGAGGCGGCTAGGCCATAAAGTCTCCAGCCCACTGTGCCTTACCTCCAAGGCACGTTGCCTCTAAGTATCCCTAGTAACTACCCCGTAGGTAACCTGGGCGTCGGGAAATGGCTCGTCTTTGCAGCGCTACTTTACAAAGGAACGAGCCATGGCCTAGTCAATCAGATTTGATGTAGAAACTGTCAATTGGAAAGAGAAGTCCTTTGGGGACAGATCGAGATTGTCCATATCCCTCTGCAACGCCTTCATCATCGCCTCAAGCGATTTAATAAATATTTTGTTGTCCACCTCGTCCATCCTAACGGCGAAGACGCTGTCTGGGGCCCCCAAGCTCGTAATAACAAATTCTCTCGCTGTTGAATGGACAAAATAACTAGTTTAAATAAGAGATTTCACCTCAATCCGCCTTTTTTTTTTGGTCACCTACGTTCCGGCTTGGTGTATAGTAATATACCACCCCGGATATAGCCGCTAGCAACTCTCCCTCTCCTATCCAGTACTTGGCCGGTAAGAGGAAACCCAGAGTGCTGAGCATTCTGGCGCAACCTATCAGCAAGACGGCTCTTTGGGGCCCGGAGAGGCGAGCCAGAACAGCGTAAAGAATAGGTAACATAGCGAATCAACAATTTCAATATGGAACGGATAACTTTCGCTTCCTGTACACATGATATATACGATGTATACCTAGTTATGATGTCTTTTGCAGATCTGGGTATGACGCACGTGTCATGTCATCTCGTAAACTCGTTTCGGGTGGCTTCCGTGGACATTCGGAATCCATCCGCCGAATAGCATTGCATAATTGTCAACTACCTTCCCTAGTGACAGGGCCTATGCGATTTACAATTGAAGCTGACTCGTGATTCACATGTGATGAATGGCTTGGATCCCGAAGCATTTGGACATGAATAACGAGAATCACGTATATTCCTTGGATGCGGCTCTATGGGACGTGGGACAAAGTGATGGCGCAGGCTAGGGGGTCGCAATTTACCGTGCTACAGCGTGGGCTTCAGTAAAATCAGTCCCTAGACTAGCGCGGCCAGCTGGCACAGGATATGGTAGTCTCAGATGGTTGCATATACATGAAAGACCTGGTTTAGAGGTCATTGTCGGAGAACTTATAGCTTCCCATCTTCCTGGGCGGCACTCGCATCTGAAACATCCTGTCGATCTCCTCGAAGGTGCGGCCTTTCAGCTCCGGAATAATAGCCCAACTGCCAATAGTCACAATGGCTGCCAACCCTCCAAAGACAAACCCAACCTTGCCATTGAGATTGCCCTCGTCTGGGTTCACCATGTAAGGGATCGCGAAGCTCATGGCCAGACCAAGAATGGCCTGGGTAGCCGCAGCCCAGGCTGTGGTACTGGCCCTCAAAGCAGTGCTGCTTGTCTCGCCGAGGAGCACGTAGCCCACCGCGCCGATGGTGGCGAAGTAGACAAACGCATAAATAACGGTGCACGATGCTTGTACCCACTTTGCCGCACTGGTGGGTACCATGTCCATGATTCCTATAAGCAGGAGCAGCGCCGTTATGATGACCATGCCGGCCAGGAAGATGCGACGGCGGCCGTACGAGTTGACTACAAACCAGTTTAGAAAGTTTCCCGCCACGCCGCAAGCCGTGACGCCTACGCCGAGGTCGAAGGACTGGCTGACGTCCAAACCGGCGAGCTGGAAGAAATATGTGGAGTAGCCCAGAACGAAGATGATGCCAGTAAATTGTTGGCAGACGAAGGCGAACATGCTGATGAGGGTGCGGCCACGGTCAGTGCCTCTCCAACACTGAAGGAGGGCCAGCTTATTTTGGTTGTTGCCAGCTTCTTGCTCAATGGTCAACTCGATCGCAGCAAGCTTCAAATCCACGTCGCTCTCCTTGCCGTATAGCTGACGCAGAGACGCCTTGGCCTCTTCTCTCTTTCCGATCCTGACGAGAAACCACGGACTCTCTGGGGCAAAGGGCAAGAGGAAAGCTAAGACGACGCAGAAGAATAGCTGGGTGGCGAACGGACCTCGGTACGCCCAGACATCGTCTCGCTCGCCAAAGATCTTCACAACGGCATTGGAGACTAGCTGGCCGACGGCGATGCCGAGGTTGACACCAGCAGTGGAAAGACCGCGTAGGATGACAGGTGCAATCTCGGAACAGGTGAGCGGCGCAAGGGTAAGGTAGAAAGAGAGACCAATGGCAACCAGAATCTTGGCCCCCGTGAACGCAGCAAGCGTCGTGCAGAACATTTCGGCGAAAGCACCGCCAGTGGCGAAGCATATACCGATGGCGAGAGCTGCCTTCCGTCCAATGCGGTCGGCTATTAGGGAGCATATGAAGGCAGAGATCAAACTGCATACTGCTGGTATAATAGTAAACAGGAGCTGGGAGGACGCCGGTAGGATAGCTTCGCCGTCGACCACATGCCTGCGCAGTAGACTGTTAGCCAAAATCCAGGTGAACGCTTGGGTCCGAGCATGTGTTAACCGGCAGACTCACCCAAAATCACGGCGAAAGGAAGCGACCGAGATCATGGCACCATTGATCTGCGCGTCAAATCCCCTAAGCGGGAACGTTAGCTAAGACGTCCATTCGGACGGAGACACAGGTAAGACCAGGGCTGTGGTACCATCCTATGGCGCAGAATGCCCAATAAAAGGACCATCCGATGAGACTCTTGTGGTTCTTACAGATGTCGTTTAGTGTCAGCTCATGCTCCAACCCATTAGCTAGACGGCCGTCGGGGGCCTTTGAGTCAAGGTGCGTGACGCTGGGGGCGTTTGTATTTGTGTCGACCTTGTCCATGGTGACTGCGTTATGGGTTGTGGACGGCTTTGGAAAGGCTACGATGACCCTGGGGAGTCCAGGCTTGGCCTGGCGGAAGGGATGTGCCTTGGTATATATCGTGGGTATCGGCGTTCAGGGGCATCGCGAACGATGCCAACACCGTCTCATGACGGGCGTGTTGCAATGCAACGGCAGGAAGCTGGTGTGCCGCCACAACCCCATGCCGGCAGAACCAACGTATACTGCCAAAAATATAGTCTGCCGAGCAACAATAGACCTCCTTGCTAGTCGGGATTAACTATGCGACCAAGCGCAGTGCACCCCGCATCCGGAGAAGGGCCGAAACCCCCAGAGCCTACTCCAGAATTACCCCAGGTCACGAGAGGACTAGCTCGCTCCTCACCGGCAGTGGGGTTGTCTTCGAGAGAGCCTAGCTCAACTGGAAACCCCCCTTTTCTTCCTAGGAGCGACATTCCGCGACACTAGTGTCCGCCATCGGTAGCAGGGAGAATTTAAGAGCGACACTCCGCGACGACGCCCCGCCAGCACCGTGTAATATCCCCTCTACAAATCCCCTGGAACCGCAGTCTTGGTAGCGTTGCCAATCACCTTTAACCCGAATCGCGACTGCAAAGCAACCGTCACAGTCGATACTTGAGTCGCCGAGCGGAGGAAGCCCCACCAGCAAGAGAACAGGTCCACTCGCATCCATGAGCGACGCGACCGACACGCAATCTGGGGCAGAGAAAGACGGGACTGGGCCTCCCGGGAAGAAGCGTCCGGCGCCACGTGGGACTGCCTTCTACCGTCGGCAGCGGGCCAACAATGCATGTCAGGTCTGTCGGTCCCGCAAGACCAAGTGCGATAACGCGAAGCCCTCCTGTTCGTTCTGCCTAAAGGTTGGAGCTACTTGTGTCCAGTCGCCGGTCGACTTAAGCAGCTTTGATCCAGCTAGCCTGAGGATCCTTGAGCGTCTCGATGAGCTTGAGCAGGTCATGCGCTCCACTTCCCATTCGAATACACCGTTGCCTTCGTACTCGCTCGCTGAAGCCTCGCCATCCTCAGAGCCTTCAAGAACTAGTCTTGTTACCGGGGAGCCAGGGAGTCCGCTCCCTTACTCGCTAGACACGCTCCTAGGCCAGCAAGAGTTCTGTATAGGACCCAATGCAGAGCAGCCCTATCACGCACTAGTATCATGGCGAAACACTTCACAGGGAGCAACCCCAGCATCACTCGGCCCAGGGTTCGACCTCGAGTCGCAAAGTACCAATTTGCTGCTTGAAAATTTCTTCAACTATGTTCATTGCAAGAATCCCATCTTCGAAGAGGCGGAGACCCGCCAGCTGGTCACCCGCATATTTCTCGAGGGCATCGACTGGAGCGCAGAGGCATGTCTTGCTCTCCTCATCTGCGCGCTCGGATCGATAGCGCAGCCCTTCGGCTCCAATGGCGACGAGCCTCCTCATCCCAGCGTACCCTCCAGCGCTGATGGCTTCTTCAAAGCAGCCCAGAAACGGATGGGTGTCATCCTTACCTCGAGTGACATCATTGGGCCGCAATGTTTATTCCTAGCAGGTATCTACATGATGTGCATCTTCCAACCCGTGTCTGCATGGCGTTTCTTCAACCAAACGTTGGCTGCGTGCCAGGATCTCGGGTTTCTAGCCGAATTCACTTATCAGTCCCCAGTAGGCGTTATTGCCAATCCCAGTTCCATGGAACTAGGTATCTCATCCAGTCTCTCGAAGGAGCAGGCTATATTTTGGTCAGCTTGGAAATCCGAACGGGAGCTACGCAGGACATTGTAAGTGAGCTTTTCTTTCGCCGCCGGCAACCTATATAAGTCAGCTCAAGCCATAATAGCCTGTGAGGGGCAAAGAAACATGAGACTCGGTACGCGAAACGAGAAGTGGCTAACACATATCGAAGCAATTTCCCAAGCTTTCCATTCACCGAATTGGAGCTAACGAATTATCCACAATTCTTTCCGACGCCACCAGGCGACAAGTCCCTCATCGATAGTCACGCTGCCGCGTGGTCACATCGGGAACGTATTTCATGGTACTTCTATTTATCAGAGATCTCACTCCGTCGACTGAATCTACGCTTCAGTGGTGAGATCATCGAAATGTACAGACGTCGAGGACCACGTGACTTCCTAGATTGCCTGGCGGCTTCTGTCGAAGTATACGAGGCAGAAGTTCAAAGCTGGATCGACTCACTACCGCCCGAGGTAGGACTAGCGGGCCCAGTATCCCAAGATACTGTGTGCAATTTTGTGCTTCGAGGCCAACTCCTTCATGTATATGAGCTTGTTTACTGGCCTTTCTTGCTCGCTGCGCTACGAGATCACTCCCCCATGGGCCACGACATTGCTTTTCCAGAACTCATCCAAAAGGGTATCGACTTGCATTTGCAGCACCTGTATGTAAATGAGCCGGGGTTTCGGCATCGGCACCACGGGACTTTCTTGATGATAGGTGCCTGTGCACGCAGCTCGCTAGTCCTCCTTCTTGTAGCTCGATGGGTAGACAGATTCGGACCGAGCGGTCCTCGTGGAGTGGTCTTGCCACCTTCGTGGAAGCAGGCAGTGTGGGGTGTAGTCAACATGCTTAGGTACTGGGAAAGCGACGCTCCGGCGTTTGGGACGTGGAAGGAGGTGATCGAGGCGGCACTCGTCACGCTTTGAGTTCCTTGGATTGAGGCTATTCGTATTCCCAGCCTCCGACGTCCGGCCTCCGTTCCTTAGATGTCCCCACATGCAGTTTCCGGGATACGCCTGGGTACGGCACCAGCTTTGCGGGGTAATGATGGGGGTTCTGAGGTAAAAACAGCTGGGCCAATG
Source organism: Thozetella sp. PMI_491 (assembly GCA_021432635.1). Classification (NCBI taxonomy): domain Eukaryota; kingdom Fungi; phylum Ascomycota; class Sordariomycetes; order Chaetosphaeriales; family Chaetosphaeriaceae; genus Thozetella; species Thozetella sp. PMI_491. The sequence continues at coordinate 45,621 of MU270026.1, read as the reverse complement.
GAACTATGCATGCACATTCGGGGCCTGGTCCAAATTGCGGGCTAGAACTTCTCCACTACTCCACCGAACCCTCATGGCATCGGGGAGTATCGCTTACAAGGAGTTGTTCATCTAATCAGGCTTTTGGGGCGGAAAAACCACCAGCGTCCACTCAGCTCATATGTTTTATCATCGTGCAGAGGCTGCTTGCCTTGGCCGTGGCGGGGAGTCTCGGCTGCCTACCTCAAGGGAAGAAGGTTGTAACGGAGGTTTCATTACAATAGTGGATATTGGTCTGTAGGTAGACATTTTGATAGGATTGTGACCTACTCTCGGTGTCAACACTTGGTCGCCAGTTTCCTTGTTAAGATCCAGACAGAACAGGATCGTCTTGAACAACGTATTAAACCTGCTCACCTCACACACAGAAGTTCAATCTTGCCTCGCAGCCCACCCTAGGTCGATTATCCCTTTATTGAACATTTACCTTTAACATAGTGCGCTTCCATCATGGTTGCCTCGAGTGATCCGCTAGTGGCAGAACCCGTCGTTGTTGGAGGGGCGTCGAATCCTCCATGCACAATGCTGAGGGTGAGGGGTACTGATATCGTTAATGAAGCAGGCGAGAAGATCGTTCTAAAGGGGGCAGCCATTGCTGGCTTCTTGAACATGGAGAATTTCATCACGGGCTATTCGGGCCATGAGCATGAGCACCGAGCGGCGCTGGCCAGGGTGCTCGGCGAGAAGAAAGCCAAATTCTTTTTTGATCGCCTGATTCACCACTTCTTCAGTGAAGCAGACGCGGCCTACTACGCATCGCTAGGTCTCAACTGCATCCGAATCCCATTGAACTACCGCCACTTTATAGATCCGAATAACCCCGAAACCATCAAGCAGGAGGGTATGGACATGTTGGATCGTTGCGTGAACTTGTGCGCCAAATACAACATCTACGTGGTGCTCGATCTGCACGCTGCCCCTGGTGGACAGAACCAGGACTGGCACAGCGACGCGGGTGTCTCGAGGGCCATGTTTTGGGAGTTCAAGGACTTTCAGGATCGCGCCATACAGCTCTGGGAGGCACTTGCTCGCCGGTATGCCGGTAACCCTGTCGTGGCCGGCTACAACCCGCTCAACGAGCCGGCAGATCCGGAGTATATCCGCTTGACGGCGTGGTACCGCCGAGCAGAAAAGGCCATCAGGGCGATTGACCCGGAGCACATTCTCTTCATCGACGGCAACACCTACTCCATGGACTTCAGCCGCTTCACGCCAGAGGATCTCTTTCCAAACGTGGTATACTCTTGCCACGACTACAGCATCTTCGGGTTTCCTATCGGCGAAGTGTATGAAGGTACCGACGAGCAGAAGCAAAAGAACCGAACAAATTTCGAGCGCAAGATCCAGTTCATGCGCAAGCATAATGTCCCGATTTGGAACGGCGAATTTGGGCCGGTGTATGCTGACGAGCGCACAGAAGGAAAGGAGGCGGCACTCGCCATAAATGAGAGGAGATTCGCCTGCCTCCGCGACCAGCTGGCCATGTATCACGAGATGGGAGGAGTGAGCTGGTCAATATGGCTCTACAAGGACATCGGGTATCAGGGAATGGTGTATTTATCTCCTGATTCCGCCTACATGCGACTTATCCAAGACTTTGTCGACAAGAAGAAGCGGCTTGGTGTGGATTTCTGGGGCGTCACCAACCGGGACGCTGTCAAGAATGTGTACGAGCCGTTTGTCAATTCGCTGAAGCAGATGGTACCAGAGCAGTTTTGGGATGCCAAGTACCCCAAAATCTGGACGTTTGACAGGCAGATCGAGCGGGTGGTGCGGGAATGTCTGCTCAGCGAGTACCTCGGCTACGAGATGGCGGAGCTATTCAGGGACAAAACTGAGGACGAGCTGGAGGAGCTGGCCAAGAGCTTCTCACTGGAGAATTGCCGCATCCGAGACGGACTTAATCAAATCTTGAGGGACGACGCAAAGCGGAGGATATGATACCTTTGCCTCTGGCAGTGGTAGATGGGTTGAGATCTAGGTATACGAACTAGCCAAGTTGGACTGGTATGTCATCATCAGGAATCCGCTGTAGACTATCTTGAGTTATTCTTTTCCCACGATCACTCCCAGCGATCAGAGTCTCTTGTGCGCCAATCCTTACGTTACCAGCCAAACCAGAGCTATTGAATCAACCTCTTGACGGTCGTACTTCGCCTTTGTTAGTTCCCTCTAGAACCTTAGCTCGCATGCGCGCGCTGAGGACGCCAAGGAGATAAGCCTGCGCCTCTCTTGGCATCTCGCTTCTCTTGGCATCTCGCTTCTCTTGGCATCTCGCTTCTCTTGGCATCTCGCTTCTCTTGGCATCTCGCTTCTCTTGGCATCTCGCCTCACCCCCTCCTTTGCTGATTCCTCCAAAATCAGCTTCGGGCATCTAGCTTTTGGTCATTATGAGTGCTCGAAAGGCTCTAAAGAACCACCAAAACCCAAGAACAGCCCCGTAGGCGCGCAGTAGCAAACCCGCCGTCGCTCAGACATCACCTATTGAAGAAATAACATCACAACTCCACACCCGCCTCTGCGACAGCTATCAATCTACCTACCGCAATGGCGCAGGCTCCTCTTCTACATGGAGGCTTCGACTTTAGCCCTGTCGTCTCCCCCGCAGTTATGGCGACAACAACTATCGATCTATTTCTTGGACGTCATCCCACGCGCGTGCCCAGTGTATATGCCTCCGTCTTATCTGCAGACGCCCTAAAGACGACATACTATCTGTCATGCGCGCCGGGCTTCGGTTTCACCGACGACTCTTGCTCAATGATTGGTGCCGCTACTGTGACAGTCGAGCCAACCCTCGTGGAGCTTCACGTCACAAAAGAGACGACAGCTATTGTTCATCAGGGGCCAGAAACCTTAACAAGGCTCTCTACGACGTAAGTTTCACTGAGACCGCAGTATCGTGTCCTCAACATGTGACTGATTTCATACAGAACCGGATCCTTGACATGCCCGGTAACCACTGGCGCAGCGAGGTGTACAGGCGCGCTGGTGTCTCATATCTCCCAAGAGTTGCTGGTGGAAGGCACTGTCTACTTCGACGACTGGATTTTTTCGACTAAACCCTATCTGATACCGGTGACGGTGACAGGGGGGCTAGAAAAGCTCCCGCAAGCTGAACCTACAACGACAGGAGTGTCAACCTCAACAGGGGGGGCTCCTAAGATAACCCAGAAGGCGATACTGGCCGGTGTTGCAGCTATGGCAGGGGGTGTAATGGTTGCTTAGTGGCAGAATTGCATTTTACACGAGGATACCAAGGGCCGCGACGTATATCATCTCAGACAAACGGTGGATAACTCTAGATATTCGTGGTTTATCTCTGTAAGCTAAGCTCGCCAAAGGGGACAAAACCCCTTTTGCCCTGCAGCTCCCATCGAAGATCCTGTTTCTGGGACCCTCAGCGAGGGCTAGGCGGTCTCACAAAATTTTTAGAATGCCTAAGCATAAATTTAAACACAAGGTTCAAATAACCCGATCTCGCCTCCAAGCATATCATTAGAGCGTCCCGAGGTGGATTCAGATGAAGCAGGAACACCCAGAACATGAGCCTTGCCAGAAAGGTTGAATGCTATCACAGCAGCTCACCGGGCACCTTTCTTCGTGTAGATGTAACCGCGGGAATTGTTGCCTTAGACTGTAGAGCTAGCATCACGACTCAATGGAACGCGAGCATTATCACGGACCAGATGCTGAAACCCTTACATGAAACGCTTAAGCATTCCGCGATCGTCTCCGCAGCGTTCTCTCCTCCGGTTATAGAAGTTGACGGGGCTGACATCTTTATACTCCACAACAGGCCAGTCGGACGAGACATTAGCCATTCTAATCTCATGTCTTTGATTCTGGTCACAAGCTACTACTCCAGGGTTGCTTTATAAGTTCTATGTTCGAGAAGATAATCCTTAGTCAAGTGATAGAAAGCCATCGCCATAGAGCCACTAGATCTCCCGTAGTTTATATCTCGACTTATGAGGTCTACCCCCCTTAGATTCTGTTTGTATAGTTATCAGGTTGAAGCGAAGGAGAGGGAGCTATCTCCATTTCAGGCGCAGTAACCCGCATGTGAACTACGAGTTCTCCCCTTCGACCTTGCCTAGTTTCCTCGCCTCCATAATTACGCGCGGATGTTGGCCGCCTTGTCAGAATACTGATTCAGTGCTCACCATGTGCTAACGCGTCTGAACCAGCTCTCCCGGGATGAGGGTGTGGCAACGAGATACCTTAATCAGCTACGCACGAGGGTAGATACCTTAGGTACGTAAGATACTTCGTACACTTTTACCAGGGCTATTGTCTCGGCCATCAGTCCCTTCTTAGACGTCATTTTCTGCAAGCCGAGCATCATATTGTGTTTGCCCGTGTGACGTTAGAAGTATACGAGTAAAAATGACTCCTTACTACTTCCTCAATATTCATCTATAACACTGCGGTAGTTCATTTTCAGCATGTCCTGGCCCCCTCACCCGTACAGCATCATGCCGATATTGCCATAGACGTTGGTGTCTCCTCATAATAGCGCTGCCGCAGGAGCTATCTTGGTGTCCTGACTAATCTCTTTTAGCCAGATGCGTCATTTTGTCGTCAATTCATGGCAGATCAATTTAGGCAGTGAAACCGGCGTTAACAAATAGTGCATACGATGCTACGTATTAACGGACAGGATGGCGTTCTTTGGAGACCAATCCATGCACTCGTGCTGGATAATAGCCAATGAGAACCGGGGCGCAGCGGATGCATATCGGCGCCTCTCTGGATCACTCTGGGGTCGTACACTTCCGCCGGCTGCCGACCTGCAGTGGTCTTACTGTACACCAGGCATGCTGTATACCATCCATTCCGACTTGAACTCTGTATTGGACGTGGAAAATGCGACGTGCTATTGGTGCAGGCTGTGACGTCCTTAGCACAGCAGGAGGGCAGGGGCATGGAGAGCGAGTGGCTTTGTGGAGTATAATTACTCTAGGTAAGTCCTGTTTCTGCATCCAGAAAGTTTTCTATCGTAGTATTCATATCTAAGGTTAAAATTACTGTCCAAAATCATGACTGTAGTGCCACATCTTCACTTCGAGGAGTCCAAGCGACCGAAACTCCTCAAGGACCCAGAGGCCCACGGCCACTCGCACCACTCGCATGCATTGCCCGTGAGCAAGTCGCACGCCCACCCAACAGGCTCGACGGGGAAGGAAAACGCCAGTATTTATTTCATAGGAAATGCGACGACAGTAATTGAATGGCAGGGACTGCGCATCCTCACGGACCCCAACTTTCTACACGCCGGTGACCATGTCCATTTGGGACCTGGCGTGACGGCTCAACGCGTGACAAATCCCGCCGTAGATTTACACGAGCTGCCGCCGTTGGACTGCATCCTCCTGTCCCACTATCATGCCGACCACTTTGACCAGCTTGTTGAGGCATCGCTGAACCGAACATTTCCTATCATCACGACTCCACATGCGAAGGAGTGCTTGACGTCCAAAACCAACAAAGATGAGCCTTTCATGGCGGTAACGGCACTAGATGTGTTTCGAAGTGCCATGCTCCATATCGATGGTGCGGACGACACCAATGGAAGCAAGGTTGTCAAGGTTACCGGGATGCCGGGGAAGCACGTTCCGCCAGTGCCAATCACCGATGCCAACGCCATACTCCGGGCTGTCCCGCCAACTAACGGCTGGATGCTAGAGCTCGGCTATGCGTCTTCTGCGTCTAGCGAAGGGGCAGAGGCAGTACAGACGGGATACCGCATCTACATCTCCGGAGACACGCTCTTCGTGGACGAACTGAAGACAATCCCTCAATGGTTAGAGGGCAACAAGGTCGACTTGATGCTCGTCCATCTAGGCGGCACAACGCTTAACAGCACCCCACCGCTGCTCATGGTGACGATGGATGGCAAGCAAGGATTGCAGCTCATACAGCTGATTGAGCCAGACGTCACAATTCCTATCCATTTTGACGACTACGATGCGTTCCTTTCCCCTCTTTCCGACTTCAAGGATGAGGTAAACAGGGCTGAGCTTCAGAAGAAAGTGGTGTATCTTGACCGAGGCGAGCAGTATGAATTCGAAGTCCGCAACGAGGTGGTGTAATTATTCTCATTTGGCAACAACCGCAGCAACGGCAAGTCGAAGCCACTTTGGTATATGATGTATATATTTTGGCATGATGCGTTGTTCAACCGTCTAGCTCGTACCATCTTATCCTTCCATTACTATATTCCTATTCCTGGTTCTCCACACCCCCGCCACGAGCAGTAAGAAGTCCAGAACTGCAAGGCACTAAGAATTGTCGCTGCCACCCCGAACGAGACCGCAATCACTAGAGAGACGGCAGTACACCAGTAAGTAAATCGTGGATTTCGCCGGCTCTCTGTCCACCTCTCAATTCTAGTGATTGGTGTCGGGTCATCAGCTTCTTTCCAGAGCTCATAAAGCCGATACCCCCAGTATGGGTACTTCTCATATAGCCCTCGCACATCGGTAGGGTCTAGGGCATCTGTTGGGTTCTCATGCTCGTTGTAGTAGTGTTCATCCCGGGTCAGGATGTACGGGTCTAGCCCGTGTTTGGAACAGTCTGCTACTAGCATAGCCCGCGAAGCCTCATCTCCTGGCTCGGGGAAGAGAAGATTGAAGGTCATGAGGGTTTCTCGCAGTAGCTTCGGAGGGAGACATCCTCTAATAGACTGTTAGACTCCCGGCTTGGGCTGGATACCACACGGTGACAAAGGATACTCACAATCCTAAAGCTTCAGGAAGTGACTGTGTGGTGTCTATCCTATCTCTAGCGAGAGTATCTAATGAGACTTTGAGAAAAGCCGGGTGCTGGAACAAATAGAGCGTCTTCCAGGTCGCACCCCTGAGAAGCGTGAGATGATCGCTAAGGTGGTGGGTCCACTCTATGCCAACACCTGCGAATTGTGATAAATAATTCTGGGCAAGCTGTTTCAATGATGCGCCCAGAAAGACAAAATGGCGGAGAAAGACAAAATGGCGGCGAAAGAGCACATGGGCGGGACTTACGGCAGAAAACTTTGATATTTGAACCCGCCCGCTCTCTTGTCCAAGTGCTATTGGACTCTGGGTTTGGGGGTAGACGCGGGTCAAGAAGCTCACAAGACTTTCGGAGTCTCTCCATCTTGGCTGGAATATTGTTCCGCTAATGATGCTAGTGTCTGCCAACCGTACAAATGTTGAGAGCATGAGCCGCACTGCCATATCTAGATAGACATCATGTGCGTCGTGCCCCAGCCCGGTGATCAACGTCGCTTTGAGGGCTTCTGGCTGAGCCTTCGCCGCGCTGATGGCCCGAGCTAGCTCTGTATCAAGCTTTTTTCTTATGTCCGAGCTACGCTGGGAAACGATGCGATGCTCTTGGTCACACCGGTCGAGGTAACTCTCCAGCAACGGGAGTAGGCTCTCGGAGCTCGGATCGCCCCAGATTCCCTGCGTGATCGTCTCCCTAAATCCCCTCTGTTCATTGTGTGATGGAGGAACTGGCAGGAGATGTATGCTGCTCGTCATTGAGGCGTTTTCGTGGGTAGCCTTATTGCAGATGTTGACAGATTCGTCCCTTTGCCACCAACACCGCAGATCAACGGGTGAAGCTCATTTGCAATGCAACGCAGCTGCGCAGGCGATCCAGGCATCTCGATGTGCGAAATTAGCCAATCAACCTTGGAACTGGATCTGTGTGGGGTCGAGGCTGCACGCCATGTCGGGCGTAGCGCGTCAGCCGCACTCGGAGGACGTCGCTTCGCCACCATCGATACGCTCTCCCGCTTGTTCCCACCATGCACCCGCGACGCGAGCGAACGCGCCTCGAACGATTGTGCTAGCCAACTTGTGCTCTTGGGACAAGCTATGGGCACGCGATTGGATATATGATATTATGCCAGCCAGCGCAAGCGAATTGAGGGTTGAGGAGCCTCGGCTTTCGCTGCCCCCATCTCAGGTGGGTCCCCCTCGCATCCTTCCCAGCTTCAAACCTGGACTAACCTCCGAGGCAGCCCGACGGCATTGCCAAAAACATACCCCAGCAAGTCGACCTCGCCGCCTTCGAGGCCGGCGTTTGCAATGCCAGAGGCTCTGTTGATTCCATTCCCACCCCAAAGATAGAGGAGGGCCAGAGGCCGCGAAATGGTTGGAAGAGGCTTCTTCCCACCTCCAGCCAGACCAAGACGCGTTTCACCCAGAATTCCACCTCTCATCCACAGCCGGTAGCCAACGGGACATTATCAACTCCCAAAAATGGCAGTAATATGCGGCCGTCCCAAGAAGCGAAAGTGAATGGGGGACGACGTACCGACCCTCCTCTTGGAGATCCCGTTGCCAGGCCTGACACTGGTAGTGCGCGCGAAGTGGTGGATGTCACTAGCGACGCGCCACCTAAGCCAAATATAACACCTCCCGCTGTCCAAGTGAACGGAGAGCCCTTATCGAGTCTTGTGGGTGGATCACCGGACAATCTTTCTGCAGATTCGCAGCCCTCAAGCCCCCAAGGCGTCGGCACACCGGCAGCGGAGAGTCTAGCATCCGCAATGCCAATACCCAAGCCAGGTGCCGATGGCGCCAGTACAGGCTACTCTGGCGAGACACAATCTGCAGGTAAAAGTCCTAGCGAGCCTTTGATAGAGACCAAAGTGCTTCAGAGGCCAGCGGACAAGGGCAAGGGGCCAGAAATCCCCCTGAAGCAGCCAAATATCTCGGTTGAGATACCTCTTAGTCCGCGTGAGAGGGTGCGGAGCTTCGGGTTCAAATCTAGCCGGCTTCTACGGGCGACGGAGACAGATGTGTCTTTGGCGGGAAGCGACGTCGGCCAACTCGGCAAGTTTGCGAGGCTTCTGAACGGTGCGAAGAGCCAAAAGTTGCTCTTTGGAAAGCCGTTGCCCGAGCTGAGTATCAGACTCGTCTTAATCGATGACGGCGCCAAGGCCCCGAGGAGATATATCTGCGTGACTGGCCTCGTCGAGAAGTCCGACATCTCCAATTTCCACGCCATCATGTCACAGAAAAGGTACCGGGAATCGTACATGGGACTTGGCTTGTGCTACGAAACAACCAAGGTCTTCAGAGCTTCCGGGTCGTTGGAGTCATATCACTTGTACCCGCTCGCCATGCACCAGAAATCGGCAGAACCCCTTTCGACATTCTGCGGAATTGCAATGGAAACAACGGCTTCAAACACAACAACCAGCGCCAATGTCTCGTGGTTATCTACTCTGGGTGGATTAATCCGCGTCGACAGCGACTACTACATTGTTACCACAGCCCACCGCCCAGAGCAGGATACCGACACCAGCACAACGGCCAGCGCAGCTGGGCAGTCTTCTCCGGCAGACACCTTGGTGGATGATGACTTCGCCGATGACGCCCAGCCGGCCCTCGTTATAGTCCCGGACCACATCCTGGAGGAGCCAGAGAACTGCTTTGGGGATGGCGATGTCCCAATCCTCTCCCCTAGCAGCTTGGAAGCACGCAAACGAATAGAATTCACGCCAGACTCCAATGTCATAGAAGGAACTGACTGGCGCTTACTCCCCGTAAGCAAGTCGAAGCTTCTCCCCAATTTCTTGAAGACTAGAGCCACCAGCACACTTGACAGCGAGCTGGAATACGTCCAAGATAGTACCTATACTGCAGGTGGTCGCCAAGTTCTCGTATACAGCGGCGTTAGCGGCATGGTCGAAGGGTCGGTGTCTGATAATCCTTCGTTTTTGATTGGGGACTATTTGTCCCCACCAGAAGTGTGGATGGTGGCGCTTCACGACTCCGGTAAGTATCCGCCTCGTCACCAAGTCGCCGTTACTATTTGTACCTGACTGGAGTTATAGGACAGCTACAACGCGGAGACTCGGGCTCGTGGGTAATCGACAAGCGGGAAATGAAGGTCGTAGGAACGATAACAGCGATATCCCGATCTGTGGCCTATTGCGTCAAGATGTCAAAGCAGCTATCAGAAATTGGCCAGAGACTTAATCAACAGGCTGCTGCAGAGATCCCATCGGCGCTCAGAATACTTATAGATAAGGCATTTGCGTTGCGATCCGACGCTAAAACCAACCAGCAAGCTCAGTTGGTCCTATCTGAGATCTTCTCCTCAGAATTTCTACTACAGCTTCCAACGTCCGGATCGTGCGTTAGCAAGCTGGAGGTTGCCCTAAAGGAACTGCTTGAACCTCGAGCTTCCGACATTGACAGCTCCTCATGGGCTCAAGATGTGTTGAGGCCATTAATACTGAGACACACTGAGGCTGAGTGGGAAGACATCCTAGGAAACTTTGAGCCATGGTGGGAAGAACACGCCAATGATTTGGCTGTCACGCCTGGCATTAAGCTAATTAGGGATGACCGGGACACGTACAGGAGAATGGTGGATGCATACGAAAACAGTACGACAAACTTCCAGGTGCCGCCTGTAAGCTGGGAACAATCTAAACCGAGTCACGATGGACATCTCAGTGCCGACCTGCCTGGAGGGGAAGATGCAAGGGCCCGACCGGCTCTGGAAAGTGGCCGCTCGCAAGACACGTTCGCGAGGGTAAGGCTTGGCTTCCTGGCTCGTCTCATCAGGCTCCTTAGCTGCTGTACCGCCCGCGATGAGGAGCATCAGCCCAGAAACGTGACTCCCGTGCCCCATGCCAAGGCTACATCCAGGCAACAGGAAAAGCAGGCGGCCCCGGCAGAGAAAGTCCCGACGCCTGGGAGAAGATTGCAGGTGCCGGAGAAGCCACAACGAACATCATCGGATAGAAAGGGGCCATTGAACGAGGAGACGCCTGACATATTGGAGAAACCCCATCCAGTGGAGGAGGTAAAGACACTGGACATATCAGGTGAAACAGAACCCAAGGTACCGCCTCCTCAGCCGGAACCCATCTCGGCGGAGGCGGAGCCTACTCCGCCCACCGAAGAACCTCAAAAATCTCTCCTCCCCCCGCAATCACCGGAGCTTAAGGGCAGGAAATGTCTGGTTTTGGACCTCGACGAAACCCTCGTACATAGCTCCTTCAAGGTTTGAAACCCTAGCCTCCGGGCACCAGCTACCCTAGCTAACGGCTCTAGATTCTTCACCAAGCCGACTTCACCATACCTGTAGAAATCGAGGGAAACTATCACAACGTATATGTAATAAAGCGACCAGGTGTTGACGATTTCCTGAAGAAGCTAGGAGCCCTCTACGAAATAGTAGTCTTTACAGCCTCTGTCAGCAAGGTAAGCGGGGTGCCCTCTAAACTCTTTGGTTATGGGTGGCTAATTCACCACAGTACGGCAACCCTTTGCTCGACCAGCTAGACATCCACAAAACCATCCATCACCGGCTATTCCGAGAGAGTTGCTCTAACCACAACGGAAATTACGTCAAAGATCTGGCCCTGATAGGTCGGGACCTGAAGGATACAATTATCATTGACAACTCTCCTGCGGCCTACCTATTCCACCCAGATCATGCGATACCAATTACCAGTTGGTTTTCAGATGCGCATGATGGCGAGTTGGCCGACTTGGTCCCTTTCCTCGAGGACCTAGCCGTAGTCGAGGATGTCAAACTGGTACTTGACACCTTGATCTAGCCCCAAACATGCTGCAGAAACAGACACACAGAACTTTGCCTAAGCGGTCTGCCTGCCTGCCTGCCTTCCTGCCTGCCTAGACGAAATAGGACGAGGCAACATCACCTAGATACTTGGTCTAGGAAGTGCGCCATTCCAGCTCCGGCTGGCCAGAGATTACGGAATTTTCCAGTCTTATTCGTAATTTCACCGTACATTAATACAATGTTGAGACTGAAGTCACCCGATCATTCTTAGTGCCAAGTCCCCATCAAGATTAGGGTGATGGCCGTGCCAACGGTGACCTCGTGCTTTGCCCTTTGATCGTGCCAATACAAGGGTTCATACCATACGAAACCGGTGTCTAGGTACCTACCTGGCCCAATTGACGCTTCATAAAGCCTAAGATAGCACCGAACTAGAAGCCTCTTCGAAGATCATAGCACCTGCTAGAAAGGCCCAAGGGCAGATTGCAAGGGACCTCATCTATCAACCCCTTCTTGGCCGGCTTGGGACCAAGGCCCTTCTGTGCGCTGCATCCATGCCGTTATTTGCTAATACCTAGCTCCCCAGGTACCAAGAGTGCGATCAGCCCGAGCTGAATCACTGAGCCAAACGGGTGGCCGCCATTCTGATCTAGGGCAGCGCTAGTGAAGTTCACAACCTGATTTGAAACTATGAGGCGCGACAATACGCCACTAGTGCTACAGTCCGAGCTACGCTGGATTAGCGAATCGGCAGGGCGCCTTGGATGCCGCTAGAGACGGCTCCAGGAACTCCCCAGTACCGGAGTCCGAGCACATCTGAACTACGATTGGCGGCCGAAGATCCTGGTGCTTTCAAGCTTAGTGTTGGCAGAAATGGGCCGGACGATCGGTTAGCCGTTCTTGGCCGTCGTTCGAGGGATACCAGGTTATTCCGGGGAAGATTCGTTGGCTAGTCCCTACAATCCATGACATCTTACAGTCAGATCATGGAACCCCCAGTAAGAATCAGCGACCACGGACGCTGGAGCCTCCGTTGCACTCCAGATATACCCCGAATTTCGAAACCCCCTCGGCACTTTCCTTCGAAATAAGGTGACATGAACCCAAGCAGACCCTCACCCCACCGAACGCGGTGCTTGAATCTCTTATGCATGTCTATTCCCCACAAACTCCGTGGGAGTTCCTCGTTTCTTTCCATCGAGCATTCCTGTCTTCACGTACCCTGGGGAAGTATTGTTCAACATGGCGACGGCTCTAACGGCTAACATCTATTCTGCTTTATTTATCACCCTAGCCGCCGCGACGATCACCTTGGTCTTGCGTTTATTCGCCCGAATCTTAACGAGAGTGCAGTTTGGTGTCGATGACTGTTTTGTTCTCATAGCATACGTGCGTGAGACCGTTCCCTGGCTGCATGAAAGACTATTTTCTGACTACATTGCCTGACTAGTTGTTCGCCCTCACTTGGTGTGCATTGATGGTGTTATGTACGTATCGCCGTTTGTGAATTGAGGTTATTCCTGACATGTTCTAGGGACCGAAAAAGCTGGTCTCGGCAAAACGCTCGACCAAATCGACTTGAGTACGAATGACGCCCTTCGAGCTTCTCGAATGTATCTCTATTTCTTAGAGCTTTCCTATGCGACCTCGCTGGCATTTTCCAAGTTTTCCATCTTGAGTTTCTACTGGCGCCTCTTCAGCACATCAGGCATCAGGTTACCCATCATCACCTTGGCTGTCTGCTCGGTACTTTGGCTTGCCTTGAGAGTAAGAGGATCCTGCCCAATTGGCAGCATTTTTGCCATTTGCTAACCGGATGCAGACATTCATCGCCATCTTTCACTGCATACCGCCGCAAGCTTTCTGGGAAAACATACAAGGTGCAACCTGCAGCATTAATGACTCGGAGTTCTTTTTCTGGAGTGTCCTGGCCCACTTGGTTCTGGATATTTGCATAATCGTGCTGCCGATCCTTCAGATCCGAAAGCTTCAGCTTCGGACTCACCAGAAGATCGGTGTTGCAAGCATGTTCTGCTTCGGCATCTTGTGCGTAATTCTATCAGATTCCCCACACCCCTAAGCAAATTGAACTGGGCTAATGTATTGATGAAACAGCGTTTGCGTGGCCTCAATCGTCGTTCTGGTCTTGTCCAGGCAGTTTGACGCCTCAAATCCAGAGCTACCCTTCAATGTCGCCGGTATCATGATTTGGGCCTCGGTGGAAGTCAACCTGGCTGTCTTCTCTGGTTAGTACCTTGCCCGTATTTATCCAGGGAGACTAAGTGCACTTGCTTATTCATTTCGTAGCATGTCTTCCGATGTTGCGACCTATATTCAAGATTGCTCTGCAGCGACTGGGACTCAGTTCTGGTCGCTCAAGCCGCGATCAATACAATCCAAGCAAACCGATATCGTTCGTCAAAATGCGTTCCGTCACGGTAAAAAGCAGCAAGAACGGAATTGCCGACAACGACTCTACCCGAGAACTTGCCGCTGTGGAACGAGACGCCACCCCTCTGAGCGAGGAAGACATCCACGACCAACCGCATGGAATTCGAACGCTCATCTCGACCGGCAACATGGATCCAGTTGAAGTTGGGCGGACATCGCCCGAGGACAATATGCGCGCTATTTTCGTGAAGAACGAGACCACCGTCAGGTCAGAGCGGGTACGACAGTGACCATTCCATAGATGGCATATAAAGAATACAATGCAAGAAATAGAGCGTATGCTGGAATCTAAAAATAAACAATTAGCCGGGCCGGAAGTTTCTTGACTGTATAGACTGCTGACTGCAATATGCTACATACCTAGAGCTAACATAGTGATCTTCAGGGGTGGTAAATATGGACCCATATGAACATTAGGAGAACAAGTAGGACATTGAAGAAATTCATGCTCGTTGAAGTTCAAGATCCTTCTTCTCGGCCACTATCATCAAATTTCGAGGTGAGACCTTGAAATCGAAAATCGGTACGATGTCCACTTGGTCTGCACTCTGCTCAACGAGGTACCAGTACCGATCCAGTGCAATCACGCTCTCTACAATTTTGCAGCAGAGAACACTGAGCGTCCATAAGATCGCGATTTGTCCTTCACACTTCCTATATCGCTCCTCATAGGCCACCAATTCTTCAGTTGAGATTTTCTCGTAGTTGATGGCCAAGCAGTCCATCGCTCTGCGCGCAAATGTTGTGAAGTCAACAAGATCCCCCTTTCTAGTCCCCCAAGCCGGTCTCGTATCTGTGTCAACTTTGATACCTTTGTCAAAGAGGAGTTTCTCCATGATTGCACGATACACACGCCGTTTTCCAAATGCCGATTTCTCTGGGGGCAGTGCTGCTTCTGTATCTCGTTTCTCCCAATTGTTTGGCGCCTGGCAGCCCGTCATCAATGCTGTCGGGCTTAACGCGACGTTGTGCTGCCTCAATGCCAAGCTGATTGGGAAGCCCGACGGATGGCTGGCGGATCGAGCGACTATGTGATTGTAGCAACAGCCTATGGCAGCTAGAGACACAATAGAAGGTACTGTCGTAAAGTACCGAATCATGTGCTCCGCCAAGCTTCCACAAGCATGAAGACCAACGAGCATGCACTTCTCCGGGCCGGCCCATTCCTCGATCATAGTATCCAGGGTGGAGGTGCCATCGATCCAGTGAACTACATGTCTTAGTCTGCTCTCCGATAGACCGAGAGATGCAGCAAACGCTTGCGAGCCCGCGACCTGTGACTTGCTGCCATCAATCGCTAGGACTCGCAGCTGTGGGAAGAGGTAAGCAAGGCTAACGGAGAGGTAACCCTGTCCGGAACCCATGTCGACGATATGGGTGATGTTTCTGCTCTGGCAGATATCCTGAATATAGGCTACTGCCCTCGAAATCTCCGCAATTTTCTTTGTCTTCATACGGTCACGTAGGACTCCGGGCAGGGGAACCGTTGAACCCTCTCGCTGGCACCTTGGAAGTGCGAGTGACCTGAGCGTGCTCAGCCAGGTGGTCAGCGTCTCTGGCCGACTTTGCGCCGGCTGCGACTGAATCTTGCGATCACTCGATTCTAATACGAAGTCCTCGTCGATGCTATCGATAAGATCCTGCTGTGCTAGACGATGGTCAGGCCATAAAGACCACCACGTAGCCCATTCTTCTGGGAGGGCTTCCCAGGCGTTGTAGACCAGAGCGTCATTAACGTGAATGCCACCCGTGATTTGTCGGATGAGAGGCGTAGCTATGAAACTGCATAACTCTTCGGTGTATCTATCCCGGCTGTCATACGAATTCGGAAGGAAGGACATTGTGCATGATGTGGTGAGCAGGGGCCCATGGTAGACTACTCTGCTAGTGTGGTCTCCAGCCGCGGCAGGCCAAGTAGGAAAGTTGTCGTTGCTTGGCTAGATATTCTCCGGAATACACGCGATCAAAGGGAAAAAACGCTGCGAGCGCAAAGTGTGCAAGGCGCAGCCCGGATAGCAAGTCATGAATGCCACCAGGGAAATTTTCCAGAGCCGCCCCACAGCATTCCTAGTGAGCAGCCATGAATCTGGTCACGTGAGATACTCTGTACGATAGCGGAGAGAATCCCCATCCAGAGTCTCTTGCAGAGCTGTAAACTGCCAATGCTCCGAACTTTGAGGTTCCCATTGCTATTATATATTTGTAATGCTTCACATCCCCTCAAGCATCTATGGTTAAGCCAAGGCACTCAAGAGTGACATTTTAGTCAGAAACAGTGCTTTCCTGTGTGAGAAATCCCCCCACTACTTTCAAAACTCTGTCTCTAAGATGGCCCTCGACATGACACATATGACTCCCGTTTGCAAAGGTAATCCACCGTACACGCGGTATAAGCTCGAAAAATGGAATCTGACCTATGTCGTGCGACGTGTCGTACTCTCCATTGTAGACTAGAGTGGGCGCGGTGATGCGCGGGAGGCGTGGAATGCTTGTCCAGCCTAGCAATGAGCCGTTACGCACTAGAAGCGAGGGACCGTTCCTAGATGACAACGGAGATAAGTGGCTGCTATTTCAGAGTTCATTGAATCTGTGCGACAAGGTATCGCTACGAGTGAAACCAAGTAAAGGAGAAAGAAATGAGTAATCCAATACCTACATTGCTCCGTAAACCGTCTTGTCCTCACTCAGATTCTTAAATGCTTGTATCAAGTCGGGCGGGAGCGGGTCCTCTCGGCATAAAAAGGTCTTGTTGAAAACCATCAATGCTTCCTGGTAAGCTGGGTTCTCGTAATCACCATCTCGCTCATGCTTGTCCAGTACTCTCTGGATATCGACAGGTAGCTCCGCCCTGCGCAATTTTACGCCTTGCATGGAAAGTTCCTGGCTAGCCAGTCCGCTGGCCAATACGAGTCTCTGCAATCCGCGCGGTTGACTCGCAGCGAAAGCAGCCGCGAGCATGCCCCCCCAGCTCTGACCAAGGAGGTGGAACCCAGGACCATCCCGTAGGTTCAGAAAATCAAGCAGATTGTCTAGCTCGGCAATGAATAAAGACTCTTGCCAGAAAGCTTTGTCGCCGGCTCTTTGCCGGAGGTGAGTCGAGGATCCGCAGCCAATTTGATCGTAAAACACTACGGGTATGCCGTATTGCAGCCAGAGGTTCGCGAAGGAAAGTAGATACTCATGGCCAGCACCCGGCCCTCCGTGGAGAACCACAACCGGTGGTGCGCCGCTCGATAGGTTGCCGTAAGCCTTGTAGTAGGTAAAGCAAGGGGTATCATTATCTCCAGGAATCTTGAAAGGGATCCTACCTTCCATGCTAGGAGCTTCCGGCATTGTTGCGTCTCGAGAGGAGGTATCCGCAAGCGTATAGGGGCGGAGCGGAGATAACGGAAGGCTATCTGAGAGACGCGCACTGTTCTGATAGAGGAATCCCGGACAGATTTGCTCTACATTTGGCAGCAGGCACTAACAAGTGACGAAACAAGGCTCTAGCAAAATTTACCGGGATTATGCTGCTAACTGTAGATCAAATGTGTTTCCAGCTGGACTTCGAAAACCAAGAGATGTTGCACTCATATTAGCTAGAGGATAGGGGTGAAAGGAAGATGCCGATTTATGCCAAGACGGCCCCCAAATATCACGGAAGCATAGATTCTTTACACTACCGACATCCCTATCAACGTACAGCTCATTGATTACTTGCTTACCTCGATAACCAATTGAATCGATCCCTGGTGTACCATTTAATATATATCTGCACTTTGCCACACGGGGACTTTGACATCGGAGGGCATTCGGCCCATCGCCCCCCCAGTGCGTGGTCGCTAGTCTCCACTTCGACAGAAGATCCAAAATCGCTTCAAGGCGAAGGGCCATACTCTATCCGACGACGGATCATTGGAGGACTTCTAGGCCCCATCGTACCAGTGACTGGCTTGATATGCTAGTATCCCGGGCATAGAATGCCAACTTTTGTCAGTCGCTTGATCCGAACTCACCAACTCCCATGCCCTATCCCTGTCGACGATCCCATGAGTTCACCTTGTCCCTATCTTCAAGTCTTGAATTAATCAGAGTCTCTTGGTCTCATCATGTCTAGTCAGTCTAAAGATGGAGTCCTTACGATCTGCGGAAGTCTTCTGGGGGTTTCATCTATCGCCGTTGGGCTTCGATTAGTGGCGCGTAGGAGGCAGCAGGTGTTGTTTATGGCTGACGATGTGCTAGCCGTTAAAAGTCTGGTAAGCATTTAGATGAAAGCTAGAGTAATCCATCTTGCTGAAAATTTGTAATCCTTGTAGATCTCATTCGTTGGGCCCGTAGTAGTCTCTTTCATCAGTGTGTTGCTTCCGCGGTCTTGCTCCGCATGTTGTCAACGCGACTTGCTGACTTTGTAGTAGTTAGCAACGGGATTGTTAGCTATGACTTTTTGCCGGCCGCGGCAGGTGAAATTCCGAGTAAAGTACAACCCGCTTACGGTATTCATCTATCTCCGCTAGTAACATGAGCGAGTATCACATTGCATGGGATGTCTTGAGCACCACCTCTCTGACCTGCATAGAGCTCAGTGCCATCTTCTTCTACCGGCGTGTCTTTTGCATCAGCGGGAGACTTCGCTACCTCAACATGGCCACCCTTGTTACAATAATCATAATGATCCTGTGGCTCATCGTCTTCCAGTTTTTGACCGGCTTCTAGTGTGGTGCCCACTTCTCCGCGGTCTGGGATGGCAGCTATTGCGATATTGCACCTTATCCTTTCCCTTCCTCTACGGATTTGCTGTTTCCGACTTCTTGCTTGATACTTGGATCCTACTTCTTCCAATCTCTTCCATCTTACAGCTTCACGGACCACGGTCGAAAAGACTTGCCATACTCGGCATTTTCCTCTTGGCCTGTATCGGCTTCGGCACCTCTATCGCTCGCATGGTGCAGTATATCGAGATTGAGATTGAGGGCCCAGCTTACTTCGTGAATCACGATAGAGAACTTAATCGCGAATCCCTTGATATCAGACCTCTCGTCTCAATTTAAGCTAATCAACTCGATCTCTTAAGCGCAATTACTGCATCGTTATTTTTCACCATGCTGGAGACGGGCTTATCTCTTGTGGCTATATCTCCCGTTCCTGTGGTTTCTCTTTGCCTTGGTCACTCCGGAGAAGGCCATTGTAGTCTCCACAGTGTTCTTTCACTTCCGTCCGTGCGTAGTAGAGCGCAGAGAGCAATTCGGGTCCGTCACCAAGAAGGACTAAGAGCCAGAGGAAGAACACGCCACAATGTGCATTATCAGCCGGACCCCACTGTGTATCATCGAACAACTCTAAAATACTCGATGGTGAATCTCATAAGTTGGAAACCCAAAACTAGGCTATGCCATGAAAGCGGGCTTATAACTGCAATGGAACTAGGATGCAAAGATTCGAGTCTAGGGCATTTCAAGCATTGCTATAAGGGACATCTACTTTCACGCCATAAATACTTGCTTATAGTCTGCATTTTAGAGAAGATGACTAGGAAATCCCCTATATACACGTAAATTAAACTGTTGAAACGTTGGTTTCTTCGCTTATTTGATGTAGTCCTCCCCTAGAGCCCACTTGCTCTTGTCGTAGCTCTTCGGCCACACACCGCTCTTACCAGGTGCCAAGATACCGTTGGGGTCTAGGGCGTTCTTGATGGTCTCGTTCAGCTTCATAAGAGCATGGTCATTAAAGTCGTATGTATTGGCCACCTGGTCCATCAGTCCGATGTGTGTGCGGAACTCTCCCCAGCCGTTGTCGGCGCAATCCTTGATCATGGTACGCACAAGCCACTGGGCGCGGCGCCGCATGTCGGGATCTTCGCGGTTGTATACGACGCAGATCACGTTATCTGAGCAAATATTTAGCTAGGTGTCCTCAATCAAACTGCAATTAGTATGGTATACTCACGCATTTCCCTCATACCAATGCTGAGGATACCGAAGTAGTCCAGCTTGGCCTCAGCGAAGCGCTTCTTGGCCATGCTATATTGGTTCCACGCCGACTTTCCGTCCACCTTGGAAATGGGTGAGAAAGAGAGGAAGGTGCAGTTCGGGATCCACCTGTCAAATAGAGTTAGTGACATTATGGCGGGAACCTGTAGCAGGCGAGTGCTTACTGGTTCAGCCAACGGAGCTCATCCCAAGTAGGGAGACCCATCATGGTCTCAGACCGGCAATGCAGCGTGCTGAACTCCTCCTTGCGATCCTCGAGCTTGAAGAAGCGGCTTCCCGGAACCTGGAGCATCTCTTTCTTGATGACCCCGAATAGGGCCTCGCGGACCGGGGGCGGACCGTATACGGCACCGATGTAGACCCAACGTCCAAGGTTAACAATCTTTGCCGCTTCGTCAAGTTGTGCTTCTGTCAACGGAACATCTAGACCACCGTCTGTATATTTGGTCCGCGGGTGGTAGTGGGCAGCGTCAAGTGAGATGTGCCGCAAGCTGGCGGCGTTCTGTAGCACCATGCTCACGCGGAGCGGGCGGATGATATCGACAACGGCGGCAAGATCCTCGTCCTTCTCGTATGTGACCATGAACGGCTCGAACCCGTGTGGATTGGGCATCAGCCATACTCCCATCTTAGTCACAATACCATTATTGCTCTGAGAAAAGATGCCGTCATTGACGGGACCGAAGCCGTAGGGGAACAGCTGCCAGCACTCGTTAGGCTGCTGGTCCGCCGGTGGGACGCCATTCTTAGCCTGGACGCGCCCCTCGGGGCTTTGCATAGCCCCCATACCGGTCCGGACGACCTGGCCGTTGGCCAAAATCACCTCCATACCGCAGTGCATCATCCAGTGGTCGCCGTAGGGCGTGAAGCCGACGCCATGGTCAAGTGCGTTTCCAATAATGGAACCGTATCCCAGCTCCGGGGAATCCAGCCAGACCTTATCGTTGAGCTTGTGGTCATTAAGGTACTGCTGCAGTTGAAGATATGTCACGCCGGGCTCGACGAGCGCATAGCAATCGTCGGCGTTGACCTCGAGGATGCGGTTGAGATGCTTGCCCAAGTTCATGACAAGACTGCCCTTGACGCGGGGGGCAGCACCACCGTAGCCGATGTTGTGACCTTTGCTGAATGTCCATACCGGGACAACGAACTCGTTGCAGAGCTTGACTACCTCTTGGACATCTGCTACAGACTTGGGATGTACGAGAGAGCTGCCCACAAACTCTTCTCGGTCGTACAAGTAGTGCATGTCATGAGTCTGGCAGTCTGTAACCTGGTAATCCCCATCCTCGAGGGGGGTGTCGACTGTGATGATGAAGAGATTTTCTTTGCCAACAATGGCTTGGAGTCGAGAGGCGAAATCCTGGAACGTTTGGATGGTGAGGTTGGGAGGAAGAAAGCGGGGCACCGGAGCTTTCCCAGAGCTCGCACCGTTGGTAGGGGAAGTTGCCGAGGGCGACATTTTCCCGACTCTGCTACTAATGAAGAAACGTGAAAATTTGTGTGACTAATGGCTGCAATTGGATGGGGATTCCTTACAGGCCGAGACATGTAGTGGATGTTCTGAGGACTATTGGAGGCATTTCTCGCTTCATGTGAGTTCTTTTATAACTTGAGTCAATTATCACCAAAAATACTGTAAATACTCCCAGAATGGCCGTGCGTGAGAAGTCTGCCCATAGCGGCACCGCCACATAACGGGCCGGTTTAGAATTCTCGTTGGACTGCCGCATTGGGAAGCTTTTAGTCGAACCATGACAGTTGTTAGTGATGACGTAAAGTATCTTGTAGCTTGCAGGAGGTGGCCAGCCATTTGGCCGATGGCGACGGCCGTGCATCAAATGCCCGTGGCATAGCCCTTATGCTGCGCCCCAAATGGATGAACGCATGCCCAAAACACGTAGTATCATTCTAGATGTCGGACCTCCGCAAACCTAAAACTGCTGGAATGATCCCTGAAGAAACCAACTATACGTCCAATGAGAAATTGAGACCGACAGAAACAAAAGATAGGCGTTAAACAAAACAATAATAAAATATAAAAAATATGCCTTGCACTTAAGTACTTGTCCGGACAACCCCCTTCGGGCGGTGGTTGATGCTAAGATCAGGCATGAGTAGAGTACCAAATCGGGCGAGGAGACACGAAGGCGACGCGATGAATAAATCTCGGTCCAAGGGAGTTCCCGAAACTCCGTGTTAGGGGTTCCTCACTCCTGGTGGTGCTATGAGGCTGGTGAAGCTAGGAAGCCTCGCTGTATGCCTCCTGCCACGTTTTCAGACTCTTCGGACCGTCTCATGGCGGAGCAAGCACATTCCTTGTCGGGGAAATAGTTATTCATCTCAGTTTCGTTTAATCTACCGTTCTAGGTCGATGAGAGGGGGGACACTGGTGGGTGAGCTTCAAGGAATAAGCTTTGGCGAGAAGCAGAAATGCCAGCTCCAGAGTCATCGATACTACATCAAGGCACCCACAACCAACTCTCCGTTAAAAAGTCATCGTACCTCAGTTTTCAATTTCTTCCCGCTTTAGCCGACATCTGTAAACAGAGAGTCTGGATCCCTGGTTATCCTCAACGCCTCTGTCAAAGCTGTCTACTCTACTCTAGCCGCAAAGATGGGGCCTACTATTCACGCAAATTCCATTCCAATCACGCTCACCCAGACGTTTGACGCTGTGGAGAGCGACAAAGTATCCACTCGAACAAGCATCGACACCCTCATCCTCCCGCCTGCAGATCCCGTCCATCGCTGGTGGTGGGACCGATGCGCGCCGTTGATGGTTGGATTACTGCAAAGCTCCGAGGCCTACACTCCGGAGCAACAGGCAGACCACATGCACGTGTTCCGCGATGCTGTGGTTCCCACCTTCGGGCCCCCTACTGCAGAGGCTGGCGTCATACCTCTACTGACCCTCGATGGCTCGCCGTTCGAGCCGTCTTGGAACTTCACAAACAAGGGGAGCGTCGTGCGCTACACCTTTGAGCCACTTGGTCCCAGGGCCGGAACGCCGAGTGATCCTTTTGCCGAGGAAATCGTTCCTAGCCTCATACCTATGCTGGAGCGCGTTTCTTCCGATGTGGACTTGCGCTGGTTCAAACAGATCATGGACCAGTGGTTCATTCAGGGCGACAGCTCCTTGGTCAAGGCCGCGAAGGAAGCCTTGCCGCCGCACGTCAAACGAATACCCCAGATCTTTGTGGCCTTCGATATGAAGGCCGAGAAGCGCATGATGAAGGCCTACTTATTCCCTGTTCTCAAGCATCTTGCCACCGGGGAGACAACCGAGAACCTGACTTTCGACATGATTCGAGGACTCCAGCCCGGCGGTAACCAGCTCAAGGCCGCCGCTGACAAGCTTCAGAAGTATCTAGCCACTTCTAAGGTGCGATGCCCGGTGGAGATGGTGGCAATCGACTGCATCGACCCATCCAAGGCGCGCGTCAAAGTCTATGCCCGAGCCAATGCAAATTCGAAGGCCGTCTTGCGCGATGCCTGCACCCTCGGCGGAACTCAAACCGATGAGATGTCTATGAAGGGGTTGGAGATGGCCGAGAAGGTCTGGCACCTCCTGCTAGACGAGCGCGGAGGGATGGCTGAGGATCAGAACAAGGCGCCTCGGAACTCTCAGACAATCCACAAGGGCGTTTGCTTCGTGTTTGAGCTGAAGCAGGGTGTCGAAAGAGTCGATATCAAGGCCCACATCCCGTGGTGTCAAACTAGCGCCAGCGACCTCCACACGATCGCGAACTTCACGAATGCCCTGGGCGCCCTCGGCTGGCATGACTCCGCATCCAAATACGCAAAGGGCACAATGGAGACAGCTACATTGCAAGTTACCCTCTTCAAGACCATTCTCTAACGATGCTAACCGATTTTAACCGATCAGTACTGGGCAAGATTACTCTAAATCCGGCGCACTCTCGTATGTCTCGTACAATTATAGTGAGAAGGGGGCGTACATGTCGTCATATTTTTCGCCGATGGTGCAGGAGCAGTAGGGAACAGGTAGCCATGGTCTAAAGTTGCTCGGATATTGGCTTTCGCCTCTTTACCTTGTACATTCACCAGAATTTCCGTATTCTGCAGTAGGAATTGAATTTCTTCTGAATTTCGCTTAATTTTATCCTCAAAAATCCATCGAGGCGGTGAGCACTGAGATACATAGGATGGCATGCGTCCCGTCAAACGCGGCTTCAAGTAAAAAATATCGCCACCTCCTGCTGTCCTATTGACTCTTGCTTATCGGTACCGCGAGCGACTGCTACCGTGATGAACAACGTCAGCGTATAGTCCAATACTGTACCGGTGGTCAATGGTCATGGCTGTGCATATGGACTCCGGTATTAGAGCCCAAGGTCCGTATCAAACATGTCACAGAGTCGTCCCAACTAGCTTCATAAAGAAGGCTCAGGAAGTTACCGAGCTCTTCGGACTGCTCATTGCTGTGCCCCTGGCTATTCGGTTATGGCAAACAAGGGCACGGAGCCCAGCGATTGTGGCTTTCGGGGCGTTTCGAAACATTCATGGATGGCTTGCCTAACTAAGAAAGTAGGTGCCGGAGCTCGACAAGATTCCGGGGTAGCGCACGCTTGGGCGCCTTGTCTGATCTCAACCCCTGGCATAAAGGCAGACCACTCCACTACCATAGCTGTGGCTATGCGGAATTCCACCGCACGCGTATGGCACCTATAGGATAGCTACCTTACCGCCGGAAAGAATACGAAGTGTCTCACCAGAGTGCCTCTTTGCATTAGCCACAGGGCGCAGAGATACGACATCGCAACGGTAGATGATTTTGGACATATCCGCGCGCTACAGAGCGCCGGTGACATCATAGTTGGTTCGGAAACGAGCCTGTAGCGATGGGCGGCATTCGCATCTCTTTCGCTTTTTCTACCTAGCGCCACCGTGCGCCCTGGCAGAAAGCAAATATATATACTACCATCACGGTCGACGACATTGATTTTTCTCATCACACAGCAGCGAACAGCATAAAGCCCAATCACCAAATACAACCAACAAACTCAGCAATCAATCACATCAATCCGCAACTAGCAACCATCATGTCTGGCCCTCCCCCCAACGCAGTGACCGAGCGTCTCATCATCCCCGTCAATGGCGGCGTTGATGACTGGAAGGAGCAGCTCAAGACCTTTCTCCTCACCCTCAAGAAGCAGCCCGGCTACCTTCGCACCCGCTGGGGCCCTTGGGAAGAGAACATGCAGAAGCTTGATCTCATCATCGGTACGTACTCCTTCCCATAACTCTCAACACCCCTGATATCCGGGCTTCTTGCTGACAGCGCCCTCCCCTAAGGCTGGGAGAGTCCTGATGCCGTTGCTGCCTTCCGGCAGTCGGAGGACTTTGCGAATGCCATGTCTCAGATGAAGCAGGCCAGCTCCGGAGACTACGAGTTCTACTACCTCAAGTTCAAGCCCTTGGCCCCCAAGGAGGCCGTCGACTCACCCATCGCCGAGGTCATCACCATCACGCACTGCACCGGTGATGAGGATCAGCTCCGGGCTCATGTTGAGAAGGTCAAGGCGCTCCCGGGATGCAACGGTATGGCTAGCGGCTTTTCCACCACTGAGGTGGCCGGCTCTGGCAGGGTCTTCGTGGCTGCTATTGGATGGGCAAATCTCGAGGCTAGCCGCGCCGCTGACAAGTCTATCTACACCCCTACCGGTGCTGGAGACGTTGAGAGGCACCACTGCAACTTTCGCTTCCCCATCAAGGGTTTCAGCGTGACCAACTAGATGTAGCCTCGGCTTGCAATTGCATCTTCTTTTCATCTCATTACTAGGTAGCAATACTGCCAGGGTCAATCGTTTTACATCATCATCAGATAGCCAATTCATTTACGTCAATCCTTCAACTTCATCCCGAGCTAGTAAATTCGAAGAACCTTCGACCGGGAGCAGGGGATTTTTTATTCTAGTCATGGTGTAGCAGGCATTATCATGCCTCAAAGTGTCAAAACACATCGCAGCCGTCATCTCCTTGTAGTTGTCCGCACATCTCGAGTACGACCTGGACGATGTGATGAGACCAGTACTAAAAGTTTATGCATTGGCTCGACAACGGTAGGGAAGCTATCATGGGACTTAGCCCTTCCTGGAGGTACAGAGGAACTTAAAATGCGTAGACCGTTCGTGGCTTGGTCAGGTTGTTTCAGAAAAAAAGAAAATCGGGTTCAGCGGAGGCAGTGCACACGGTGCGTGGGCGGGGTGCAGCCCTGGATCTCTAGATTGGGAAATATTATCCAACTGTTGTTTCGTCCCAACTTCATCGCCAACCCGCTAGCAAGTCCACCACAACGACAGCGTTGCTCTCGGACTCCCGTTGGGGCAAGCAAATAAATACATAGGTACTCAGTTGGTGGGCCCGGCGAACAGCCACTTCCCAAGAGCTTAAGATTCTGCGTGGATTCTAGGGCTTTCGATCACTTCCACCGTCCCTGTCTTCCCCAGCTTCGATTCTCGCATACAATAGACTGACGGCGTTTGCGAAATTGAAACGAGCCATCTCCCGTCCTGCTAATTGCCGCCATGACTCGAAAAATACAGAACATAGCTGTCGCCGGGGTGAGCAAGCATTTCTTTGGTCTTGCTGCGCTGGGCTAAGCGATCTAATGCATGCAACAGGCCACCGGAAATGTCGGCAAAGAAGTTATCAAGAACCTCCTTCGGTACGAAGGTTTTACCATTACGGCATTGGTGAGGAAGCCATCCGACTTGGGCCCGCAGATCAAGACTCGTGTTGTCGACTTTTCCTCGCTGGAATCCGTAGCAGATGCTCTACACCACCAGGATGTTCTGATTGACACCACGAACACACACGATGGTACTTCTATCCTCCTGATTGATGCGGCCGCAAAGGCAGGTGTCTACCGTTACCTCCCGCCAGACTTTGGCCTTGATCCCTTCAACAAGGGGATGCAGGCGCTTCCCGTCTTCGCCGGCAGAGTCGCCCGGGATCGCCATCTCTTTGAGAAATGCCAAGAAACGGGCATGACCTGGACCATTGTTTGCAACGGTGCATTCCTAGACTGGAACCTTCGGTCTGGCTTCATGGGCATTGATCTCTTCCGGAAAAAGGCTACACTTCTCGACGGCGGCGCAAACGTGCATGCCTGGACCACCTTGGCATCTGTCGGAAAGGCGACCGCGGGCATTGTGTTGCATCTGGAAGAGACCGAGAACCGTCCCGTATACGTTCACTCTGTCTACAAGAGCGAACAGCAGATGGTTATGATGGCAAAAGACGCCTTGGGCTCAGAGGGCTGGGAGGTGGAGGAGAAGGAGGGGAAAGCCGTTTTTGACAAGGCGATTGCAGACTTTAACGCCGGGATACACACTCTTCAGGTCATGAGTGGAATGGTTCTCTACGCCAACACACAGTCCGACATCGCGCACCCCTGGTCTGCGTCAGACAACGCATTGCTCGGGCTGACGGAGCTGCCAGACGATGGGCTAAAGGAGCTCATAAGCACAATAGGAAAGTCGGGCTGATAGAAGTGCATATCTAGATGAAGAACGACCACCATTCGGGCATGCCGTAAATTCGCATATATGGACAATCTATATAGAAGCCAAGGATGGGCACATTCTCAGTAATTTAACTATGCCTATGAAGTATTTGTATCATCACACAAGGTACTATGCCGAGGTGCCTAGCAAACTAAACCTGCCCTAATGAAGGTCAGAGATAGCAGCTGAAACGAAGAGCGGGCGCAGGCATGTGGGGTGGCGACTAGCGAAAACCGGGTAAAGTGCAGTGGGTAGTGAACTCTTTTCCGCCCCCTGCAACCCTCTGCCGAGGATATGGGGGGCTTCGCATTTCCCCCTTCTCCGATTCACGTTCTATCCATAGCCAGTGTCGAGCGGTACCTAGCCATCCGATTGTTTACATGGAGCTGGCCACGCCGCCAAGCACGTACCCGCTGAGATCTAGCGAGGGTACACCTTCCCCATCGATACGGGAAGACGTACGAAAGCGCGGGTTGGGAAGCGACGATACCCCCGAAGAACGTCGAAAAATCTATCGTGTGACGCGGGCCTGTGATGCCTGTAAGACGCGCAAGGCTAGATGCAGCGGAACGGACCCGTGTCAAACTTGCGTTGGCCGTGGCCTTCAGTGTCGCTATCTCGCAAAGTACGGCCGAGGCAAGCCGCCGACACCAGCGCCCGCTCCGGCCAAACAAGCATCGTCTCCTGTGGCGGTCTCAATCCCAACAGCGGTCCTCCAACAGGATTCCGTCCCGGAGGACCAAGATGGTATGATGATGGCATCCTACTGAGATACTGAGATCTGCACAAGTCCAATGCTGACAGATTCATAGCGTCCACGTACTCTGCCTCGAGCGTACAGGACGTCATCCACGAGGCACCGGTTCATGACGGCCTAGTATCACGAGCCTCATCCGAGGCCTGCATTACCGAAATCCAGGGCCAGTATTATAACCCAACTTCTGGGCTGGCCTTTCTTCATCGCGCCTGGAAGCGCTTAACAAGGCAGCACTTGGGAGATGTGCAGCACTATATTGACGAGAGCAACAGCACCGCCGTTATCCAACAACCGCAGGTCGCCGCTGGCGACAAGCCTTTCGAGATCTTCCACCCAGATAACGAACAGCTTCCTGTTCCTGATCACGCTACTTCCCAAGAACTGCTCGCGTTCTACTTCGACGAGTGCATGGGGACGTATCGATTCTTACATCGGCAGACTACGCAACAGTGGCTCGACCGTGTAATGCTGAATATCCAACAAAGACTACCGATTCAATACATCGTTGGCGAAACACGGGCGTCCATTGTTCTAGCTACCCTAGCTATTGCTATATTCCACCGCGCGCAGTCCAAGCGTGCCGTATCAACTGAGGAGGAGACTTATTTAACTCGACAAAGTGACCAGCTATTCAGCTATGCCCTTCGTTTAACGGATTTAGCCACTGGCTTTCCGAACCTAGAGTCTGTCCAAGAGAAGTTAATCCATGCATTATACCTCCTTCATACTTCGCGCATGAACCAGGCTTGGTATCTCTTTGGCAACGCACTCCAGTTCGCAGCAGCCCTCGGCCTGCATCGCTGCGAGGGCCGCAAAAGGAATATTAAGTCAAGCTTAGTCCAAGATTACATCAAGTCACAGTTCCAGAAGCGCACATTTTGGGTCATGTACATCATAGACCAGCATCTGGGGATCATTTTCGGACGGCCACAACATTACCACGACCAAGATGTCGACCAAGAATATCCTGACTGCGTCGAGGATGAAGACATGACCCCCGAAGGGCCAAGAAAAACTTTGAAACAAAGGGATTCCGCTGTAGCTGCTCTTATCCATTATGCGAAGTGCGTATTGCCCATTGACCACGCCCTTCGCCCCTTATCTCGCCACTTCAAAAGACAGTACTGACTATCCTCAAAGGCTGAGTAGGATTCTTGGCAAGATATCACGAGAAATATACACCCTTGAGGTTCTTCCCCGTGATGCGCTAGCCGATTCAATACATCGAGTGGCAGATGAACTGTCTGAGTGGAAAGCCAACCTTCCGCCACTTCTGGGAGTAATCAGCCCGTATAGCCTAGCTCCTCCTTTCCGCCGTCAAGCCAAGAACATTCGAATGGCATACTCTCATGCAGTCATGCATGCTACGCGGCCCTTCCTGCTTAGAAGCATTGGTGCACCCAATCGCAACCGTGAAGACACGAAAGCCAAGGAGCAAATCAAAAAGTGCATCAACGCCGCGCGCAATGTGCTGGAAACCGTCGACAATATGGCCAGCGAGGGCACAATGTTTCATGCGTTCTGGTGGACACACTATATGACCTTCTGTGCCCTTGCCATCGTATACATATGGGAGCTCCAACAGGATCGTCGGATCACCCCAGCGAGCCCGGGGCAAGAAGAATCTTGTGAGCTTTTCGAGCTTGCCGAGAAATGTCAGGCCCACTTAGCAGAGGCGACTGCGATGAACTCGCCGAGCAGGAGATACAGCATTGTCCTCCAGGAGCTCCGCGAAGAAGCGAAGCAACGCACTGCTGGGGCCGCTCTGCACTCCTTGTCACATGGCAATCCCCATTCAGGAGTGCCCACTGCGCAGGGTACCACAGTGGTTGGCGAAGACGGCGTCCTGATGCTGGAAGGGGAGCAGCTGGGCCACATGTTCAATCCGTCTGACCTTGTCAGCAGCCTCGAGTTATGGGATAATTGGCAAACTACAGATTGGCTAGATATCGATTCATTCGTAAGTCAACAATCCGTCCTTCTCTTTTCCAGTCCTATCCTTTCATGCGCTCTTGACGGGAAGCAGTCTCGGGCGCCAATGTGCTGATCCGCGATGTCTTAGGCCTTTAGCCAATTTTCTACTCCTCTATCTCCTACGGATCCATGGCTTAACGGAACTGTTCTTGTGTGATAGATAAGATAGTCAATATATTTGACCTGCCTGAGGTAATCCATGTGTTGCAGATCGGATGTTGCGGTGGGTGTCCCCACTTCCCCAACTCCAAGTCAACCCCACGAGAAGGAGATTTGTGGGACTTGAGGGGCAGCTATCGAGAAGGTGGGGAATACCGGATAAGCCGGATTTCACGGAAATGGAAAAGGCGGAAATAGCGGAAACAAAGTCCTTCTCGCCAAAGCGGACCGAACAGGCGCAGATCGCCTTGATCTCATACTAGCGCTCAACACTGTCATCATCCAGCGCAAAGCAAAGTGCTCTTTACTACTGTTAGCAAATGATGAACCATTGTAGGGTTAGGGTCAGCGCCACTACGCAAGGTGGTGAGCAAAGAGATTTGGTAGCGGTCTCAGGTCCAATTTAGCTGGGTCGAAGAAGCTTCCACTCGTTGCAGCGCCTCAGCACATGGTAAAGTTGCAGTGCAGCGCTTCTCCACGATTGCTTCATACAGCAAACGGCGGGCTTGCAGAAATATTATCTATCATCTAGTTGATATAATAGCCAATGTGATAGTCTTTCAGAATAATAACACGATAATTCCGCCAGTGGCCACCTAGCGCAGACCTATCATGCCTCTCACGAGGCGACTTGTCGTTGCCGAGGGGCTCAAGCACCGTGCCAACGTGCCTGTAGCCTTTCAACCATCTTCTTGACAAACTCTACCTGGGTGACATCAGGTACAGCCCCCAGAGATGGACTAGCCTTGACAGATTCCTCGGTTTCGTAGACCAAGGGGTCGTTCCGGGTAGTGCTGTCCACCATGCCGAATTTGGTCTCGAACCAATCCAACAGCTTGATAGGTGGATTCTTCACGGGGTCCCTGTCGGACTGTCGCAGCTTTTCCAGCCACTCCTGCACCGGGAGGACCTCGAACTCGAGCCCCGCTGCTTTCAAAGCTGGAAGCATGTCCCTTGTCCAGTTGAACCGGGCTGGGTTGACAACATGGTACACGAGATCTGGATCCCACTTCCGGCCACAGCCCATGCGAGAGGGCAGGTCCGAGCTCGCAATGTCCGCGAGCTCAACAATGGCTTTGGCCGCATAGTCGACGGGAAGCCAAGTCATGTCCTAGAAGCAACAGTTAGGCATACGCAATGCGTTGTCACGTGCGAGGTATGGAAACTCACCTCGTCATGACCAGGCAAAGCTCCCAAAGTCTCTGCAGTCTGGATCATCAAAGGAATAGCCTCGGTGGTGTTCCACTCTCCAGTCATGGTGTCCCCTACTAGTTGGCCAATCCGGAGGACCTTGGCTGGGACCCCGGTGCTACGTGCTGCGTTGCGCGTGATATGCTCAGCGACATATTTCGACCTGGCGTACCCTGTCGGCAGGGCATACGCAGGCGTCGTAACGAATCGCTCAACCACCGTGCCAGGGCGAGGGGTCCTTGCAGCCGCAGAAACCGACGAGCAGAAAAAGAAGCGGGCCGGGTGAGGGTTCACTGACAGACAAAGCTCGATGAGATTGTGCGTGGCCTTGATGTGCTGCGCCTCGAAGCTCTCGATCGAAATATTAAAGTTGACCGCCCATGCGCTGTGAACCACGCATGTCAAGCTGCATCGGAGCTGGTAGAACTTGGATGCATCAAGGCCGAGATCGGTACGACCAAGGTCACAGGCAACCGCTACGATTTTAGAACTTTGTCCCTTTTCGAGCGTGATATTACGTGCTTCCAGTGACATAGCAACTCTGTCAGCAGCGGCGCTGTCGTCTGCGCCTCGGACCAAAGTCCAAATGGCAGCGACGTTTGGGTTTGCGGCGAGCTGGGCCAGGATGTGTGCGCCAAGGCCTCCGGTCACACCCGTGAGCAACTGCAGTTGCAAGTTATTAGCTTTGTCTACCCAAAGGAGGCCGTAGGATGACCCACCACCACGTCCTGCGCCGGAGGAGCACTCAAGAGAGGCTGAAACGACGAGTACCGCGAGATCAGATCCTCTACAGCCTTGAATTCGTCTGCGTCGACACCTTGCTCCCCTTTCCTCAACGAAGTGAGGTGAGCGGCTAGCTTCTTTGCGTTACCTGTTTCATATAGAATATTCTGGCCGAGCTCAGCTTGCCGGCCCCCTAAGTCGAGTTCCTTCTTCATCAAGTTCCACATCTGGATGCATTGGAGGCTGTCGATACCCGCCGAGAAGAAATCTGCCGAAGTCGAGGCTAGCTCCACCCCAAGATGCTTATTCATCTTGTCAAGAAGATAGAGCTCAAGCTCTTCTGCCGGAAGAGAAAGGCTGCCTCCCTGTTCGTTATCAAACTTTGCATACGCATGATCGATCTCCTTTTCGAACTGTCGGTAGACGGGGACTCGGATGAATGTTCCCTTGTCTGTTTGGGGATATTTAGCTCCTGTGGGGACGACAATAACAAGTTCTTTCGGAATCCGGGAGAACGTCTCGGCATTAGCATTGGCAGCTTCTACTGCAGGCCAAACTTGCTCCAGAAATTGGTCGTCGGGGATATCCGAAGCCCGGTCGCTTTTCACTATGAGAACCCCTGGGAAGGCCCGGCCGTCGCCGAACACGACGGCTTCTCGGACAATTGGCTCTTGCCGGATGCGGCCCTCTATGGGGATGGGCAATATCTTCTCGCCGTTAACAAGGGTAAAGCGGTCATCTAAGCGGCAGACATATTTCCAAAGTCCGGCTCGGGTTGGATGCGGCGCAAGAAGGTCCCTTGTGCGGAATGAGTTGGGTGGGTCGTCGGAGTTTACGGTGCTCTTTGACTTGAGGCCATCCAAGGCCACAGCCTCGAACAATCCGGGTGAGACTTCATCCATGAGAACAAAGGGCGCTGCGGAAGGAACTAAGCGAAAGTAGTTCCAGTCCATGTCTCCTGGCTCACGGACCGAGGTCATAATACGACCAATTTCGGTACTGCCGTCACCCATGTGAGTTCAAGAACTACGATTCTTACGCTGCGATAAATTCAACTCACCATCCAAAGTTGCCGGCAAGGTTGACTCCACGTTTGACGAGCCTTGTGCCGAGATCATCGGGGCATGCGCTGCCAGCGTAGAATACCAACTTTGCGCTAGCAAGAGCCACCACCCCTTCTTCAGTTTCTGAGAGGAGTTTGATCATGTACGGGATAGCATGGAACAAATCAGGCTTCACCGTGCTGAGCATGTCCACGAGGCTCTTAGCGGTAAGCGGGAAATTATAGTTGGCGATATAGATGGGCTTCCGAGAGAAAATAGCTCGGAAGGTTTCAAAAACCCCATGACTGTGAAACAGTGGCGATGCGATCAAACATCTCATGTTTAAATTTGTGGCGAATGCGCCGAGGCAGCTGCGGTTGGTCAAATAAATCGGCTTCGGAAGTCCGGTTGATCCCGACGAATGGATGATAATCGCGACTTTTGCGGCCTCCTTCTCGGGATCGTAGGCCCGCGAGAAGACTGGCGCCTCTTTGCCGTAGTAGTCTGAGTGGCTGATCAAAGGAAGTATCTCCAGCTTTCTCTCTTTCTGCACTTCGGCCAGCACCGAGTGGAAGTCGTCGGTTGTCAGGAGCTTGCTACAATTCGCCATGGTGAGAAGTTGAATCAAAGCTGGCGCGGCAAGTCGTGTAGAAATTGTGAAAAGAGTATAGCCCAATCGGTTCAATGCCATGAACGTAACGAGGACATGAAGGCCAGACCGCGCTAGGATGCCGACAACTGGAGGTTTCTCGATAGAGGGGTCCTGCGAAGCTGTATTGGTATCACACGATTGACCCTAGTAGGAGCTAGGAGCTCGGGAGAGGTATAACTTACCACTGGCTCCAGCCCCAAGGACTGTAGCCTCACGACTGCAGCGTCAACATATCTGTCGACGGCGCGGGCGCTGTGATCTTCGAAGTCTGTTATGCCTCCCTTCGGGTATCCCACTAAAGTAAAGTCCCCGAGCTCCTGTGCCCGACGCCTGATCAGCTCGTCGATAGTGTAGAGGGGCGTGGCATTGTCGAAGGGGATGGCAGAGCTCAGGGGCGCCTGCGCGTTGGGCGCAATAGTCAGCGTCGAAGTGATAGCGGCCATATTATCCTGTCAACTTTCCAATTTAATAGTGAGCTGTAGCCTGGAAATTCGTGCGATATTTGGCTAAGTATTTAAACATGTGTTTCGAGTGAATTCGTCGTCAAGGATGGACACACAGCTCTTTGGGTACCCTGGAACAGTGGAATTGACCTCAATGGCGGAGAAGTTGTCTTCGCGGGGCAAACGAGCGAGCCGGTATAGGCTACAGAAGCGGATCCAGACCCTAGTTCGGATATGCGCTTCCTCTCCACCAGTGGCAACCAGTACACTCAATCATGCTAAAGAGCTGTCGCTTACTTGAATAATGCGCTGTTTCAGCGCTTCCAGTACGATCGAATAGCTTTTCCGATGGGGGGTGCCAACCCCACCCCGAGTTGACTTTTACGGTTTCTCGGAAAAGACGGACAATTTTCTTGGACACCCTTGCCGTCGGAAAAGACGGGAACGGTGGCGAGATTAATGCCGGACCACCAAAAAATTCACTAATACCGCGATTGAGGGCGAGAGGCCGTTGTCATGTCGGACCACGACGAATATGCACAAACGACAAATAAGGATGCCAAAGCAAAGCTGGAGGGCCTAATGTCCATATTAGCTCTGACTTATAGTTATCTAGGCTAATCGTGACATCCGTCCTCCACGCAAAGCATGTTTCTGGTCCTCCTCATAGCCTGACTGTTATGCTCCTGCTGCGGCTCACAATGTCAGCTCGATCCCTGTGCCTCATAACAGCGGTCTCTGACAAGCAACATGCATTCAACCCACTACTTAGATTGTTAGCTTGCGATAATCAAAGAAGAATCTTAAATGTTATACAACTATTGCCTATTATTATTGTTACCTGTGCCTTGGGCATAGGCTTCGAAACATATTGTACCCGTATATGGCCCATAACTCGCATCACAATCCTTTGCTCAAGCTTCCCGGCCCCCTTCCGATCATACCCCTTGGGCCGCCCATGTAGCCAAGTCCAAAACCATCAGAGGTTGTCAATACCGGGCCATGTCTTGCAGCCGACGGGCTCGCATCCGAGTCAGTGACAATAGTTCCATTGACTCCCTTGATGTGCCGTGTGTACGTTGTGCCATAACTGGTCTCCGTAAACGTTTGCTCGGTTGTTCCGAAGGATATACCCTGCGACGAGTAGAACCCAGTGCCGTTCAGAGTCGTATATGTGTCGGAGGGACCGGCAACTAGCGAGAAGACCGAGATATCCGGGCGACCGGAATCCCTCCAGCTGAGATCGCGAGTCAGGGCAGCATTAATGGTGAAATTGGCGCCGTCTGGGAGGATGGTGTACTTGTTGTACACGTTGATAGGGTACGAGAAAGAAAGCTCTTGGTTGAATGAAGGTGCGAGAACGTTGACGGACTTCTGGGTTCCGCTGGTCAGCTGCGTGTTCGTCTGCGTAAGCCCACCGTCGTAGAGGAATCCTTGGTTGCTGTATGCTAGGCTCTGGGTAAAGGAACCGAGCTTCGACGAGACTGTAAACTCGCGCGAGGCAGTGACGCCATAGGAAAGCGACAGGTTGGTGCCATTAGGAGCTGTATCGACGTAGGAGAACACTTCGATGGTCGGGTCTGTGCCGGTAATAGTAGGGGGCCGGTAAGAGCACGGCTTCTTAGGCGTGTCGGATCCATAGAACAAAAAGATCTTGCCAGTGGCGAGCCAGTAGCTCTCAACGTCAGTCAGTGTGGCGCTCCCGTTGCCATGATCCGCAAGCTGAAGGATCTTGATGGTAAAATTGTGCGGCTTTCCGTCCGTGAGATACGGCAAAAACGGCGTAATATCGATCTCGCTCTCGGTCAGGTCATATGCCTCGACGCCTACTATCGGGCGCCAAAGGCCTGGCGCGAGGCCGCCGGTGAAGATGACCGGGAACGGCCACACCACCCCAGCGAGGTAGCCGTCGATCAACAGCTGCACCTCACGGAATGGGCCGCCCGCCAGAAGCGTCCCGGCGGTGTCCTCAAAGGTGGACGCGTCCGAATCCAGGACGTTGGTGTACCAAAACTCTTCGTTGATCTGTCCGTTGGCAGAGATCGAGGCCATTGCGCGTGTCACATTCTTGGGGATGCTGTAGGCCACGGTCGCGTCGTCCGACGGGAGGCTGAAGACGCTCTGCTTGCCTTCGCTGCCGCTAAGCGATGAGATGGGCAAGATGGCATCTGCCTTGACTGGTGCGTTCTCTACCTTAAAGAACGTCGCGGTCAGCGTGGTGCTGTACTGGCCCGTGTATTTCGAGTCGTTGATGTTGTCCAACTCGAAGATCAGGGTCTGCGGTTGTTTCCACAGCGATAGATAAGCCGATAGGTCCTTTATATAGGTCCAATAGATGCCATTCTGCGTAGGCTCGGCCGTGCTAGTCCGCCAGACCTCGGTGTCCGTCAGGTACATCATGGCGAGGCGGTCATACTGCCTACCGGCGACGGTGGAGGTGAAGTTGATGATGACGCTGTTGAAGTCGCACGCCGGTGGCGTGTAGTCGACGACGGCAGGAGCGCCATATGAGTTAGCAAACGTGTGCACCATCAACGTCTCGGTGGCGCATACGCCCGACGTCGGAATGGGCACCGGCTTGTACACCTCGAGAGTTTCGGTGTAGTTGCCTGTCCCTGCGCTCTGCCGGCGCTCCAGATCCTTCCGGTGCAGCGCATCGCGGCTGCGGGGGCGGACCCCAGCAGCTGGGCATGGGGCGAGCCCCAGCAGCGATGCTAGCAGCGGGACGGCACGAAGACGCATGCTGTTCAGATCTGATCGGCAGTGCAGCGTGGACGACGAACCAAATTCACAACCCCCAGCGCAAATGGGACGTTGTTCCTGCCAAGGCCTCGTGAACGAGTGTGATAGTGTATAAATACAAGCCAGAGGGGGGGAAACGGTGATCGAATGTCGCGATTGTAGCGCACGGTTTGCCTTATCATGGCGTCCCACATCTGATGTTGCATCGCCTGCAGAGAAAAACAAGCAACTTCCAACCACCTTCCTATTCCATGGTTCGTTCTACCCGCTGCATCATCACAGCGCCATAAACACAAAAGCCATGCGGAGTACTTTGTACAAACATTAAATGCACCCAGCCAGCTTTGCTCTTTAGGAAGCCAGCGCAGCTTAGAAGAACGCGCAGCTAATTAGTGCTGCGGTGTCCTGTTACCCCTTAACTATGTGACCAGTAATCTAAGCTTCGCGATGCCCCTGGTCAATTGGTTACGTACTCTCGGCTGGCCTGCGTCTGACCCCGCGCCAACGCGTAGCATCGAACTTCCTAGTGGGGGAGACCCAGAGGCTGGAAGCTGTGGCTATAATAAACTACGTCTTCGATGGGGTTTAATTCGCGGGCCGATCAAGGCAGCTCGCTATTCACATACCTGCTCTACCCTGCTCTAAAAGGTTGTTGTGTGTGCAATCATCTGAGCTTGATACCCTGCTTCGAGAACCCTTTTCCTGCATCGCTGGTCTCGGCCGAATGTACACGGCAGGGAATCGCGTCGGGTAGGACCAGCACTGGTCACGTGGCCATCCCGTCCACGACTGGGAGTTAATGGCCTTTGTTGTTGTATGTTTTTGGTTAGTCCCGACTGGGGCCTGGGGCATTCTTCCCCGCTTCCGGCTCATTCACCTTGGCGCACCGATGGATCGATCCGTGACTGGGGCCACCAAACACGGACGTGGGGCATCGGCTAAGCTACGGGGTAAGATGGCATTGTTCACGACGGCACGGACGAAGACATCCATCTCACTCAACTCATCCTCGGAACATTGGAGCGGCAAGAGCGTGACACCCCTGACATCATGGCTAGGGGAAGACTGACTTTATACCACGACTTACAAAGCTCTTATGCATATCTCGCGTATAGATACATTAGAGTAGGTGGTCCACCGCCAGCCGCTCGCCCAAGACACACCGCTCATCTCGAACAGCATTTGCAGACAGCAGGGATCTTCCAAAACTGCGATGTTTCCTTTGTACCAGTAATTATGGTCGGCTTCGTAAAAGCCGGAGTCAGCATTCCGCCGTGGGGAAAGAAAAGTAAGTTCGGCCAAAGGCCTTCTGAGCCAGCGACGGCCAGGAACTATGTATAGATCTCCCGGGGCCAACGAAAGTTCGCAGACAAGGAAGAATACATGGCAAGGGACCTTGCCCGATGGGCAGAAAGAATGCAGATTCCCTGGCAACCCGGCCTGCCGCCCAACTATCCTGAAACAAAAACCTCCCAGGTAAGCAAAATGCCCAGCTGCTTTGGGGCTCCTGCGAACGACTCCAACCAATGACGATCTTCCATGACAGGTACAACGCGCGATTGCGGCATGTACTGTCGAATGTCCAGATAAGGTTGAAAATGTGATGGATGCGTTTTATCACGCCTTTTGGGTGGAAAAGCAGGGCATGCAGGCGCCAGAAGTATATGAGCCTGTTTTGCATAAGTCGCTAGATGGAGAATTAGCGGCGAGGATCATCCAGCTGGTAAGTGCTGCAAATGTTTGGATGAGCCAGACGCTTACTCGAACCTCTCTCTATAGAGTCGCACTAACGAAATGCAAAAATTGGTCCGGAAGAACACCGAAGAAGCAATTGCCAGCGGTGCCTGCGGCCTTCCCTGGATAGTAGCAACGGATGGTAATGGAAATCAAGACGTGTTTTGGGGGTTCGACCACCTTGGCCTTGTTACCTCTTTTTTAGGACTTGGAGATGTCGCCAAATCTCATCTGTAGATGCTGGCAAAAGTCGATTCGTGTAAAATATCTACATGTTTCACTTTCTCCGCCGTCGTGCGGGCAGCTCAGGGGATCCTTAGAGGTGCTGTGATTTCCGAGGAAGCTTAGTAGTAAAAGCCTAGGGTAGCGGTGTTCCTGTGTCTGCCACACCTATCCGCATCGCTAGTCAAGGCAGATGTGTGTGTGTGAAAGATGTCTCCTTTCAGTTTGGCCAGCTCTAGGCTGGTGCGACTCTCGGGGTCCCACCACGTGGGGCGGTTGCATCTGCGACTGTCAAACTGCACGTCTGCGGGTTCAACTCCCTCGCTGCATATAATGCGACGGAATCCACTCACTCTCTTTTTTGGCACAGTGACGCTCTCCACAGGAGTAAAACTCTGATGGCGTGGTTATGCTTGGCAAAAGATATGACGCCTGACCTTTCCCATACATTGTTCCAGCTACATTCCTTGGCGAGTGTGTCTGGAGCCATGAGTGATTTTCGTAACCTTCATCCCTGAGCATATGTGTTCCTCTTACCTCGGTAACCCTCTTCGCTCATCTCTTGGCTGGGCAAAAGACAGGATCATCTGCACTGGCTAGATTTTGGCTAGGTTCTACGGCCTGGCCGCGTTCTCGGTATCCTATGAGGCTTTGCGCATATGTCCCAAGCTACAGCCAAGGAATGGGGTGTCTTGGAAATGACGCACCGCCGCATTGGGACGCTTTTTAGCGCCTTATCAGCGATGTTTGGGCTGCCTTTGTGTGTCCAGTGCGTGCGCGGAACTCAATGGCCGCATTAGTTTCTCACGATTATCCTAATCGCTGGGATTGCTAGCAGGCGGCGATACATGATAGCACTCCAAGACATTAGCCTTAGTCTTTCTGCTCAGTGCCGAGAGATAAGCTGGTGTGCCACTGGGGAAGCGCCAATGAGAATCCTCCGACCACCGACTAGTGCAAACGAATGGATTTTCCTTGGATCAAAAGCCCCGTAGAGTTCGAGGCCGCGCTGTCGCGTCTGGGCGACCTTAAGAGGCAGGAGTTAAGAGAATGCCGAGGCGGCTAATACGCCAAGCTACGGGCATCCTTCCCAAACAAACTATAAAAGCCTTGGCCTCGCCGTCGCCGAGAACGCGAACGCATCGACTGGCTTATCAGGGGATTGTTCCAAGAAATACCAAGACATCCCAATGACCATTCGGTGAAATACCAGAGACAGCTTCGGTCGCATTTGGCGGATGGGTGGCGTGGATGGATTGCTAGTTTTCGCAGAGCGCGTGGTCCGCATCCGGTCTGCTTCAGAACAACTTGGTGGCACGTATGCATATAAAGATGTCCTCGTCCCGTCCCCACAGCGGGACTCCCCCCGACCATACATACTTTACACGTCTGAATTGGAGACGCCTTTACAATGGCGGACTTTGAAAAGAACGCCAATACGACCGGCGAGAAGGCCGGTAGTAGCTCCGACAAAGTGCCCGTATACGAGACCGGAGATGGTCAGGTGGGCGCCGTCAACGACTTCCACAACAATGATGATTACTATAGCCTCAACTTCTGGGGCCGCATGGGCATGACCCCTGAGTCCTTCAAGCGCCGCCCCGACACCGAGGCCAATCGCCACAACAAGCTGAACCAGACCATGAAGAGCCGCCACCTGCACATGATCGCCATTGGCGGCTCTATCGGAGCCGGGCTCTTTGTCGGCACTGGCTCTGCCCTGAGGAGGGGTGGCCCTGCTAGCTTGATCATCGACTACATCATCATTGGTGTCATGATGTTCAATGTCGTGTTTGCTCTTGGTGAAATGGCTCTCCTGTACCCGGTCTCTGGTGGCTTCTATATCTTGGTTACGCGCTTTGTCGACCCGTCTTGGGGCTTCGCTGTAAGTGCCTCCCACGCTCCCATCGCATACTTCGCGACTAACCGCGGCCACCGCAGATGGGCTGGAACTACTTCTTGCAATGGGTCTTCATTTTACCTTTCGAAATTGTCGTCGCATCTTTCACAATTAATTATTGGACCCAAGGCAGCGTGAGTCCGGCTGTTTTCATGGCTGTTTTCTTAGTGGCCTTGATCTTCATCAACTGCTTCGGAGCCTTGGGTTACGCCGAAGAGGAATTTTGGTCGAGCTTCCTCAAGCTAAGTGCCATCATAACGTTCCTGGTTACAGGATTCGTTCTGGTCTTGGGTGGCGGGCCAGCAGGCGGACAGTACGACGAGTATTGGGGTACAAGGTTAGATCACCACCACAGCTCTCCCCCCCCATACCAGCTCTTAATCTAATTTGATTCCACGCAGACTTTTTCAAGAGTCAGCATTCAAAAACGGATTTCAGGGCTTCTGTTCTGTTTTCGTGACTGCCGCTTTCGCCTTCGCCGGCACCGAATTGATTGGTCTTGCCGCCTCCGAGTCCAAGACGCCCCTCCAGACGCTTCCTTCAGCGTGCAAGCAAGTCTTCTGGCGTATTACCCTGTACGTGACATATCCCTTCAACCCGGTTTAGTATCAAGGTTATAGAGCCATTTCTCTAACCACCTGCAGGTTCTATGTCCTTTCGCTCCTTTTCGTCGGCCTCCTCATCTCTGCGGACGACCCGAACCTCATCGGCGACCAGGCCTTTGCGAACTCCCAGGCATCGCCCTTCGTACTTGTCGGAAAGTACGCAGGTCTCGTTGGATATGATCACTTCATCAACTTCGTGATCATGGTTTCCGTCATCTCCATCGGACTGTCGGGCGTGTACGGAGGTAGCCGAACCCTGACGGCAATGGCTGAGCAAGGCTATGCCCCCAAGTTTTTCGACTATGTCGACCGATCGGGACGGCCTCTTTGGTCCACACTACTTGTACTTGCAGTTGGATTCCTTGCCTTCGCAGGCACTGAGCCCGAGTCCGGCCAGCAACTCTTCGACTGGCTGTTGAGTATTTCGGGCTTGGCCGCGCTGTTCACTTGGGGTTCGATCTGCCTCGCTCACATCCGCTTCCGCATGGCCTGGAAACGCCAGGGCCATACCCTGGATGAGATTCCGTTCAAGGCCGCCCTGGGTGTTTTCGGCTCCTACATTGGCCTGGGCCTTTCCATCCTCGTCTTCATTGCCCAGATGTACGTCGCCATCTGGCCAGTCGGTGGCGGTCCTTCGGGCGAGCCTGGCTCAGTGAACGACGCCGAAGGTTTCTTCATGGCATGCCTTGCTTTCCCGGTTGTTGTTGCTTTCTGGATTGGTGGCTACCTCTGGAAGCGACCCAAGTTCCTAACTATCGATAATATCGATCTGGATAGCGGCCGCCGCGAAATTGACTGGGAGCTCCACCGGAAGATGGAGGAGAAGAGGGCGAATGCCAATCTCTTTATGAGGATCTGCTACAAGTTGTTCTAAACCCCGTCCACTCCGCTTTAGGATAGAACGAGGTGTCGAGCTGACTTTCGGCATGGGCCGGGCAATCATACGCAGGCTGACACTTGCGACACGGATCGTTGATCTCCCCAGTGTCGAGCGACCTGCAGTCCGGTCCTAATATAAATGTAATTATCATGCTAGCATTTAAAATAACGCTACTTAACAAGTGGTATATACCTCCATTCCTGCGACTATATGCAGAAGGAATCAGAATGTGGCAATTAAGATCCAATGAAGTTAAATATGTACTAATAACCCTTTCAATTGCCTTTAAGTCTCTTCACTCTAGTTGGAAATCACGGTACTGCAGAGTGCCATTTTTTACCCCGTCATAAGCCTCCCTTTTCATCCACCCATCGACGCAACACTCCCCGAGAAGGGCATGCGACGATTGTCCAGGCCATGGCCTAACAACGAAAGGAGCATCTGCTTTCGGAAAGACGACGATTTCATCACTTGTCTCGACCTGTTCTGGCACAATGCCAACCTTGCCTTCGTCCGTGAGCACCATCTTGCCGGGTGGAAATCGAAACGGCTCCAAGTCGGCCATCAAGCCCTGATAGAGAGAGTACCCTCGCTCCCAATGACTAGGAAACGATGACATAGCAAACTCCCTGTCGGTGGTATGAGGATCGCACCATAGCTCCAGCGCCTTTTGCTCTGGCAAGGCCATATCGTGGCTTTGAGTTCTAAGTAGCCTAAGCACTGCTTGAATAAAATCACCTAACGACTTATAGGCAGAACTCTGCAGAGAGCCGCGCCTACTTCTTATGTATCGTGCAGTCTGGTCGATCCAAAATAGGATCTGCCTTGCGCTGGGGATGCGTTGCGGGCCCTCGTAGTCGGCATCATTCTCGTATCGCTCTGTTGTCCAGTAGACACGCGTTACTAAAACGCCGCGGATTACCAATGTGTCAGGCTGAGCAGGATCATGGGAAACAGCGCCGTCGAGGTACGAAGGTTGTAAACCACGTACATAGCTAGTTGCCCCGCTGTTGCTATGGTCGATCGAAATGGCGTTGATGAAAGGCACCGCATGATGAAAATCCGGAACCCAGGATGGCCCTTGGCTTACTCCAGGGCGATAGTTGACGAGTTGGAGAGGCAGCAGCCTCGCCCATTTTTTGGTTATCGTGACTGTCACGGCGTCGCGGTAGACATGCTGCAACGGCTTGGCGTAGTCGGGCTTAAGCAGGTCGTGCACTCTATCGGGGAAGCGGCCCTCATCAGAGAGGTTGAGAAGGGCAAAGACTCTATCTCGTGGGTCCGACGCTTGGTTGTGGAGGGTGAGGCGGAGGAGTGCGGCGATAGCCCATTTGTTTTGCGTCAGCCAAATGCTCGCCAGGAACAGGATGCAGTTGATCTGCTGGTTATCGAGGCCAAGCGCTTTCCGCACCGCCGGCCCGGTCTGGCCTACCCAGGCGCCTGCGACGATGACGTGCATCCAACTCCTCGCCTGGTGTGCGAAGACAAGCATTGGCGTCTTTTTAGCGAGCACGGCCTCTTGAAGAATCCACATGCGTGCAAACCAAGGCTTGCCCAAAAGGACGGCCAATTCGGCCCAGGGTGTGTCGTCGCCCACGTCTGTAGACATCCGGGGCAGTCCAAGCAATGGGACCTCGTCTACCGACTTCAAGAAATTCTTGGGCGGGAACTTGGCGCGCATTCCAATCCGCTTGTGCGTGGTTGGGTTGCTCTGGCACATGCCGTAAATGTCTTTGGCCAGGTCAAAGCCGGCAGCGTAACCGCCTTGGCCGGCGGGGCCAAGCCAGATGACGGTCTGTTGCGTCCGGGTGTAGATCTGGCGCATCAGAATGACCTGGTGAGAGCGTTCTGCGGGGTCATCTTGGTTCACGCAGATCTGGTCGATCCAGAACCACTTGCCCGTGAGCTCCGGGACTGACGCGAGCTCGGCCAAGCCCTGTTTGAGATGGGTAGAAATGAAAAGGTGAAAGCCATTGCAGTCGATAGAACTCGTGCGGTCCGGGGAGCCCCAGCAATAGCTCAACGCGTGATACTTGGGCGCCTTGGCCAGTGCAAAAGCCCGGACCGTATACCCAAGCGGTGAGAGGCTTGACTCTGGGTC
The DNA here is from genome assembly GCA_021432635.1 of Thozetella sp. PMI_491. Lineage (NCBI taxonomy): Eukaryota > Fungi > Ascomycota > Sordariomycetes > Chaetosphaeriales > Chaetosphaeriaceae > Thozetella > Thozetella sp. PMI_491. Next base: position 960 of record MU270026.1, on the reverse strand, counting down.
GAGCTTGATAAGGCGTATGACATCTTGCTTGAACAGATCTTCATAGAGAGTCTTCTTCGTCATCGTTTGGTCCTCTACCTCGCTCGACCTGTCGCTTAGCAAAGACTTTCTGGATACTTCCTCATTCTCGTCTCGGCCGAGCAAGTTCCTCAGTTTGCGATAGGCCTGTCTTGGCGTGGAAAGGGCGGGGTTGCCGTTGCCCCTGTCGTGTGAGGAAAGCAGTGTGGTAGCCATTGATTATGGCCGGAACAAATGGTCATGATGGGAAAAGATGCACTTTCAAGCATATGTCGACCAATATTCGCGTTTTGGCCGGTTGCTCTGTTTACAGAAGGGAGGAGGGAACCAATTGGCTAGGCTAAGCTAGAAAGTCTTGGAGCGGGTGGCTGTGTGGCGGCCACAGCCCCGGCCAAAGGCACCGGCCGGCTTGGCAGGCATACGACGATCCCCCGACCTGCCGAATAATATATCACCGAATCTGCCGTATGAGCCCAAGGTCGATGGAGAGAGAAATCACAATTTTGCGCCTCTTTCGTCTGTGTGGGTATGCTATAGCCTTGGCCTGATAGGAGTCGGCGTAACTATAAGCTTCTATGAGTTTGCATTCAAGTATTCGGGCAACTTTGCATGCCATTTCACCCTGTCTCCCTCCAAACCTCGTCTTGTCGCTGCTGCATTCCAAGAACAACTTCTACTTGTGCCCGAGACAGATGCGACTCCCTTCCCTTATTTTTTGGCCATATCTTGTCTACCTGTTTTCCGAATGCTCAGCGGATGGCATCTTGATAAACCAACCCCCGCCCAATTTCCTTCAGCTGGCTTGCGAGGCAGATCCAATTTTTCGGACCCATGCTAAGCTAGCCGCATACAGTGCTGTGCTGAAATAATGTTAGCTTATTACTAATAAGTGGGCTTGGCCAGGGGGTCCTGGTCGGTTCTGGAGCATTCTAGATAGGTACC
>MU270025.1:1311045-1322338 GCA_021432635.1 Thozetella sp. PMI_491 | reverse complement strand
AAAACCTTATACTAATACTAGAGTATACTAAAAATACTAATACTAATACTAAATACTAGGTACTAATTTACCAGCCCTGGGTGTAGGTATGGTGAGCCCGAGTTCATTTGACCTGTTTAGTCGACCATATGAAGGTTTGGACAGTAACTCTTCCATTGTTTCAGTACCTGCTATAACTCTGATAAGAATTCAAAAAAAATAACCATAGTTTATAAAGTTAATCCATTTGTCACCAGTAATTATCCTGACTCATAACCTTATATCTTGTCCCCGTGTCCAAACTCCATGTAGACTGTTATGCGAAGGGTCGGCCCCGCGCCTTAATTCCCCGCCTTCTGCTCCATAACCCAGACGACCGGGTTCTTCTTCGAATAATTCACCACGTCATCCCACGCCGCCTGCTGCGTCTCCGGCGGGATCGCGCCCCGAGCCGCCTCAAGTGCTGCCAGGCTCTCCCACGTGCAGGTGAACAGAGTCTCGTACGGCAGACTGCCGCCGTCGTCGCCGGTGCTTGACGACTGCTGGATCGTCCACTCGATGAGAGTGCTTCTCCAGATCTCCAGTGCCGGCGGGAGGTGCTTCGTCAAGTAGTAGTCCAGGTCGACGTCGGAGCCCGGCGGGTACGCGATGTAGAGCGTGGCGCGCATCCTGTCTCAAAGGGCCAGCCGTGTGCTGCGGGCTCTGGGGCGTTGACGGTAATAACGGGTTAGAGCTGGCTGCAAATGAAGCTTGTGTTTAGGGTGCAACGGGGTCAGACTGGGTTGGTGAGTTGGGCCGGTTGGGTCTTTGTGTGCTATGCTGTGTCATGTCTCAGCAACTTTGAACACAGCATGATGGCCCCCTGATCTTATATATCCGTACCAAGTACGGATCTCTCGGCCAATAGTTCTAAGCATCCCTTACCCTTGACTCCTGCTGGTGGGTTATTTGGCTTGGGCATGAGTGAGACTCGACTGACGCAGCAAGAGCAGGCAAGGATATGAGGATAGCATAGTAAGTGGCTTACGGAGGAGAATATCGGTGATCGGAGAAGTCTGGCGTTGCTCCGGCGCTACCAGGGGGAATCAATGGCATCTATGGATGGCAGGCAGAAGTGGGGAGGAGGATCGGGGATTGGAGAACTTACAAGTATGAAGCTGCTCCGGAGGTGGGACGGATGGTCGGACGGTCGGACGAGTTGATGCTTGCCATTGGTTAGCCAATGTAGTCGGTCAATAGCACGGGGTTGGAAAGGAGTGGCGCTGCTAATGCATACATAGCTTATTACCCAGTAGTAATTAACTTACATGTAGCGGTGGATCACTAGCCGGGAGTTTTGTTACCTCTCCACACCAGTAAACCTGACAAAATGAGTAGGTATGTAGCAGAGCAGGGCCTTAGGTGCAGAAGGGGAACGTGGGGTGCCAAATTCCTGGCCGCCCCACCACCTAAGAGGTCAGACCAAGCCACGCCGTTTTAACCGCGATCGTCAGTCTCCTACAAAACAATAAATACTAGTTAATCTATAGGATCTCAGTCATATTTTAACGGCCAATCGCCAGTTGAAATCTGAGCTAACCTACTCGTCTGGGCAGCGATGGTCAGAGCCTTAGCCCAGGAAACATCACAACGTACGGTTACAACTGCCTTCGGCATCTCTCGCTCAGTAGTAAGAGATACTCTCGAACACTTCACAGCTTTGCAAACTTTCCAATATAAATAAGACTGGACAATAGCCCTTCTTCTTTCAAGTAAGGGGGGCATCATAGATATCATCATCGATCATCAGCACCAGCCTTAATATCCTTTGCAACAAACCAACTTAATACACTCTTTTAACTTGATTGTAGGCTCCCCCAATTCATTCGCTTATGATTAGGGCTTAGGGGCCCTCCTTTATCACTATTTTTACCACCAGGCTTAGGTCGTGTTAGTAGTCCCGGTATGTGCGCTGCAAGAGCTTCAGTATTGGTCCCACGCTACGGCTATTAGACTAGAGGGCTTATGGTGTGTGTTTTGGTGTGTGTGAAGTAAGGTTTATATATTTGGCGAGATATGGACCATGGCGATTTTCTCGCCCCTCTGACGCCTTTGGGGAGTGCTTGAGATATCGCCAAGTACTCCTGGAGTCGCCGACGGTCGCTTAGGGGAATCACCGCAGAACTACATGCCCTGGAGCAACCCCCAGCGGTACAGAGCAAGTTCGGAGTTAGTTTTGCCTACGCAGCGCATCGCTGGCTCGCACCAACTTCCCGTAAATGCAAACCAGTTCTGCCTACATCTTCCACCCCAGCTCTAAGTGCAATCTCTGTTTCTGCTGCACTCATCATTGCTGCACTTGGCCAAGCCGGCTTGCCTGAGTGGAAGGGTTGTTCGTGTAACAAGGGTCCGTTCCACTCATACACCCATCGACCTTAATGCACTAGCTCGTAGACTGGTCTGCCTTCATTGCCCGGAAGTTCTCGTGAGGCTCTATAGGCTAACATAGGCGCTCATGGACGATCAACTCCAGGGTAAGCAAGCCTGAAGGGCAAGGAAGACATCTTACAATTCGTTTGCGCCTATGTCAATCTACAAGGGCGACGCGGCCTGGTTAATCTATGCGACATAAACGATGCAACAAACACACAGTGCTTTCTCTGTCTAAGGTCGTGCCTGGCGGGGAGCTCCTCAAGGGTAGTCAAACAAGATGGGTGGTAATCTTATTAATTATCACTCTACGCACTCTATACTTGTCTAGTTTTACCAACCATCACAATAGGTCAATTAGTCGGTGTCGAGGCCGGCAGCGAGGAAGCCAGCAGTGTGGCGTTCATGGCGGGATGGAACCCCCTCTGTGGAGCATAGGTCGCGTTTTTAGGATCGTACACAGGGATCGGGTTTGACTCAGTACCGTTCTGCATCAGCTTGGCGAAGAAATCCTTCACCCTCTGCGGGGTCTGGTGCGCCGTAGAGCTGTCAAAAGGTGCGCTGACATTAGCCATAGTGCCATTGTAGTTGGCGATGATGGGAGAGTCGCGCGGTAAGAAGCCTGAGCCATCGCGCTTGCCGACCTTGGGCGGGATCGTGCAGGTGATGGGCGATTCGACATTTCCGTTGTACGCGGACACACAGAACTCGTAGTACCACGTCCCCGGGAACAAACAGCTGACCTGCTGCGTAGTATCTGACGTCATGGCGAACTGGAGCAGTGGGGAGCCGTCGATATCGGCGCGGCGCGATGACAGGATATTAGCCGGCAGCAAACGACACGGCTGGCCACGACAAAAACACAGTGGTGGCATCCTGGCTGGTAGCCTGCAGGTTCGGCGGCGCGTTAGGGCTGCCGCCAACAATGACATCGCGCGCGCCGGAGGGTAGACCGCCGGCGAGGCCGCCAGGCAAATCTATCCATGTGGCCACCCAGCAGCTATAGCGATGGCCAAACAACCCGCTTGGGGCAAAGAATCGCGCATCGCGCGTAGCCCAGGCGCCTAGCCAGGAATTGGGCGTATCCTTATCCCAGGTAATGATAACGTAACGGTCGACGACCCAGCCTCCCGGCGCCGTCCATGCCAGCTGGATGCCGTCGTTGAGGGGTGCAGTTAGGATCAGCGGCGGGCCTGGCGCTGTCTTTGGGTGCGCAACGGCGTCGGTAAGTCCAGTCCATGCGGACTCGATTCCGGGGTCGCTCTTGCTGTTGACCGTAACCTCCCAATCCTGACCCTCAAATAGCCAGGTAATGTACTGCTGAGTACCCCCGACCGCCCCGTCGTACCACCAATCTTGCAATCCCTTAACTCTAGCGCGATATCCATAGCTTCGAGCTTGCGGGTCTGAGCCCCAAGCTGATATGATTCCTTCATCTAGTGTGAACGTCTGGAAGCTTCCGGGGATGGACACTGCTCTTGGTTCGACCGAGGACGGAACGGCGAACGGCACGCTATTGTCGAAGAAAAAGTCCCGATCAAAGATTGAACATACTTCTCCGCAATGTGAAATTCGCCCATGGCGTTGGGGTGGAGACCGTCATATGCATCGTCGCAGTCACTCGAGGGGGTGCACCGGTAGTTCGAATGCACGTCGATGTGTCGAATTGGTGACTCCCACGAGAACCAGTCTCTGTTGTATATGTAGGCGAGCCGCGCATTGTATTCGGCGGTCTTGAGTACCAGATCTTCGCGGCCCCCAATAAAAGTCCGATCTACTACATTTCCGATAAGGATTCGGATATTCGGTTTTGCGCGGCGGGCGCTCCCGATCAGGTCGCCCATGGTGCCAATCAAGCCGAGGGCGTCGGAGACAAACCAGCCTAGATCATTAAAGCCGAGCAAAAGCAGCAAGTAATCGGGCTGGTATTTCGAGACCCAGTCGAACATCGTGTCTCGGCTTTGGACGGCTTGGCGACCCCAGTACGACGCATGGCCCATAGCAGCAAACTCTCCTGGGACTATGCGATTATAGAGACCGACTACTGGTGTGGATGAAAAAGGAGCCTCTCCAGGAACGGTTGGAGGATTCGGCCGGGCGCTGCCCGGCGCCGGCGGTCCGTTTGTTCCTTGGAAGGGTCCCACGAATTGGGCATGATATCCGTTTGACTTTACTGTGCCCAGTTTAGTTGTGTCCACTAAAATCCATCAGGAAACGTACACCAGTTCCAGACACGAAAGCGCCACGTGTAATCCGCTTCCATGCCATGCGAAATCGAGTCCCCGGCGACCATGAAAGTAATCACTCTGTCTTTCGGTGGCGTGTCAGCCGGGGGGGCCGGATCGGAACCTATGCAATTATTGTCCTTGATAGCTTCGGCGCACTCGGCTGGTGTGCTCCGGGTTAGAGTCCTCACCCACTGCGGCTCTGTGGCGTTTGTGTCGTCTGGCAGGTCTTGCAGCGACAGCCCGGCCGGTGGTGGGGGAAGGGGATCGAACGTGCAATTGACGGAGACTTGCACACTACAGTCGCCTCCAAGAGCCACCACTAGAGAGCACCCGCTGGTCTGCTGCCCTTGGAGCGGCGTGCAAAACCCTGTTCTCGCACTAACGTTGGAGTACTTCAGCGTAAAGCTATTCGTGCTTGTATCGAGATGTAGAGTGCCGGGACCTTCGCAATCTCCTGGAGGAACGCTCTCCCAGAAGCCAACGCCTTGTGTAACAGGACAGCCGCCGCAGATTTGGTACTCCGGAAATAAAATGGCATGGTCGAACTGGCCTCCTTGCGAACACGTCCAGCTGGTGTACTGGAAGTCCACCGCCGCCGCCACGCCGACCTGAAGGATATAGACACTAAGAAAACGATACAGACGCTTTTTCAGTGTCTGTTTGAGTTGTAGGGGATAGAGAGAGTGAAGGAAACTGCCTACGAGTCTGAGTTCTTCTGGGAGATTCTCGTCAGATATACCTGCCGCTGGCCGACCGTCTCATACCCACATTGTAGTACTATCCTGTTTTAGCCCCTTGTTAGGGACTTTCACACCCCGTTAACATGTATAGGCAGCGAGAAACTACTCCGCATAGGTGATAAATAGACGCGTTTATTCCAACGTTTTAGGCATGGCTTAGTAGCGGGCGAAGCTAGCATAACTAATCAAGAAATCTAGTTCCCCCGGCAATGCATTTAGATGATTGGCTACGGAAGAGCTATTAGAAAATATCTCGCCGTATACCGCCCAAAGTGGAAGACGTAATTTCCTAGCCGTCTGTATTCGTCCACGACTAGATTTCGCTTCCGCAATAGGTTTCAAATGCCGTAACTCACGCCCCGACTAGGATAGAATCTGTTAGTTAATTGCAAATCACGCATTCACTTACAACATACCTCGGCTCCCTAAGGAGGCCAACATAAATCCTCTGTTACTATTTAGCATAGCCGGGCCTCTAACCTCCACAGCAAAGCCATAAATCATCCAACTGTGTTTCTGTCCCAGGTGTGATGCGCCCTCTAGAAAAAAGCTCTTCGGCCCAGTATCACAGATTTCTGCCATCTCCCACAGATAAAAATGAGACTTTTATCTCTCACGCTTGCCCTTTCTCTTGGAGCTCAATACTGTCTAGCCTGCCTCCACTCTAAAGGGTCGATCACTAAAGGCCCTTATGGCCCCAATGACCCCAACAGTGGTATGTCAGCCTGGATCTGGGACAACGGATCTACAGTTTGCGGGGACCCATTCTACATCGATCAAGACGGCAACTTCAGTGCCACTTGCGCACCTGGTTTCATCTTTGCTGTTTCATCGGCTGGCGGCTTTGCGTGGTACCGGAATGGAGACGGGGTTACGTTTAGCTGGGAACAAAAAGTTAGTACACGCAATTACAATTGCTACGGCGCTTGTGGGGATGAGCATGGAATGTGTTACCAGTGTACGGACTATGCTTGGGATCAATGGCTTTATTGCTAGATCTACTATATAATGGTTTCGCCTTTCGTTGGATTGCAGCGTTGGAGAAGGAGACGGTATGCTGCGGTAGGATGGGGGGCTGTAAGTTTAGAACTTGCGGCAAGGCTTCCATGATATTTCCATAGAACTGCCCAGGCTCGTAAGAACAGCTCTACACATATCTTTAAACATCTCCGTGAATCCGTGACAAATAGCCTATTTGAATGATCTCTTGGGACGGCTTCTGAGCAACGTCTAATCAGAGTTGTTGTCAAGTGGAGAGACAGCCCGTGGACCGGACCGGCACTTAAATCTATAGCTTAGAAATATTCAAGTCTTGGAACACAGATAGAAGTAAAACTGTACCCTCTTCTCTGATCTCTAACGGTGGACCCATACGTGTTCTCGTAGCATTTTCGCGATCAGTGCATCTTCGAAAGGTCACTCCTCGTAACCTAAGACTCGTATCGCGTCGGAGGGTCCGTCCTAATTGAGGCACTGTCTGCGCTTTTCGTCCCGACGGAGCGGCGAGGATGAATTGCTGAGAGCTTGGGGTTACATTCGGATCTGAGACCATCTTGAGCTGACTAGGTTTTTTCTAGTGTTGTAAAGATATTATCTTCGAGAAACCCCATGGGCAACACGCCACCGTAAGACTCGGCACATACTTGATGAGGATACTAAATGTGACGGCCCTGATAGAAAGCTACCCCAGTGGGTAGAAAAAAGGTACCCTCTTGGGGCAGCTTTGACCCTGACTCGAAATCCCCAGCCCAGATTTCCGCCTACAATTAACCCATTGCTTTCCAAGAGTATCGTTCTCCAAGAAACACGGACCGCATCTTAAATCTCCATACAAGTAAAGTGTCATTCCATCAGAAAAAAAAAAGAGGAATAGTGGCTAGGCCTAAGCAACTATCTAGCGCAGCATGCTAGCATATTCATACCCAATAGACCTACGTCCCAAAGGCTTTACACTCAGCGATTCCTAACAGAATAACCAAAAGTCCCAGATGTAGTCAGTACAGCCCACCTTGACTCCCTTGTCGTCACAAGCGCCATGGCAGCAATACTTATCCACATTGGAAGGGATGGTGAAGTGCCACGTGTTTCCAGCGGAGTTCCCAAACCATCCTTCTTGCCCATTCTGGGAGTAGGTGTAGAAGTACCCAGGTATACAGCCGGAAGCAAAGTGATTGTCCTGCTCAAGTCAGTTCCCTGGGCCATTATGTCTACCCGTAATAGTTGCGGAATTTTCGTACCTGGTCGATCCGGAAGCCTGCCATCTGCCAAGAGCAGACCGTCACGCCGTTGTCTACGGCCGCAAAAGAGTCGGTAGTGGTGCCGGTAATAGGGTCATGGACTATATATCCCGTGAGATGAAGACAAGCTAAGGAGCTTGTGATGTGTGGGAGGATGGGCAAAAAGGCAAGTGGTCTAAAACACTTCATCTTGACTTGTAATCTTACGGTTGCCTCTTCAGAGCACCCAGGGGTTTAAGAAGTGGAATGAGTGGAAGGAGTTTTTCCCATCTGTTCTGACCCATCGGGAGAGGTAATATATACTCGGACAGTTCTAATCATTCACACACTTCTCGAGGAGTAAGTACCTCTTTGGCTGCTAAGCCGCCATCGCTTTCAATCTCCTCAGCTGTAGGGTTCTCTATAATTAAGCGAAAGGGCCCGCTGTGGATGGTACTGTAGGGCCTTGGCGGTTTAGCGAAGAAGTAATAGGCGTAGCGCTAATTTGTAAGCATACGAAGAGGTCGCCTTAGGAAGTTGATAGATCATCCTTCGAATCCGAACCAATCGCTTTATGTGTGTCAAGCTTTGCAATATACCGAGTACGACTATGTGTAGATAGTTTTAAAATCTCTTGTCCGGCCCTCCGCTACGTTTCTGGGAGCTTCGTGCACCTATAAATACGAATTTGAGAGTAAAGGCGATAATCTGGCGACAGCCACCCTTCGCAGCCTCCGCGGGCACGCTAATAGCACACGGATGCCGGGGGCGTTTAGCTTAATGTGCGGTTTTGATCTGCCGAGCCAGGCCTGGCTGCTACTGCTTGTTGATCGCTGAATGACTGGTCTAGAGCCGCAGCAAGGAGCAAGAGCAAATCAGCATGGCAATGCCTGGATTATATGACCCTAATGTTGTATATAAAGTCATAATGAACACCTCAGTGAGATGTGTATGAGCTCGTCATGATGCACAAAATACTTACCGACTTTGTACCGAAAGTCCTTTATCCTTGATAGCCCTACTTTACTAGTACGGTATCCGTGCCCTGCGAAACTCAGCGTTCTCGCCGTGTTACCAACGCTGTTCGCTCGGCCATCTTGGGCCCACCGTTAGAGATCAGACAAGAGGGTAAACTTCTACTTCTATCTGTGTTGTAAGATTTGAATATTTTCTAAGCTCTAGGTTTAAGTATTGGCTTGGCATAAGATTAGCGGAGTGCCCCAGAATTTAGCCCCGATCAGCCGCCCATCGAGATTGTCCAAAGAGTTCTGCTTGCTCGAGCACAGAACGAACGTATACGGCGTTGCTAGGCCCCGGTGAGCTCCTTACAGCGTGCCGCGCTTATTCCACATTCTTTCATGTGTGCCTCACTTGTGCACCAATAGCCAGGCTTCATTCCCCAGTATGTTAGTTAGTCTGCCGGCATTCTCAGCGTAGGGCTACACTTACGCCATACGTGCAATGGTTAGTGCCGACCATCTGTTCTGATTAGCTAATTGCCCAGTTACAGTGAGGCCAGGCCGCGTTGGGCCTTTGCTGAAACTTACAACTGTGGGTGTCGGCTTTGCCGGCGTTGCGGTGTGCTTCGTCGAAGTCTTAACGGTTGTTGGATGACCATGAACCCCCGTGGTCGGCAGTACCGCTTTATGAGTTGTTGTGGGTTTTGGCGCCGCTGCCGCCAGCATGGCCGTTCCGAGTACGGTAACGACGGCTAGGAGTTTCATGGTTGTTTATATTAGAGCTATAATAGTGTAGAATGTGCTATTATCGCGAAGATCCCCTAGAGAAGCTTCCGGCTCGGTGAGCGGTCGAAAGGTCTTTATAAATCCTTATCACTATGCCCAAAGCGCGGAATGTGCTTAGCGGACCGTCTCCAATGGCCGCAACGACAATACAACTTACGAAGCCTCGCGCTGAAAGAATCGGGAGTCTGGTATGTTGCAATCTTCTCCCTTGGGCGACGCCATTCCTCTCTTACTCTGAAAATTCCAACCCTTATTCCACAGGTCTCCGCGCCGACTGAGTGGATCGGAACGCAATCAAGACTAACCTACCTAAGCGGATCCTTGTATATACCTCTTTAAATATTTCCACCGGCATCGATGCCTTCACTGGAATCAAAGATACGAAACAAAAAGAGCTCGTCTACTTAAGTATTTAAGAGTCTAAGATGAATAACTTACTGGCTTCGCTCATTCCTAAGCTGAGTCAACTTGACGGCATCATATAACCTTCCTATTACCGGATGCATGGCTAAGACCTTCTCGGTAATGTCCGACGCGCCCGCCCCTTTTGTAAAGCCTATTAGACTTGCAACGGTGAAATCGGCATAGCTTTTCTGCTTGCCGTTGATAAACGAGCCCGTGGTCGACTCTGGCCAGTCGCCGAGCGCCTTGATGCGCGGCTCTGCTACAACTAAGCCTGTGTCTATGGGGTGCTTGGCGATCCACTGATTGATCGACTTCCCCCACCTGCTTTTGCGCTTCTGGGCAAAAAGCTCGGCGCTCCGCTCTGAGAGTATGTTGTAGACCTGTACGATTTGAGTAAAGCCGGCCGGAACTTCTGCCTGGCCTCGACCGACGGCGGCGAGTCGTAGAGCAGCGGCAGCTTGGGCTTTATGTCGTTGAGCGTGCCAACGATCTCTATGGGGTCTATGAGGTAGCGGGTCGTGCCCGCCGGCGCCTGGAACTTGATCACGGGGATCTCGTAGCGCTTTATCGGGTCGTCTTTTGGCTTTAGGCTCGTTGGGTCGAAGCTCGAGTCGAGATCTGGGTACTTGACATTCTCGATTGTAAAAGGGGTTTGCTTATAGTGGAGCGAGTATAGGATGTGAAGCACATGGTGAGACCAAGTCTTGCCGTCCTTGCTCGGGGTGGGTGCCGTAGATCACGACGGTGCCACTATCGGAACCTATGTCGGTGAATTGGGGTCGGATGTCTTATCCATGCATTGATCCCAAGTGGCGGTACCGTCTGGGCGGGTTTATACTACGCTTTTGTTGCGCTGCGCATGCATTCATTCGACAAAAGACACGTGGCTCTTTCCGATGTTAGTCCGGTATAATAAGAATCGCGAGCTAAACTTCGCGGCACCTTCTCCACCTTACAGAATCGATCCGAGGTGCCGGGACACGAGTGGCAAGGTTGTAACGCGACAACCCGACACTAGCGAAAATTGCAGTTGATATTGGATTTTTCACGAGGGACGGAAGCGGACTCCCCCCAGCTAGGATTGCCGCAATGAATAGACGCGGTCATCAGTCGTGCTTAGCTGCAATAGCCCAGAACCGTTTCCGGCATATACCTAAGCGCTAAGAGTGTGCCAGCCACTTCCAGTTCCTACCACGACAGGTTTCAATGAAGGATCTATAAAATGCTACCAAAGCAAAAGTAATAACATATGCCGCTCGGGCTCTAGTCGGCGGTTTTACGGAGATGGGTGCTCTGGGGTAATCTGACCCAGCGCGGCGATGCCATCGGCTTGTACTCCCTGCCTTAGCTGCAGGGCATTGTTGCCACGATAGTCGATACTATGCTTGGGGATCAACCTGTATAAGTGACTGTCAATTTCTCTTGACTCGAGAGCACTGAGAAAGTAGCAGCCAGAGTGATTTCAGGCCCATCCATCACTCTTAGACAGGGCTGTGATTTTAGTATACTAAAATACTAGAGTTATAATAGTGATATAATTATAATTCTTATTTTTATACGGTTATATATAT
>MU270025.1:1225105-1310695 GCA_021432635.1 Thozetella sp. PMI_491 | reverse complement strand
ACTTTATCACTAAGTATTTTCTTTAATTAATTATAGAATTTTAAAGTTAATACTAAAAATACTAATGAAAATACTAAAATACTAAAATTCACAGCCCTGCAGTCTTAGACCCCACTTCTTACGCTCTCGGGATTCCATAAAGCACCAGGTATCAAAATGTTCACCAAGAGCGCCTTACTGGCCATCATGGCTCTTGTCTCCGCTATCACCGCCATTCCACAGCCTACTATGGTCTCCCGCCAGGAGGAGCCGGGACCTCTTGTCGGAGAGGAGTCGGCAATTGACTTCTCCAGCTACCCTCACGTTGACGGCGCTGTTGCTGTGGCACAGTCGTATGCCACTGCCACTCCGGTACCTACCGCGGCGCCGGAGCTGGATAAGCGGTACACTGGGCCGCTTACTATCAAGGTCGTTAACCGCTACGGTGCCGATGTCTACACAGTTCATGCCCACGACGCCAACGGACCTGGTGCTATATCCGGTCATGTTGCTCCAGGAGTACTAAAGGCCGGTGCGACCGGAACTTTTGCGGTTCCTACAGGTTGGGCTGGTTAGTCAAACTTTGAGTTCGATCCTAGTACTGCTTCGTGGCTAACCTTTGTCTCAGGTAACATCGCGTGTATGTACTATTATAACTCTATCTCTGAAGGCATTGTATGGCACGCATGTGTCCCTTCCGTGTTCTCCATTGCCACTTTTATTCAGTATCGGGACTATTTAAGCTTCTCTCTTGAGATTTGTATCAGGGAGCGGTAAAAACATTACTTATAGGATCGTGCTAACACCTAGATATCGACAGTCGTGAAGAATGGCGGGCAGATTGTCGGTGACGAATCACTGATAGAGGGTTCGTACGCAAAACAAAACACCCCGAACGCTCTTATCGATATCGACGTCTCATATGTCTCCGGGTTTTCTGTCCCTATTGTCTGTTCTTGCGACGGCAAAGGTGTTGTTACCGGCTGCAACAAACCGCTCTGGAAGCTGCATACTTGCGGAAACTCCAACGGCGTCGGCTCGTGCAAAAACCCGATGCGTGGTGCCGATTATGACAATGCCGTTCCATCGCCTTTCTTCGCCCCTTGCAGGCACTCCGCTTTCACCGTGCCCCGCGACCCCGGCGCAAATGCCAACAATGTGTGCCACAGCGGCACCGTCACCTGCTGCATTGGTAGCGCCTGTGCTGCCAATTCTAATCAGCCCTGAGGATATTCACCAGTCACAAGCGGGTTGGACGTCTAGCTTGCCTGTAAATAGTTCTAGAGGGGTGCTACCTGTAAATATCAAGTTAAACTTTACACAAGTTACATACTCAGGCATTCAGAAACAGACTTGTAATAATCCCTGTAATAGCGGGAGTAGTCTAAGCCATCATAAATTGTCATCATGCCAGGGTAAAGCTGCCCTCGCATAGCCCGCGATGCTCTCCTCAAATACCCGACGACTAATCGATGGTGCTATCAAGGAACTCTTCGTGTGGGTACAAGCCACTGCGTACCAGACAGTGACAAAGTATCATTTTTTGATGGAGCGAGCGACCTTCCACGCAGGTCTGAGGCATCATCACCGGCAACTTTGCCTCCTGGGGAGCGCTTTCCACGCGGGAACGAGCATGAAGGACTTTGCCTCCAAATATGTCACTACAAACAACCGACCCGGGGCTCCGTCGTGCGACGAGAACTTCGATCGCGGCGGTGAGGGCGGCCCTGAAGGCCGCGAAAAGGATTGACGCGTGGAACAACATAGCGATCAACGATATTGTTCTTGAGAGTTTCAGTGGGGGCTTCAAGGACAAGGCAATACACGAAAGGGCGATGCGCTTTAGGTAGATTGTATGAGACTTAGCTCTGAAGGGGTTAAATTAGTCGTCATCCACAGACGCGAGAATCTATGTATGTGTATCAGGTAAATGTGAACTCAACGTGGTCTAAATCTACGCTATCTCTCTCCAGGGCCTGGCCCTCCATCAAGCCCTGGACATAGGCCTCTCCAATCACCAAAAAGGCGTCGTCGCCTAGACACGGCCGGATCACAAGCGGAGTGCTGCAGCCAAAAACGATGCATATTAGGTCTCCCGGCCGCGCCTGGTTCGGCTCCCGCCCCCTCGTATTTTCAGGCGCCCATCCCATGTAGCCTTTGGAGGTGAGCATGAACCGCCGGTCCTGGCTCGTCCGACGGAAGGCGGCGTAGACGTCCGAGTAGTCCTGCTCCTCGGTGCCCTCTAGGATCTTGTCGCTAAAGAAATCGCCCAACGGCGTGTCGCCGAGCAGGAAGCCGTCATTCGCTTCTCGCCATTCCTCCCATCGGAAGTAGTACCCGCTCTGCGACGCCATCCAGGCCCAGCGCCGCTCAAGGAACTGTGGCAAGGCTGCCTCTTCGAAGGACTTGGGGAGGCTCAGGATGGCCGCGTGCCGAGGCTCGGCCGGGGCGCCGCCCGACATCCGTCCGAGGAGCAGCGTCTGCCAGAGCGCCTCCGAGGTCTCTCTGTGGCCCCCGTATACGCTTCGCCACGAGGGGCATTGCTGGATGCTCCGGGGGATCCATCTCCAGTATCCCCGCGAGCGGGCGCCCAAGCCGGTTATGGAGCCGACAACCACACCTTTGCACTTGAGCAGACGGTCGTTCGGGAAGCTGAATTCAGCTGGCCGGCCGCCGGCCGCGTTATATACCTTCTCAGGGGGTACTTCCAGGGCGTCCTCTAGGTGTCTGTGTCCCCACAAGGGCGTCTCGACTCCGGAGTAACGTGATCTGCCGTTCCACGTCCAGTCCGCAGCCCACGACGGGGCTCCAGTTTGGCCCCAAGGATTGCCTTCCCTCAGTGGTTCGAGACTGTTGAGATGTGTGATGAACTCCTTCGCCACGGAGGCAAAGAGCTCGGGGGTAGGGATCGAGTAGTCCTGCACCAACCTGTCGGCGACCTTCGGCTCCATCATGCCGAGAAGGGCAAAGACCTTGTCGCGAGTATCGCGGCAGTCAGAGGAGCCTGCAATATCCAGTAGCCGCCGGAAGCCTAGCCTCCCCGCCCCTTGCTCCTCATACCGGCTAAGCACTAACAATTCCCGCTTGACGAGGTGAAGCTGCGACGTGCTCCATTGTTTGCGGCGCCCGGTCCCATCAGACCCGTGCCGGTGGACCTCATTGACAAGGAGCTCATCCTTGATATGCCATAGGTCGGGCCGGTATAGCACCGTAATTCCGGCGCAGAACGTGTCCCAGTCGATGGACCGCTCTCCGCAGCGCAACAGGACGGCCGAAGCCCCGAGGACGAGCTCTTGCACCACCCACAGGCGGCTCCAGTAGGTTCTCCGCATCAGTTCGTTGAGCCCAGAGAAATAGTATCCGAAGAACAGCCCCGATGGCAGCCCGAACTCTCCGAAAGGAGCCGTTTTGCTCGCCTCGGCCAAGCCTGCCAGCCGCTCTAGCAGGTCGAAGGCCTCGTCGCTGTAGTCGTGCGCCTTTCCCAACCATGCGACCACGGACAGGGCATTGCTGTAAATATCGCGCATCTTGGCAACTTGTGCGGCTCGTTCGCCGTCATCCGCCTGGTTGATGCACAGAGCATCGACCCAGAGCTTGGAATCGGAGGCGTAGGCTCCAGTTCCGGCGACGGCTCGGAGGGCGACTTCAAGATTCTCGGTTACGGATACGTGCTGGCCATTCACGACGATGGTTTTCCTCTGGGCCTCAGAGCCCCAGACGTACGAGATGGTCGCATAGTCTCCCCAGGAGAACCGACAGGGGCCAGAGGAAGTCTCAGGTGATGCCCCGTCCCCCTTTTTCGATCTCGCGATCCAACTGGTGACATCTTTCCTCCTTGGCTTGCTCACGACGCCCTCTGCCGCGAGATGCGCCGCGTACGCATCGCTGTAGTCATCAAGGGAGACGACGCTTAGCCTACAGTGCAGCAGGCCCGAGTCGTCAGTCGGCGGCTGGATGCTCAGAAGGCGAATCTCGTTCTTGGCCGCGTTCAACGGAGCATAGAGATGAGGGGCAGTCATCGGCGTCTCTTCCGCGTCCTGGATTGCAGGCTTTCGACTCTCGTCGCGCGAGATGAGTGGTAGCAGAGAGCTAGACTTCAGCCGGGCGCCCAGCTGAACGGAACGCGGCGGCGGCCTCGGGATTGCAGCCTGTCGGATTTTTGCCGGGGTCGCCCTAAGCCACACCGTTCCTCGCTTGCATGTCCTCGAGAGGTGGAAAAAGCGAGACTGTGCTGCCATGAGTTGGGCATTGGACGGGCATCGGCCCACCCAAAATCCCAATCGACGGAGCGGAGGCTCGCTACCGATTGTTTGTGCAAGGCATCATAGGGCCACAGGGCAGGCAGGAGACAGGGGAGCAAAGTGAGGTACAGTACATAGGTTGGCCATTGCTGCCAGCTGTGGCCGCCTGCCTCAGGTTCGGTTCATCTGAAGTTGGGGTGAATATTTTGTTTACCCCACCCTAGCGCCTTCGACCCCTGCTTTCGTTTAGGCGCGAACCGATCGGTTCCAGTGGTGACTGATGCCAAGCTCCCCCGGCGCTCAGCCACAACTTGACGTCACATTCTGACGTCTGAATGGACGAGAATCACAGTCGCGCCTTCGTTTGCCCCTCCTCAGCCCCGCGGCAACAGACTATCTCCCCACCTCGAAGGCTCAGTCGCGCTTGCAGTGCGCAAGTACAGCGCCCATCTTTGCATCCACAGCCACAGGTGCCAGGTATCCTTCCTACTATACTTCCTACCCCGGTTCGCCTGGTTGTTCCATCTTGCCGCCGTGGTCAGGATTCTCGCTTCTTTGTTCCCCTAGCGCCTTCGTGGGGCGAGTCCGCGAAAAATAAGACCAGCTCTGTCAGCTCCCCACCTCTCGACGAACTTGACCCTCCTCATCCGCCCTCACACAAACAAACAACTCTGACGAAACGCGTTCGTGGTAGCGACTCAGTAGGCGGCGCAAGTCATCGCAACACATCCCAGAAGCAAAAGCGGTTCGCGCAAATCGCCAGTCATCATGTCCTACGGTGGAGGCTATCCGCCCTATGGCCGTAAGTGCTGCTTACCCTTCTCCCGCGCGACAGGCGAGAGCGCCGGAGCTGACGAATCGCAGAACCCCCTCCTCAGGGCGGATACTACCAGCAGCCACCCCCTCCTCAGGGCTACTACCAACAACCTCCTCCTCCCCAGGGCGGCTACGGCCAGCCACCTCCTCAACAGTACGGCGCCCCTCCGCCGGGACAGTACCAGCAATACCAGCAGCCTCCACCGCAAGGGTACGGCCAGCCACCACCCCAGCACTACGGCGCTCCGTCGCCCCAGCCATACGGACAGCCATACGGAGCTCCTCCGCCCCAGCAAGGCTACGGCCAGCCGCCGCCTCCCCAGCAGTACGGTCAGCCGCCGCCTCCCCAGCAATATGGCCAACCGCCACCGCAGCAGTATGGCGCGCAGCAGCCCTATGCCCAGCACTATCCGCCGACGCCCCCCTCCCTCGGCTACGGCCCGCCCCAGATCATCCAGTGGAACGCCGAGGGCGACGCGCAGGCACTGCGAAGCGCGATGAAGGGCTTCGGAACTGACGAGAAGACACTGATCCGCGTCCTCTGCAACAAGGACCCCCTGCAGGTCAACATGATCCGTGAAACATACTCCCGCATCCACCGGAGAGACCTTATTAAGGATATCAAGAGTGAGGTGAGCGGCTGGTTTGAGGAAGGCCTGGTAGCTCTCGTGCGCGGGCCGCTGCTGCACGACATACAGCTGCTGTACGACGCCATGAGTGGCCCTGGAACCAAGGAGCGCGTGCTCAACGACGTCCTCCTGGGCCGCTCTAATGCCGACATAAACGCCATCAAGTCGGCGTACCAGCACGCATTCCGCCAGCGGCTCGAGGACGCCGTCAAGGGCGACCTCAGCATGAAGACTGAGCGGCACTTCCTGATCGTACTGTCGGCGCAGCGCAACGAGGACTCGATGCCTGTCGCTAAGCACGAGATCGACCGTGATGTACAAGATATCTACGACGCGACCGAGGGGAAGGTAGGCACAGACGAGATCAAGGTTTGCAGCATCCTCAGCAGTCGGAACGACAACCAGATCCGCGCTATCGCGGTGGAGTACCAACGGAGATTCGCACGCAGCCTAGAGGAGGTTATTAAGAAGGTACGTCTCACCAGCCCACCTACTCTTTCACTGCTCGCATCTGCTCCCCCCACCCCGCGGATGATCCCTCTCTGCCTACGAAGAAGCTAACCAGGTGTTGTCGCAGGAATTCTCGGGGCATATGGAGGATGCGCTGCTCTACCAGTTGCGCCAGGGCCTGGACAAGTACATGCACCAGGCCAAGCTGCTGGAGGACGCCATGGCCGGCGCGGGAACGAAGGACCACCTGCTGGTCAGCCGCGTGGTCCGCTTCCACTGGGACCGGAACAACATGGCCAACGTGCGCGGCGCATACGAGAAGCGGTACGGTACCAAGCTAGCCAGGCGGATCAAGGGAGAGACGAGCGGCGATTACGAGACATTGCTGCTCGGCTGTATTGGAGAGCCGGTCTAAGACGGGCGGATGGGGCGAGCGGAACGGATATTGTGATAATGCGGAAGCCTTGCTTGAGAACTCGGCCGGGGCCAGATACCCTACGAAAAGGGTACATATGTTTAATTATAGTTTGCTGATTTGACTTATCAACCGGAACCAGTTCTTGATTCATAGTGGATGGACAGGGGTCTTTTTTTGGCACTTAACTGCTACAGTCCGGTCGGGGTCTCCTAACTAGTAACTAGCTGCATTACAAATAAATACCTTGAGGGTCAACTCCCTATCTTATCCTTCCTCTCTAGTGGATGTGTATCTCGTAATTCCTAATTTGCGATGGCGTCATTTTCTGTTCGAGCTCGAAAAGTTGCTTTCTTGTACCCGTCACAGTGTATACTCGGGGATCGGGGTGGATAGCTGTACCCCTATGCCCACTTAGTTAGTTTCAGTCTGTCAACCCTCGAGCGTTCAAACCGAAAGCACCTACGAGGTACCTAAAATGCGTATTTGCCTCACTAAATAAAGCTAACTCATCACCCCACGGAGCTCTCCAGCCAATCATAGCCACAGATAGCTCGATCGAGTCTTACGGGTGTGTCTCAGGAGCCACTAACTGGAAACCACGCTAATATGCCTCTGCGATAGCCGCGCCAACGAAATTTGCTCTATATTTCCTGTCGCGACGTTTGTCTTGGGACGATTCAAAACAACCGCCAATACATACGTTACAACGGCATTCACGAACGGCAGTATTTGCAGTTGCTTGGTTTGTGTCTAGAAGTCCCTATCGCGTTCGCACTTGTGGCTCAGGCGAGAGAGAGTCGAGAAAATATATCCGAATTTGCCTGCTGGCATTGGCGCTGCAGGCCTCCGCTTGGTCAGGCGCCGGGCTGGCACTCCAACATGGGCCCCGGCATACATTTCACCATAGAAGATGCAGGCGACGACCGTGAATCGGTAAACTGCCAACTACCCCGCCCAAAGCTACGGAGGTCGCACAGAAAATCTCGCAACGGGTGCCGTTACTGTAAACAGAGAAGAGTCAAGGTAAGATAGTTTCGACAGAACAATCCAACTTCTTCATTATTGGGAGCTGTCGTGCCGCCTTTACAAATGTGCTTTGCTGACAAACAGCCTGCATATGAAGTGTGACGAGGCTAAACCAATATGTGGAAACTGTGCAAAGTCATTTATATCCTGCGATTATTCTCCCGGAGGCAAGGATTGCGATCGAATAGTCACTAGAAAGAGAGGCCGGCCGCCGAAGAGCTGGACAGTTTTGCTGGTTGATAGACGCCAAGAAACGCCAATTCCTTCCGACACATTATCGACCTCGAAATATTCACGCGAACCATCGCCTGAGCGGTCCTTGACGGCACCTCTGCACCTACCCTGGAGTGTCGATGATCTTGAGCTTTTCCACCACTACATGGTCGCGGTGGCCATTGGCGGCCCCGATAACACTCTATGGAAGACTCAGGTGCCCCGTCTCGCTTTCCACCTTCACAGTGTGCGGCATCTGCTCATAGCCGTCTCAGCCCTACATCTAAGTAGGCAACAGCCAAATCGTGAAATCGAACTACTAGTCCGGGCAGAGGCGCATATGGCCATCGGACTACGCCATACCACCCAAGCATTAGCAAATCTGAGCAATCGGAATTGTGCTGAATTATACATTTCCACCATTCTTATTTGCACCTACACGTTTGCCAAAAAGCCAGGGCCACGTCACCTCCTTATTGTCGCAGAGGGAGACGAAGTGGCGTGGTGGGAGCTATTTCGTGGGGTCCGTATTATCGTCGAAACAATCGGCTTAACTAATATACTCGGCGAGTTCGTTATGGATGGCAGAACGGAAACACACCCAAGCCTCGAACATCACACGGCCAAACAGTCCAGGCAGGAATACATTATTTTCGAAGCAATAGAGTGGGAGCCGGCGCTTGACCACCTCTCATCCCTAGTAAATCAAGCTCAAGAAGATCTAAAACAGGTCTACCAGAAAACGCTAGGGATGCTAAAGTGGTGCTTCTACGAGACATTTGGTTCATCAGCGGATCCAAAATCTGCCGCGGAGGCCAAATTTGAAACTATCATGGCTTGGCTTTACGTTTTGGAAGACAGGTATGTGAATAGTCTCAAAGTCAACGAGCCCGTGGCATTGGTTCTTCTTGCCCATTTTGCGGTGTTGCTCCAGACTCTTGAGTCAGTCTGGTTCTTGCGGGGATGGGCGCCGCATATAGTACAAAGAGTTGCAGATGCCCTGGGTTCCTCGCCAGAATTACGCTGGATGAGGTGGCCTAAAAAGCAGATGCAAAGAGGTATGGAATTTATGCGGGAGATAGAGTTTACAAGAGAGGCGGGTGTACCGAATAAGTAGGCCAAGGAATAACGAATATATACACATGTAGCTATCCAATCCTGCTCATCAAAAGGCTTCTTTTAGCAGTCTTCAGAGAATTTTACGTACCCGAGACCCAAGAATTGGGTTCTTTGCTACTGAAAACCTAGTCCATTATGGTAGTTGTTTCGTGGAAAATCTTTGTTGCAGTATTAAGGCTTCGACATTGGGTGACTACGATAGCTGCTCTATGGCCATGACCTAGGCAATCTGAAATCTGAGCTTGAGAGACAAGCAGATAGTAATCGATTGATAAAATTAATCTCCTCGGAGATCGCTAGCAGCATGTATGGGTAATGTGAGTGCTTTCTTTGACCTGAGCTGTTATTACGTACCCTGGATCTTCTCGGAGGCCCGCTTTAACGTTACTTCCCCATAACTTTGGCAACGTTGTCTCCCAATAGCACCAGGCGGAGTGCATGCAAACGAAGTCCGATAAACTATTTTTCTTACCAGAACGACGATAAACCAGATGTGAGCCAGATATCACAGCTAGCTGACTATTTAGTATCGATGATCTGCTGTGCTTGTAATCGGATTTGAGACATTCGACGAGAAAATTGTTCACGCCTCTCGCACTTTCAGACCCTTGCCACGAAGTGATCCACGATGAGACACTCTCTTAGGCATCTAATCGTTCTCCTTGTGTGGACTACACCTATTTTTTGCGAGCTCAGAAACTACTCCAATCCCATCCTTTCTGGGTGGCATTCCGACCCTAGCTGTACCTATGTCGAGGAATTAGACAGCGTGTTCTTCTGCACGACATCGACATTTCTGGCCTTTCCTGGTATTCCAATCTATACTAGTAGCGATTTAATCAACTGGAAGCTTGCCAGCCATGCTCTCAGTCGGCCAAGCCAAGTTCCAGGACTGGCTGCAGCAACATACCAAAGTGACGGCATTTACGCATCGACGATTCGCTATCGCAACGGCACCTTTTACTTAGCCACAGCTTTCCTCTCGGGTTACGATCTCCCTCAGATCCTAGTCTTTACGACTACTGACCCGTATGATGATGCCGCTTGGAGCGATCCTCTTTCTGTTCCTGTCTCTTATTACGGTTACGATCCAGATTTGTTTTGGGACCTCCACGGCCAACTGTACATCACATACGCCGCATACGGTCAGACCTACAATACAGAAATCATGCAGGCTGAGGTAGATCTGCAGACTTTGACCACCGGGAATTGGTCTACGATTTGGACTGGCAGTGGAGGCGAATGGCCAGAGGGGCCTCACATATATCTCAAAGACGGACTTTACTACCTTGTCATTGCCGAGGGCGGCACTGGACTCAACCACTCGGTAACCATCGCGCGGGCCCCAACAGCCACCGGTCCGTACGTCAGTTACACCGGGAATCCTATATTGACAAATAGGAAAACGGACTCGTACTTCCAGACCGTGGGACATGCAGACCTCTTCCAGGACAAAGCCGGGAATTGGTGGGGCGTGGCCTTGGCTACGAGATCAGGACCCGCGTGGGAGACATACCCCATGGGGCGGGAGACTGTGCTCTTTCCGGTCGACTGGGAGGAAGACGAGTGGCCATATTTGCAGCCAGTAGGCGGATCTATGACCGGACCACTGCCGGTTTCAATTCCAGGGGCCGCGGGTGCCGGACCATGCTCCGGCGGAGGAGAGGTCGTTCAATTTATGCCCGGGTCCCAGATACCCGCGAATTTTCTCACCTGGCGGCCACAGCCGGAGTACATTTTCACCATCTCGCCGGACAGCCATCCTAACATGTTGCGTATCCTTCCATCCCGTGCCAACCTCACTGGCGGTAACACCTTCACCCCTGACCAAGATACCCTGGCTTTCATTGGCCGCTTGCAGACTAGTACCCTTTTCACCTACAGCCTCGACATCTCTTTCCACCCCGTTCGGGAGGATGAGGAGGCAGGGATAACGCTATTCTTGACACAGTTCCAGCATATTGATCTCGGCATTGTACTCCTCACGGATAAATCAGGAGCGCTTAAGCCCCACTTCCGGTTTCGGGTCGAAGCATCCGGTGCGCAAGGAGTGGAAGCCCCTAACACGACAGTGACGCCAATTCCCCATACATGGCTGTGTCACTCTATAAAGCTGCGAATTTCCGCACAGGATGATACTAGCTTCGTGCTCTCAGCGGGGTCTGTACGGAACCTTGACCTAGAGATGGAACTCGGTCGTGCCAGTGCTAAGATCGTCAGTGGAGGGGAGGGCAAATTTACTGGCAAGTTCTTTGAAGTGCCAGCTAAAACTCTTGTCTCTCCGACGCTCCGCCCCATCGTACGATGGCACTGTTTGTTTTGATGTCATGGCTAACGGGTGTTGACAGGATCTATTTTGGGCACATACACCACCACCAACGGGGGCAACGGGACTACTCCGTCCTACGTCGCCAACGTGGACTTTCAGCCCTTTGCTCAGGAGATCGACGCTGGTTTTTATGTCCGGTCGATGACGTCTCATGGCTTGCTTGGCGATCCATATTAAGCACTAAAGCCCGGATGTATCTGGTGTCTTCGTTGATGGCATAGGTGGTGATGGAGGGCGAGCATGGTAGAAGCCCGCGCCGCAGGTAAACAGACTGAGTCGCATCAAACAAGGACGTCGTGGGAGTTTATAATGCTGTCACGGAATCGTGTCCAAAAGTTCAAGGGAAGACGACGAAACTTCGACTATATGTTCTTCGGCTAGATGCGACTTTACGGTACTGTGTAGGTAGGTTAGTGGCGCGTGGCCGGATACATCTTTTCTAGACGCAGCAGGAACGGCCGTAGACATGGCCCTACAATGGACAATTTCCGATAGAAAAGAGAAATTGGCGGAAACCTAGCTTAGTTCGCTGTGGGGCGGCTGTTGGCTGACCGTTAGCTGCGGGCCTCACCGAACATAGAAGGTGGTGAGGTTTATAACACAGGGCGAGGGTCGCGTGGATGGCGGTGTTACAACGTTACATACAGTGTCCTTGCAACTACTTGCCAGATGCTACTAGCTAACCTTTTGAGACTAATTACTTCATCAGAGCCTATCTAAAACTACATTCCCCTGAGCAGGTCTGCTGGCCCCCTAGCCTACACCCTCATCCCCCTACTAAACCCCAGCCGGCTTCCCACCTCCGTAATTTTATCGTACAGAGGCGTGATATATGTGGCGCATCAACTCCTCACAGTTGGTCTTGGGGCCAGACTAGCCTGATTTGGGGACGCATGGCCACCACTAACACGTTCATGCTGAAAAGCCCACTCCCACCTACATCCCCCCCGAATGTCCGGACCGGTGATAGTCCCGTACACGAAAGCATGCCTCAGCCTCTAAGGTTACTTCCCAATATACCAAGCCTAACTTCCGACAAACGTACGACGACTCTCAGTATCAAGAATATCCTTTCCATAATAACAAGCATGGCAACGCTTCCCAGCTACTTCAAATCACCCACTTTCTGTCGAACAACGCGGCTTATGTAGGATGCTAGGACGGTTCAGTCTCTTTCCAAACAAACGGTATACTTAAGTTGACTGTCTATTCCTCCACTCCCAGTTATTGTGTTGAATGTTCTCCGCTCTGATTGGGCTGCTCCAACTTCAACAAATATTTTGCACGAAAGAAATACCACATTCAAAGGATCGCAGTTAATGTATTATGAACAAAAGGGATAAAACGTAGCGTTAATAATGCGGATAATAGCAACTTGGTTAACGGCTGTCATCCATAATGCGAGCAACTTTTAGTCGTCTGGAGCCTCTTCCCGGACTATACACTTAGCTAGATCTTCGCACATGATACCTTTACACAACTATCGTTACTGGATCACAAGGCGGATGGAGGGTGCGTCTCTAGAGACTATGTGCTGTCCGAGCAAGTCCAGCAAGCAGCGCTAATGTCGCTATTGGCGCAGCTCTCGTCGAAGATTGGCCTGCTAGGATATGGACACAGGACCCTCTCCTGGACTGAGGAGTCGGGCAGGGTAACGTTAATAGGGACTTCGACGGGAGCAATGCCGTCCTCTACCCATGCACGAAGCTGATCGAAGAGAGTAGTTGGTTGGCCGCTCCTGCCACCCCAGCAGTGGCCCAGTCCCGGAACTAGGTAGTAGCGGTAAAATTCCGCGACACCTGGAATTACAGCAGTGACCTTATTGTAAAAGTCCAAGGAGCCGCTTGTGGGAATCGTGTTGTCGTACTGAAAATGGGTTGTCAGTTCGATACCCTCACTCAGAGAAACAAGCCCGGCAATTCACTGATTAGTGAAGTACTCACGATTCCATGGTACGTGATAATTTTTCGGCCAGCGTCTCGGAACGGGCGGAGATCCGGGTCATTGGTCTCCATAAGGGAGCCGACGTTTTGTTTGTAGCCACGGTAAACGGCGTCAAAATTTTGGTGGGTGAACGAGGAGAAATTGAAAGTGAGGTCCTTGGCTACGAAGTCGCGCATGATTTCCAGGATCGAGGACAAGCCATCTCCAGGTCCTCCACTGCATGTGCCATTGGCCGAGCACACGGTAGGCGCGAGAGTGCTCAGGTCAGCTCCGTGGTTGAAACCATGCCATATGGGCTCCCCCGATGAGAAGATAGGGCCATTCCAAGTCGCATTTGCTACACCTGCAGCGGCTGTGCTGATTTTCATGGTTGTGTTTGTCTGGTTGCAGAAGAAAGATGAGCCGACCTGGGCGAAAGGGTCAAAGGTTGCCCGGCAGGCGTCAGGATCCGAGATGATACCGTCAGTCATGCCATCAAGGTTATCGCACTGTGAGACAGCCAACGCGGTGAGCTGAGTGAGCTCGCAAGCCATGGGATACTGATTGGTAAGATACATGTAGGCGGGAGGCCAGAGAGTAGAAGTGTAAAACTCGACCCAGTTGACAGCAGGCGCTGCAGCGATGATTCCGTCGTAAGCGTCCGGATAGCGCTGAGCCAGCATGGAGCCCTGCCGACCGCCTTGGGAGCAGCCATTCCAGTAAGAGAAGCTGGCGTTTCTTCCATAGAAGCTGTTTATGATGCTCTTGGCAATGACAGACTGCCAGCGAATATTAGTCAATATGGAAAGAATCGACCGAGGTGGATAATTCTTGGAGAAAATGCACCTCATCATTCAGTGACACAGAACCGAAGTTCTCCAGGGCATACAGATTCAAGTTTCCAGGAGACGTCAAAACCCAAGGGTCGGGAATGCTCGCGCCCCCGGTGCCGGCATCCGTGGTGACAGTTGCATAGCCATCCGCCACGGCACCGATCATGCCAGCATACGTGAGGATGAAGCGGCCAGGCACCCAGCCTCCACCGCCTAAGGCCTGTAGGCGACCATTCCACTGCTCTTCGAACGGCAACCACGTCTCAACGTAAATGTCATTATCCTGGCCGGGGCGTGTATAGGAGATGGTGACATTGCAGAACGTAGCGTTCTGCACACTAATGGAAGGCTGGGAGTATCTCCACTGGTCTGGAACATCGAAGCTGTAATCAGTCGTCACTGAAGCCTCGATCGAAAGGAATTCGGCACCGAAGAGGGAGAGATCCGAGAAGGTAACCGGTGCGCACGAAGCAGGAGTACCCATTGTGCTCGCAGAATTGCTTGAAAGACGGTGATGTGTTCAAGTTGACAGGCCGCAGGCGAAACCAATGCTTAGCTAGTCATGCCTCCCTCGTGTAGGCATAACACGGTTTATATACTGAGTTGAGAGGAAGGTACATGCTGCTTACCAGAGAGTGGAGGGGCGTAAAAGGCGTAAAAGCGTATTTTCAGTACGATTATTGTAGGGTAATCCGGATACCTATTTGACACCCGGTGTTACCTAAGTGGTAGTCCAATGACCTTGTTACATCATTCGACGAACTTCCACCTTGCAAATATCCAGCAACCTGGATTGATAGCACCTAGCATGCCGGGTCAATGGCGAGTAGCGGGCCTAATGCCCAGAAAGGGGGGACGGGGGGTGGGGGGCTATCAGGCATGGTCTAGAAACAGCATATAAGTTGGCAGATGCACATCGGGAAAGGGTTCGTGGCCAGACAAGCCCAGCAGAGACCGCTGAATATGCCAGGCTAAGGCCAATCCCCTCCCACCGCGTTACAGTTGAAATTAGCACGGCATTAAGTCGGCGGTTTAATAGAACGGGCCAATCTGGAAAATGCGTATCACTGAACGAGCGATACGCATTTAAAAAGTGGAGGCGATGGGGCACCGATAGGACCGAGCGGACCAGCCAAGGATGATACGAAAATTAAGTATCTTGCTGTACCTACCTTACCTTACCTACCTTGATGTGCCGTACCTAAGGTTTTCGCTACACACTGCCGGCGAAATAGATATCATAGTATGCTTCTCGAACCGAAGTCTCGCTCGTATCAAAGGCTAAGTCAAGTCTAAAGCTAGCTAGCCCCTAGAGCTTTGGGTGACTTTGGTAACATCCAAAATCCTTTTTGATTTATCGGTCATGGAAGGGGGGTGTGAATATAAAGCCCTCGCGATCGTGAAGGATGCTAGTAGAGGTTGGATATTTATGTCTACTAGAGGTCTAGAAGGGGACGGAAAGGGGAATGGTGGCCTAGGCGCGTGCCACGTTTCGGCCCAGGATTAAAGGTCGAAATTAGTCCAAGATACTAACGAGACGCAATGCCCAGACTCGAGTGTGTATTTTTTCTCCAAGTCACTCTATAATTATGTCGAGTAAACTAAATATATGTGGACATAGGTGGCTATTCGCCCCCGAAACATTGTCAGCTAGCTACGGAGCACTCCGAGATGCTCTTACCATCCTGACCCGTGGCAAAGTAGATGACAGTCCGATTTATTTAAGACAACGAAAGAAGATAATGAACATGAGCGGTATAAAGGAAAGGCGTTTCAAGGGTCTGAGCTGAGATGAATCCCCCACTTCAATGTCTGCGACCCGGATGATACGGCCAAGCTTCTGCCCAACTCCCTTCGGCTCAAGGATAATGAGGGACCTTCATCATTTCGTTTTGACCGTCATAGCCCTGGCATACAGGTCCTGAAATTAACCGGCTATTGACTTCACTGTCCGACTGGATGACCTGACAGCACTGGCACCAGAAGGCAGCGCAGCAATCACCACAGGCGCTTCCCGGAATATTGAACCGCTGTCGGATTTCTGTACGCTTGATCATGCTGTACATCCAGCCACTCGCAATCATCGAGAGTGCTCCGTGGATTAAACAGTCGCCATTGAATGACTCAGGGCTCAGGTCGGCAGGGTTGCGCAATCGGGATGATGTCCTGCCGACAACTAGTGACGTGGGCGGTTAGCTGCTGTCAAATAGCATAATACAATAAGGGAAGAGGGAGAAGAAGAAGCCCATAGCTAAGGGACGTACGGAGGCAGGGGAGAAATGTGCCCAGCATGCAGCTACCACATGGCGAACAGCTGCAGAGGCCGTTCTGCCAATCGCCGCCACGCTCCTCCTGGACAGACATTTGGCGGGTATGCGGTTGGGTTTTTAATGAGAGAAGTAAATGAGCGGGAACGAATGTAAATGGACGGTGGTAGCAAATTCTGATGCAATGTTTTCCACGGATAGTTACCATCTCGTGGTCTTTATAGACGGATAGACAGACACGAGGGTGGGGACACACGCCAAGCCTTCAAGCTGAAGCGAGCTCCACCTTGAGCTAGGCTACCTTCAGTCTCAGTCTGCTGAAATCTTGTTCTATCGGCGCTTTCTTAGAGTATGTGCTTTCTGCTTAAATCTACACTTGTCAATGCCTTGAAAAATCTCTGCTGCATCCTCGTACGTCGTCTCCTAAACCATTGTTTCTGCAATGCCCCCTTGCGGGGTGTTCTGTTCGGGTAACGAGAGAGCAGGGACGTTCGGGTTGGCCGTGTTTAAGATTTACGTGGTCCTGACTCGCCCGGCCTAACTAATACAATAAATGCGTATCCACCACCCTTGTCTGCAACCAACGACCCCTGCCTCAAGGCCAATTCTGACACGACTCCGCCTTCTCATTCTCATCTACTATATCTTGACCCGAAGCATTAGAGTATGAGGCAAGGTACCTCCATATAGCACTCGAGGAGACCCTCAGAAACACCTGCCTTCAAGCCCCCACCCGCCAGTACCGCGTAACAAGACCTGGGGTTAGCTGCTGCTGCAGCCATGATGATCTCGACATCGATGGATCGCAGCTGGAGACCTTTTCGATCCCCTCCCACACCAAACCCGTAATTTCCCTTGCCATCTTCTTCTTTCATCGGCGCTGGCTTCATCAGCCTGTTGATCATCACTTGCGCTGCTTCTGAGCCGCCATCTGGGGGCATGACCGGCTGCAGCGCTGGTGTGTTGTCAGTCTACTTCGTCCCAGAGTCTCCCTGCTGGTTAGTTGCCAAAGGTGGTAGGGCAGAGGCACGCCAGATCCACGTCAAGTAGCACGCAGACAGAGACGAACACTCTCCCCACGTCAACTTTGAGATGACCGAGATTGAGGCCGCTCTGACCTTTGAATCCGACAGAGCCAACTCGATCTCATTGCTCGAGCCCTTGAAGACCCTAGAAGATCGCCCACGAAGTCTCAGTAAATTTGTGGTTGGACGGTTCGCTCAGTGGGACTGAGTGGCTATCATCTCGTATTACCTCGCCCTGCTACTTAACAGTATTGGCATCACCCAGGCCAAGGATCAGGCGAGGCTCAATCCTCTGCTCGAAGTTTCTAACTAGATCAGTGCTACCTTTGTCAGTACGATGCTGGTGGATCGCCTCGGCCGTCGTACACTGTTCTTAATGTCTACCGGTGGTATGTTTGTTTGCTATGTCATCTAGGCTACTCTCACCTTGTTCTTCGATCTGACATGAAGCCACTTAGCAAGCCTGTTGTTGCTTTTATCTTTACGACCTATTTCTGCTACAATATCGCTTGGGCTCCGCTGATGTAGGCTTACACTGTGGAGACCTACACCAATACCCTCTGTGGCTGCGGTATCTCTCTGCTCTATACCTTCAGGTTCTGCGCCTTGATCCTCGCAAATCATGTCAGCCCAATTGCCATGCAGAACCTAGGATGGAAGTACTACATATTATTCTGCCGCGTACTCTTCTGTCTCCTCTGGATCATCTACCTCCTATTCCCTGAGATCAAGGGCCGGACTCTCGAGGAGATCAGGGAGGTGCTTGAGAAGGATGCGGCCCCTCTGCTGGATTTAAAGCACACGCATAACCTCGAGGCCGGCCAAACTCAACAACAAAATCCCAAGGCCATGCCAAAGACCCAACACATCGAGGCGTAGGTTTTGGAATATTGGTTTATTACAACATACTAGGAGAGAGACTGAAGAGAAGGAGCGGAGAAGAAGTTAATGAAGGAGAGTAGGGCAAAAATAAAACATCCCGAAGTGGCCAGAAAGTGTGCGATGGCTAAAAAAGGTACTATGAGCGTGTCTTACAGCGAGGAAAGGTTGCAAGGCCTTCCAGGGGACATCTAGTTAGTTGGGCCTAGGACTTATGCCACTATCATAGGAGGAATGCCACACGATTGGCTGGCATCTGTTCATATCCTTTCTGCCCTTCATTCTCTCTGTCGCCCAGACTAAATTTCTCTAACCTCTCAAGCACACTGAAATAATCTTGTGAGCAATGAGTGGCTGGTAGGGACAGAGAGCTGTGTCTCCCATACCTCGGTAGCTTTAGTTAAATTTGATGCAAGTTACGTATGGAATTAAGAGCTACATAGCAATGAGTAAATGCATGTTTGCGACACTGAGCCTTCGTGGCGTGCAAGAGCTGACTCGGCATGAATAAATTTACAGATGCCGTAGTCGTTGCTATCTTATCTTATACCTACACTCTTAGATTGCACACTGGTGCTAGAGTGGCGTTCGGAGTGGCTGCAATCAGACCACTTCAGACTCGGCGTGCATCACCTTTTCGCCCATGGCCTCCACGGCAGTGGAACTAATATCAAGGCCATCAAATACCTGTGCGACCTCCTCCAAGGTACGGCCCGAGGTCTCAGGAAAGAAAAGCCACACAATGATAAACCACACAAATAACATGATAACCCACACAATATAGTACTTCCACCCAAGAGCCTCCATGGCAATGGGATTGGCGAAGCCGTTGAACAGACCAGCACCGTATGTGAAGAGCTGCTCGACGGTGTATCCCTTGGCACGAAGTGTGAATGGCATGATTTCGGTGATGTAGGTTGGCAGCACAGGGTTCAGACTGATGTTGTAGAACAGCTGGTACACGAAGATCATGGCGACTACGCCATAGCCGAGGCTGGTATCCTCAAAGTTACGTTGCTGGTTGATTGATGAGAGGATGGTCCAAATCAGATACGAGACAGCCATGCCGGCAAATCCCGTAAGAAGCATGGATCGGCGTCCAAAATGAGGCACGCCGATGGCGCCGATGATAGAGATGCCGTAGCAAAAGATAGTGAGGCCCCCGTTGATCAGGTTCTGTCGCTCCGGGTCATTGATGCCAATACTTCGGAGAACGAGTACAAGGTAGTACGACACAAGACCATTTCCAGACCACTGAGCCGCCAAACCCAGGATAATGGCAATAGCGAACCTCCATCGATTGCCCCCTGATAATTGTATCATTAGCCAACCTGTTACTACAAGCAGTGTAGCACAAGGGGGTCTTACTAGTCTCAAAGAAGTCGAGCCACGATCCTGTATTTTGCAGTTTCTCCAACTCGATGGCTGTTTCGATCTCGGCCATCTCGTATCGCACAAGAGGTGAGACATCGGCGTCGGTGTTCTGTCCGGCGTGGTACCGATTCAGGGCCCGTCTGGCCTCAGAAACTCTCCCCTTGCTCACGAGCCATCTAGGAGACTCGGGCAGAAGATAGATGAAAAAGAGCTGATATACAGAGGGGATGCACTGGAGAAGGGAGGGGATCTTCCAGCTCCAGCTGGTGTCGATCTTGAAGGTTCCGTAGGTGGTCCAAGCAGCTACGATTGCCCCGAGGAACTAGGAAGTTTGCGTTAGTGGATCATATCAGTGGAACAATTAGCAGGATGGGGATAGCTCACCCAAGACGTGGAGGCAAAGGACGTCAAAAAGGCTCGGTGCGTCGGGTAAGCCAACTCTGCGAGAAGTGGATTCGAGGCAACGCCCACGAAGGCGGTACCAAAACCAACGAAGACCCTTCCTGCGATAAACATGTCGATATTGATAGATACGGTTTGCAGGGCAGTTCCCAACAAGGCTACCAAGGATCCAAGGAAGACGGGAAGTCGGCGGCCGAAGCGATCAGCCATGAAAGCGACCATAGGCATGGCGATGACAGCACCGATGATCTGTGCCGTACCTAGCAGACCCAGGCGGGCTCCTGTGGGGTTGTCGAAGTCTGTCAGTTTGAATATCGCCATGTTAGCTCAAGTGAGTTGCAATGAGGCGGAGGGGCTGATGAACCTTTGATCCACGCAGGAACGGACTGGACTCCATTCAACATACTGCCATCGTAACCAATCAAGTAGCCGGTAATGATTGGCACCGTGAGGAGCGCATTTAACTTGATCAGATGCCCAGTCTTCCACCATGGCTCGGAATTTTGCGGAATTACACTCTCTATCCCAATAATTGGGGTCGCCGTGGCAGTGGTTTCCTCAGTCTTGGGTGCGTTCAGCATGGTGTATGTGCTAGCAAAGGGTTTTTAGTACAAGAAAAGCTGGAGCAAGAGCCGCAAAAACCTTTACTTGGTAGCCAAACCAGTAAATTAAGGATCTCTTGTGTCTGAGACTCGACCATAAAGTGGTTAAAATGTACGTCACAAGTTCGCAGCAGCTCAACACTTCTTATAATGAGACAGGCCGTGTAAGCGGACCGGGGTTGAACGGCTTCTCGCCGCGGATCATGTCATGAAATGATAAGCTCTATGCGCCCAAATAAAATCACAAAAGATTAAAGACATTCGCTTTTCGATGCACCGAGACTGCACCGGCACGATTGACCATGCTCCAACCGAGGGGAACTAAGAGAAAACCATTGGATTAGGAAGCCACGGGGGGAATGTTGCCAACGACAGGATCCTGGGGACACTAGGGCGGAATACGTGAGGGGTAATTCGGGGAAAATGGAGAGCATAATGGGCCCCATGGGGGAATGACAGGGGACCACCCTGGTGCTAGAGTCTAGACGTTCAGGGGCCAGGGCAACCTTTGCACACTTTTAGTCCCTCCCCTCCCCACAAAGCCCGAGTAGCAATACGCTTTTTTCTGATTTGCCAAACTTCAAGCGAAAGTGGAACCATCATATCCAGCTCTACACCTATACAGCGGAGAAGATGCAGCTAACGCAGCTTTCGGCACCTTTGCCGACCGATGTTGCCATTATTAATGGATGTTGTGGCCAGCGAGCGTCTCTCAAACACCCCTCTGGGTGGAACTATCACTCATGAGGGGGCTATCCCTCAGGGCCCCCCTGGAGGAGATGGCCTCTCCGGTGCTCATGTTGTCTCTCCCGGAGGGAAGAGCTGAGAAGGATCACGTCTGAGCTAGCCACGTGGAGTCAGCCGACCTAGCAATTCTTTCGTCTGGTCCTCTTCGGCCCGGGAGAGTTGCACCCGATGCTCACTTTGCTCTCCACCCCGAGTTACCTTATGCTTCAAACAATTACATGGGTCTGTGGCCATTCCACTGTGGAGAGCGTCATAGGCTCTCAGTCCTTAGCGCATCTTCTGAGTCGGTTGAGTAGCTTCCGAGCGTTTATCCATTCCGTTTTCTTTTTCATCTTTTATACCGGGGCTCGTAACCAAACTAGAAGCGCAGGCTAGTTTGGTCGACGATGTGTTCGAATAGAAGAATACTGGAAACAACTTAGCCATGGCGACTGGATTCCTGAAAGCTCAGGGCACACGAATTGTCGACGAAAATGGAGATCTCGTCATTCTGCGGGGTGCCGGTCTGGGAGGATGGATGAAGTGAGGAGAAATACTCGACCCCGACCGACTGTGGTCTCCGCTGACACTATTTCGAAGCATGGAGAACTTTCTCATTGGATACCCAGGGCACGAGGCTCATTTACGCACTGAGATGGCCAGCGTCCTCGGGCCTAAGAAAGCCGCTTACTTCTTCGACCGTTTCCTATACCACTTCTACACTGAAGATGATGCTCGCTTCTTCAAGTCCCTGGGCCTCAACTCCCTGCGTGTCCCATTCAACTACAGGCATCTCGAGGACGATCTGAACCCTCGCGTAATCAAAGAGGAGGGATTTAAGCACATTGACCGCGTTGTTGACCTTTGCTCCAAGGAAGGTATCTACACCATTTTGGACATGCACACTGTGCCCGGCGGTCAGAATCCCGACTGGCACTCCGATAACCCCACGAGCTACGCCGCTTTCTGGGAATACAAGGACCACCAAGACAGGACAATCTGGCTCTGGGAGCAGATTGCTGGTCGGTACAAGGACAACCCGTGGGTTGCCGGCTACAACCCTATTAACGAGCCGTGCGATCCTCACTATACCAGACTGCCCACTTTCTACAAGCGACTTGAGAAAGCCATTCGGGCGATCGACCCCAACCACATTCTCTGGCTCGATGGAAATACATTCGCCATGGAGTGGCAGGGCTTTGACGAAGTTCTGCCCAACTGCGCGTATTCGATCCATGATTACAGCAAGATGGGCTTTCCAGTCGGCCAGCTCTATGAAGGCACCCAGGAGCAGAAGGACAAGCTCGCAGCCAATTTTAGCCGGAAGTGCGAGTTCCACACCAAGAATGGCGTCCCCATCTGGAACGGCGAGTTCGGACCCGTCTATTCCAATGAGCGCGATCCTGATGCCGAAAAAACCAACGCTTGCCGGTACAATCTGCTCGGCGAGCAGCTACGTATCTACGAGAAGGCCCAGATACCCTGGTGTATCTGGCTGTACAAGGATATTGGCATCCAGGGAATGCTTTACACTTCGGCCGAATCTCCCTGGCTCAAGCTTGTTGGGCCCTTTATCAAGAAGAAGGACAGCTTGCAGCTAGATGCAGTGGTCATGTACCCCACTCCTCTATTGGACGAGGTGCTAGACCCCGTGGTCCATTGGATCGATAGCGTTTCGCCCACAGCTACGCATACTTATCCGCCAAACTGGGACACTCGGCGCCATATCGAGCGATCTGTTATCAACTGCTTCCTAGCGGGGTCTTTTGTGCGCGAGTTCGCAGAACTATTCCGTGACAAAAGCGAGGCGGAACTTGACGAGCTCGCAAGGAGCTTCAGCTTCGAGCAGTGCGTGCAGCGCCACGGTCTCAACAAGATCATGTCGGATCATGCCAAATCTGTTCAAAAGACGAATTCCCCGCGCTCTTAAGTGAAGGAAAAGAGGAGGAGGGTAGGGTTCAGCTCTTCGTATTAAATAGGGGTGAGAAGTTATTGCTTCACTACTAGAGGCCCTCTAGTATGAGTTCCAAGATTTACCTGGCCGGACTATTCTCTCCTATTAGTGAAGCCTGATCAGCCTCTGTATTTTCCCTTGGTATCTATATATATGGCACCAGTTTTATGATTCTGCACTGAGACATAAAATCATTACCAGCATGGCCTAAAACACATTCCCCACCGTAGTCGCTAGACTTTGATACGCTATATGTCGGTAGCGTAGTCCCATCTATTAGACACTTTTCGCCAAAAATTGCTTCGGCACTGAGACTAGAACGTAGTTTCTGCTACATTGAGTACCTAAGTATAGGGAGACATGTACCCCGGCATCTGACCTAGGAATGAGATTGCTACCTAAGGTAGCGAATGAATGTAGATGTAGATATAGTGCGCCAAATCGGAAAGCCTCGTTTTTGTTATTTCTTTTGAGAAACCTCCGTTCGTCCAAGGATCACCCTAAGATACCGTGACGCGAGCACGGCCAATATTCGCGACAAGTGCATATGTAGCGTTGGGATTTCCGTAACGCTCGGCAGTGACTTTGATGCCTGCAATAAAGGTGCCGGCGTTTGGGTAGCTTACCGTGATCTGGAGCTCAGTGGCCTCGATAGGGACAAGATCCTGGACGGCGGAAAACTCGCCGGTGCCAAGGATGTCCCATCCGGCAGAGACAATCTTGCCTCCCTCAGGGGGCATGAGGACCGAGGCCTTAAGTGTGACCGATTGTCCAACTTGTACGCTCGCGGATGCGGCGTCGTTGACCTTCAAGTCAACGGTGGGCTGGATTCCCAGTCGGTCGCTGGCCAGAGCCGGGACAACGATCTGACTGTTGTTGATAGAATATTTAGTAGACTGCGGCGGCACCTTGCCGGCCTCGACCCAGCTGCTCACATCGCGCAGTGCCTGCTGCACGATACCGTCGTATGTGATCAGATATGCGGTTCGGTTTGGGCCCGGTGGACCCAGATTGTGGTCGGCATGATCGTTGTAGTACAGCCGATAGTTGTCATGGAATTGGTCACCAAGGGACTCCCGGACTTGAGTACGATACCAGTCAGCATGCGGCGACCACGCATCGCTGTCCCAAAGATTGTCGACAACGATGACCTTGAATTTGATCTTGCCGGTATGCGTTGCGCCGCCACTAACGGCGGCAGCAACCATAGCGGGAACGTCGACGGCCCGTTGCGGGTAGATGGGTTGACCATCGTCATCGAGAAACTGGTCCCACTCGTAGAAGCCAGGGCGGCGTGGTATTTGGTAGCGGTAATAGACATGAAGAGCAAGGAACCAGTGATTGTTGATTCCAATTTTAGCCCCTTCATGGAGTGCATCCAACACAGCCTGGTCGTTTCCGGTGCTGACAGTAATGACGTTCAAAGTGTTGTCCACCGTACCCTGCAGAAATCCAACCAAAGATGAGTTAGTACCGTACACTTGGATTTCTAGGCCTCGAGCGTCCGTAAGCGCTGGTAGTCCCTGAATATCAAAGCTCACAGGGGCGCCTTGGCTGTCAAGAGTGATTGCTCCGATGGTGACATTCACATCGAACTTCAACGACCTGAAAAATGCGCCTAGCTCCGAATCTTCACTTCCAAGGTAGCCCGGAGCGCTCCAAAAGTCATCTGCATAGGTCTCGTCGTAGGCCTGTACGGTAGAGGCAAGTATGGAAAGAGTGAACGTATCAGCGACCTTGTCAAAGTCTTCCCACTTATGAAGGGGGATTCCTAATGCGGTGGCCTCCTGCAGCATGCCTCGCTGCATGGCGCTCAAAGTGTCATAAGGGTCGCCGCTACCGCCTGGTCGAACAGCATCAATGATCTGGGCCGACTGGTTCCGGAGGACTAAGCCGGCAAAGGCCCTGGCAGCCGGGACGTTGGGTATAGAAACCGGAATTGCCTGAACGAAGATCACAGCACCGTCCCAGACACCAACTGTCTCTTCCACGGCACCGACCGCCATATAGGAGCCACCGCTTCCTCCGTAAACATAGCCATAGATTGGGAGCTCCGAATACTGGTAGTACTTGGCGGCAATGGTCTTAGAGAACTTGGCAGCGGCGGCGTCCGCGCGGTATCCGGAAGAGCCAGTAATCTGCACGGTGTATGCGCCACTATCCGAGCCAAAGCCGATGGTTTGGCCGTCCGCATTCGCATCTTGCGTCGGGTAGACTGACTGGAAGAAGCGGCCCTGCCATGTCTCCTTTGGTGGAAAGTAGATGTTGAACTGGAGGTTGGTGTTATTGAAGTACCCAGAGACCTTGTGATGTACCACTGGCACAGTCTCGTCAGTCTCCTGAGTGACGACCAGGTCCGAATAGGCTGAGTCAATGCAATCGGAAGTAATGATGATAGGTCCATCCGCAGTCTCGGCCGCACATTCCGGTGTCCTCTGCGCTAGCAGCGCCCCCCCGTGGGTGAAGGAAGCAAGCTGTAATAGAACGAATTGCACCCACCCAATCTGAGCTGCTCGGCGCATGGTGATGGTCAATAGCCTAGAAAATACATAAAATTAATCTGTTGTGAACCCGTAAAGCATGCCAGCGTACGTGAGTCTTACATGACGAGCCAGGTTGGGTAGTATAAGGGTTTAAAACCAAGAATCTAGAGACAAGCCCAGTCGAATATAGAGGTTTTGCTGTCCGTCCCAAGAGTATATGAGCCCGTAGTCCACCAAGACGCTTAGTCGTGAGAGGAGGCGACCAGGCGGGATTTCTAGATCGTCACCGTTGACGCAAGGCATAGTTATGTACCTCTTAGGTTGCTCACTTGGACAATCGGACACACGGAAATTGATATTTCCCCTCTCTGCTAGAGGGCAGGATCTCGGGTCAATGACACCGAGTCAACAAGGACAGATTCCTCTTACCTTGGACGACCAATCGCGGCTCCTTGGGGTAGTTGCATACAAGGGGACTTCTTGGTTAAGCAGACAACTGACGAAGCGCTAATTGAGGTCATCGGCTTTTTTACAGCATACACCCGCAGAGTTTAGACGAAATCACCACCCCTTACAGATATTCGGCCACACATTCCTTCTAATCCGGAAAAGGGCATACGTGTGATTAACATTTCAGCGCAGATTATCGTATTAGATACGACTTTATTAACGTCCCACATGTGTACCAGCAAAACAACCCGTGCGGAATACCTTGACATAATTTTCCGAGAGGCTGTTCAGAGACAGTGTCGTCCTTCTTCCTGCTACATTTCGCGAAGGCTACCTTCCGCCGAATCGTGTGTCTATGGTGCTAGAATAATATATATTCGCTTGCTCCCTTTTCTCTTGTGAGCATAGCCAGGTGCCGGAGTCTGGCGGCCATTTCACTCGATCAATCCGTCTGAGGGCCAGATATAGTCAAAAATGACACAGGGGCCATTCCATGTAAACAAGCTGCCATAAAGGAATCTCTATTACCTAGTGCTCCCTACAAGTAGAGGAGAGATTTGGAGGGCTTGTAACAAATACGAAGCGCTGAAGCTCCTCCACGGGGCAACCCCCATGATCTCCGCAAATAACACAGCTCGGAGGCCCTTCCCCCAGTATTTCCCCAGGCAATGTCACAAGCGCTCGGATGACGGCAACAAACTGTATCTAGGAAGTCTTCAACCCCAATGTCTCCTTCTAGTCGGGCCACGACGTGTGTTAGCCTTGCCTGCCTGCATTTTTGGGCATGGCGTTGAGTGTGGGGCTGAAGCAACCCATCGTTTCAACCTGATTGGAAATATTTGTCGTATTGGTAAATACGACAAATAAAAATTATCGCGTGCTGATTGGCTAAATTTGTTCGTATTAGAAGATCAATAAATACGCTCCAGTTCGGGTTAATTAGGAACTATCATTAGTCTCCCACCTCACACCCCACCCGCTTCCCCAAAAACTCCATCATTTTCGGGGCTTTAGCGTACCACCAGCCCCCGCAAAGGTGGAGTCAAACCCCCTACCTGACCACTTGCGGAGACACAGTCTGATTCTCGACAGCCTCCAAAGTAGCGCCGGACCGTGATGCTGCGGCGCTATGGCAGTGCAAGTGAGCCTAGAACCAGCGTGGCGGCGCTCGTTATGTGAGATAGGCTGAGTAGGATGTTGACTACACCATATTAGACACTAGATGCAGTATTTAGAGCCATGGCGGCATATATATGATGCTACCGTCGGTGTGGCTTGTCTAATCCATCGTCCCCTTTAGCAGCATGTTGCGGGAGTCGATAATGTCTACACGGAGACATTCCGCAATCCACCAATTCCAGTAAAGGCCCACCCGAACCCCGTGCTTACGAGGGAACCTCGGCTTGGCCAAGGTGTGTTGTAAACCATAAGGAGTGTGGCTGTAAAAGCTGCTAGTCTGGAGGGGCTAAGACACAAGCGGCCCCCTTCGCTTCAGACCGTAATGACAGTACCCAGGCCCAGAGGCGCCGCCTTATGCTCTCGGGCACTTATGGCATGCATCCGACGAAAGGCATTGTTCCAGACTACATATGCCTTGTCAGTGTCACCATGCCCTATTGGAGCGCTTAAACCATGAATGGATCAACGAGGCCATCTCCACCCTGATAGCTTTAAGGCGGTCTAAAAATGGAGAGAATCCAACGCCCCATTTGTCGTGAGGATATAGGCTGTTAACTCAAGTATCACCTTTTCCGATTTTTACTGGTGATTTCACAAAATTAAATTATACTAGTTCCTGAGGACTCATCTTTTGACCATCTGTCTTGGTTATTGTCCTTGATTGAGCCGAAATAAGCCCCCTGGTCAACTTGTCAGCCCTTTCCGAGCACAATGGCTACTGCCGGCTTCCAACTCGCTCACGATGCGGAACACCGCACTACCTTCAAGAACCCGGTAATCTGGGAGGATTTGCCAGATATGGAGGTTATTCGGCTTGGGGACATCTACTACATGAGCGCGTCGTCATTTGCCTTCTCACCGGGAGCGCCAATCCTACAGTCATATAACTTGGTGGACTGGGAATACATCGGACATTCCGTTCCAGAGCTTGCCTTTGGAGAACGTTTCTACCTCAATGGTCAGCACTCGGGCGCATACGTGAAAGGGATCTGGGCTTCAACTCTCAAGTATCGTAAGAGCAACGGAACATTCTACTGGTACGGTGCTATCCAAGGCACAGAAAGAACATATATATATACAGCCAAGGACCCCAGGGATGTGTGGACTGCCCTCTCGCCGATTGACAAGTTCTACTACGACCTCGGTCTTCTTATCGACGAAGATGACACATTTTATCTCGCCTACGGGACTAAAACCATTTGCGTGGCTCGGTTGAGCGCCGACGGCACGAAAGAGATTGAGAGTCGAGTGAGTTATTGGTCCCTGTGATAAGAGCCTCCCCGCACTGAAGGATTTATCTTTGACACGATGGATTTAGCCAGTGTATACATCAGACGAGTATCTTGAAGGGGCTCGAATGTACAATATCAAGGACACTTATTACATTTGGCTTACAAGACCATATTCGGGACAGTATGTGCTCAAGTCGACCGTAGGCCCGTTTGGGCCATACGAATGCCAGCCGGTGGTCGGGCCCATCCTCTCCCCCATACCAGGTTCCGGGTGCCCTCACCAAGGCGCCTTGGTCGACACTCCAGAGGGCAGATGGTACTACATGGCCTTCATGGATGGTTTCCCTGGCGGCCGGATCCCCGTGCTCGCACCTGTGACCTTCACCAACGACGGCTGGCTGGAGGTTGAATACGATGTCTCCAAACCCCTAGGAGAGTGGCGTCTTGAGTATCCCTATTTCACTCACAGCAAAAAAGTGGTACATATCAAGACATGTTTCAGGAAGCATACGTTCGATAAAAAGCTCGAACACTGCTGGGAGTGGAATCACAACCCCGATAATTCTAAGTGGCAGACCCAGGATGGCCACTTGCTCCTCAAAGCGGGGACGGTGACAGACAACCTTTATATGGCAACCAACACCCTCACCCACCGTACAATCGGCCCGAGGAGCATGGCTACTTTCTTTATAGATGCTTCGGGTATGTCGGACGGCGATAGAGCTGGCGCTTGCATGTTCAAGGATAAGAGTGCCTACATCGGTATTCACAAAGAAGGTAACAGTTCCCGACTCGTCTATGTAGACGATCTAAGACATTCGCCCATCAGTATACCAGTAGGCTGGTCAAATGGGCATCCGGTCGCACTTGACTGGAAGATTGATACGAATGGGACAGTCGCAGCCGAGGCACCCTTGGAGAACAAGCGTGTCTGGCTGAGGGCCAAAGTCGACGTCACTCCTGCACACTCGCACGGTCACGAGAAGGAGACAAGATATGCGATATTCGAGTACAGCTATGACGGGTCGACTTTCAAACAGCTGGGCCCCCCCTTTGGATTGACTAATGATGCCCTTGGGTACATGGGGTACCGATTTGGACTGTTCAACTTCGCCACCATTGCTCTGGGAGGTAGTGTCGTTATAAAAGACTGTGACATCGCTTCCTGGGATGTTGAGAATTAGTAGCAGTAGCTGGGAATAGAAAGCTAGCAGGGTCGTATGAGGCTAATGCCTGTCTACCGCGCGACTTCTGATATGTTAACAGGCTGCTATAAGACGACATTATCCACACCTGCTACGATTCATTTTGGCTGAAATCGGGCTGTGAGGGTTGTCGAGTCGGATCCTCTCCCCGCGGCTGTGACATACATATATGTGCGGGTAAGATATGAACAGTATGTTCAGGTCCGGAAGATACATCGGCCTACGCCC
The DNA here is from genome assembly GCA_021432635.1 of Thozetella sp. PMI_491. Classification (NCBI taxonomy): domain Eukaryota; kingdom Fungi; phylum Ascomycota; class Sordariomycetes; order Chaetosphaeriales; family Chaetosphaeriaceae; genus Thozetella; species Thozetella sp. PMI_491. The sequence continues at coordinate 1,280,713 of MU270025.1, read as the reverse complement.
TTGGAGCAAGCGTGCAATTTCATGGCTGTAATTAGTTGTATGGTTGTGAGTCATGGAGCGTAGCCATATGAATAAATACGTGCCCTGAATCCTCGTACGGCCGCTCGTGGGCATATCCACGGACCACACATCCACGCGCCTACCTACATGATGTCAAGCGGAGCACTCACTATTCCAAAATAGATAGCAACAGTGCTCTATATTGTGTATTAGCTATCCATGTCGCTCCTTGTTCTGCATTCATTCACTCCTGGTTACATCTCACATATAACTTTATTGAAGATGTTGAGACGTATACAATTAGGTGGAAAGAATATAAGGAGTGAGCAATGGCTTTAAAACTACTAACCACGTGACATTGGGAGCGAGCCCGCGAGCTAAACTACATTTATCGCGCGTAGTGGCATAGAATATAGGTATCAATCTTCGGTACCTTGGACCTCAAGTTAAAGCGCGCGGTCTTTATTTATATCTAACTGTTGGAATACGTGCGACTCGAGGCCTCTCCCTATGAGCCTAACTCCATTGGTATCTCGCCGGTTCTCCGAAAATAGGCTAGTACAAGACCCCGTGCTGTTGACCAGTAACATCCTAGATAACATGGGCTAAACGGTTAATTGACCGTTGGAATAATATGCTGCAAGTCTCGAGACTTAGTTCCTCTATCGCTCTCCTCAATGCATCTCTGTCCGAGTCGGACTGCTTCATTCGGCCACTGTAACCACTGGCCGTAGGCTGGCGGGAGGATGCCGTTGATACCATGCAAGACATGAGCGGCCCATCCTCGCATATACCAGAAGCCCTCTAGAAGCTGAAGTAGTGGAGTGAAGTATGCGAGAATAACCAGAGGGGCCGGCTCGAGGGTTTTCAGTCCAGAGACGAACTCGTCTGGTAGGAAGTAGAGCCATGTCATGACCCGTTCGAATCTACCTTCAACGTGACGCTTGGCGTTAACAGAAATGCCAAACGTATGCTTGTAGCACCAAGTCATGACAGAGACCGCTTGCTGGCAAGGGCCCATCGACTCCTCCGAGGCTTGGGCGACTAGCTCTGATAGCAACCGCACCGCATCCTCCCATTCGATATAGTCAAAATCTATGCGACCGGTTATGCTCGACTGTTCAGTGTCGTCGGAAGGCAGTGGGCCCAGCTCGCCGGAAAATATTGCCGCGATGCCGATTCGATCCACCACGATCCGGACGCCGCGGAAGAGCTCCCACCATGCCACCTCATCTCCTTCGGCAATGACGAGCAGATGACCGGGACCAGGTCCCTTAGCAAACGTGCAGGAGCATATCAAGACGGTGGCAACGTAGAGCATGGTGCAGTTACTCTCGTCCAGTGATGGAAGCAATGTTGTGGCCTGGCGGGTACCGACATCTAGGTGAGCATTGGCTCTCTCCTCAAAACGGGCTGCACTGGCCGGGTGTATCCTGATCTGGTGTAGCGCCGCCATGGCCAGTATGAGATGGAGGATGCAGTGGTGCCGGAAGGCAAGACGAGGCACCTTGTCGCGCCACATAGACGTGTCACCAAGGGTGAGGGAAGTATGGCTCTGGTAGTGGTAGAGAAGCTCCATATCGTCGACGGTCCAAGGCAGATGCAAAGGAAGCTCGACCTCGAGTCCCAAGACGCTAGATGGCAGCGATGAAGACGACGACAGCGGGCTGTGTAGCCCGACTCCAGATGCATTGAGCGTGGAGGTCGCTACAGGCGGCACAAAGGACACTACTCTCCAGTCCTTGACCGGCCTGCCTCGCCTTCTTTTCACCAATGGACCCGCCGGCAGTGGGTCGGCGCATTCAGAAGCTGGTGTGAAATCGCAGGGAATAGAGAGCCGCAAACAATTGCCACAGGCGGGCCGCTCCTCGCCACACTAATACAGAACTCGTCAATTTCGCTTGAGATGGCCAGGCGCAGTACACAGCGAGATGAGCATGGCCTTGAGGCCCCGGCATCGTAGCGCCTCTTGAACAAGTGGGAAAGTGAATGGCAACGTTGAACAGGGGACATATCGATGCAATCCTCACCTTGATTCTCCTGCTCTTGCAGCGCTGACAGCCATTCCGCGACTTGTTGTGCGACCGCCTCTGCCGTGGAGGCCGCCCACCAGCGTCCATATTTGTTCGGCCTAGATAAGTTGTGCTATGCGGCTCGCTCAAACCGAACCGGCTTAAAACCCATCCTGGGAGGCCTAAAGCCCAGTTAGAAGGTCTCCCATTCGTTGTATCCCAAAAGGGCGATTGCTCGGAGAGGGGGTTTCGACCGAGAAGGGGAAGAAGAAAAAAGTAGCCACGTCGTGGGACTACTGCGTGTCAAAACCGGTTTGAGAATAGCATGCCTTTCGATTTGGGGTTCTTTGTTGATGTGAGGTGTGAGGCCAGCGGCTCTACATGCTTAGGCATTCGAATATGCGCGAGAGGAAGAGGCGCCGACAGGCTGTCGTTGAACGCGCCAATGAGCCAGGAAGGTGAGAGGGGGGAAGTAAAAGAATGGGGAGAGACTGACGTGGGTACCTCTGGAATCATGTAGCGCAGCCTCGGTTATCTAACGTGTCAGCTGCTAACCCTAAACGACTCGTCCCCACGCCTTTTATCTCCAACATCTTTTCAAGCTAAAACCTCGTCTGAGCTGGTATCTACACTCCTCCAAAAAGAAGAGGCATCGCACAAACGAGTGTGATGCGAATGCTCAAGGATAGAAATAGGCCGCCAGTGGGCATCTTTGCTCCGTCTTCCCACTACCGGCGACACCCCCTCTTCTCCTCCGGCGCCCTGCTATTCAAGCTCTAGGGGGTGCTATGGCTGCGGCACTCGGAGCGACCCCCCTGGGCTGCCAGAGTTTAGAAGGCAAGGGGATCGATGACTCACCCCTGCAGCCTCAGGAACATGTGTTAAAAAGCTGGGGTAAACAGCCGCTAGGACTGTAACGTCCCATGCATACTAGTTCAGCACGAATCCCCCAGTTCTAGAAGCGTGGGGAACCGCGGGGTATGCGACAGGTATGTAGAGACGCTGATGCATTCGTTCTGACTGCTGAAGCTTGTGACAACGAAATACCACGTAAAGGATTACTGGGCGGTGGCCATCGATCATCTTCAAACTCGCAGAGTTTGCCTGCTAAAAGTTCCCCACGTATAGTGACCGAGAGCACTGACCTCGCCACTTCCGGGTGGTAGCACCATCCCCCGCGCCGCCCGACACACTACCAGCTACCTTACATTATGCACTGAAATAATGCACAGCGACTCGTTATGCACACAATCCGATCAGTGGGCGTTCCCAAAGCGCACAGTCCTCCGGCAATGAGTGGGTGGATCATTGGTCGATCTGCTCCAATCATGACTGGTTCACTGACCTACCACAGTAACCTTTTGGCCCGTGAGTAGTTTCGAAAGCCGCCAGGAGAGTTAAGCTATGTAGCGATTAAAGACTCCCCCTAAGAGGTATTGCTTCGCCCCTGAGACGCATGGCCTATAGCTGGATCATTCGGCCCTGTACTCACTCACTTACGCTCTTCAAACTCTAAGGCAACTTAGAGCAGCAATTACACACTGTAAGCCCCACTAGTTAAACTAAGCAGGAGATGACGCCATGGGTCACGCAGTCGCGTATAGAAATCAGGCGAAATGCGCTCAATGCTTCGAGGGCTAGCTACGCTATATCCGTACGAGTGAACTAGAGCGAGGAATTAAGGTGCATTTCACCTCTGATGACTCCCAGTGCGATATACCTCCTCCATCGGGATATCAAGGCCAGCACATATTCTTGTTTTGCAGCGTCATACACTTACCATGCCTTATTTAGAATCCTGGCCGCTATGGAGTGACATTACCGTTATGAAGGGGTATCCAGTTCGTCAGGTCCCACGCGGATGCCCCCCCCAAGTAGATAAACAGGCTACGTACTCTAGAGTTAGAAGGTCGTACGGGTTAGCTCTATGACGCCATACAAATAGTCTTGGAGGATTCACGCGCAATGGGACCCAGTCCAGTTGGAGGAGGTAATTCGTTAGCAAACGACAATCTTGGGAAATACCACAATACTAGGAAGAATGGAAGAAGGGAAGAAGGAGTTGGAACTAGAAAAGACGGGTTTCCTGAAATGCTTGGATTCTTACCTTCTCTCCGGCCCCATACCCGATCTGATAGCCGTCCGTGGCAGCGCTAAGGGTGACTGCGAAGGAGGTGAAAGGGTTCAACTTGAACTTTTTCACGATATCCCATACGGACAAGGTTTCATGACCACTGATACCTTGAACCTTGGCTGCGGCTTCGGCTAAGACGCCTCTAGCCGGTAAATTGTTAATTTGCAGCTCTTGGTGCCCTCTGATGCCTTGGGCCGCCTTCTCGTTTGTCGCTTTTCGCGCTAGATGGCCTGGCATCTTTGTTGTTATCTTGCCTTTCGTCGGGACCGCTGCTAATACGGACTAGCTAGAAAATACACAAGTATAGAGAGAGTCGATGGCCGTAATACCCTAAAATGCGGGGAAGGATACGTAGGTAGGTACATCGGGGCGAGGCTACATCTTTATAGCCTAGCCGTCCGTTGGAGTTGGCTCCGTCCAGTTCTCTGATATTCTCAGCTAGTACATATGGGTTGCCTAGCTCTAGCACCCTATTGGTGTGGGAAGGTCAGAATTGGTGAAATAAGCATTCGTTTGGGAGGTGAAAGAGGCACCTGCTGCGGAAACTGGGCCTGAGAGCGGCGAATGGCCTAGATCTTGGCTTGAGCCCAACCCTCTCCCGGACCCAAAAGAAACGACTCGCTTGGGAACGGGAAGTGTCGTTCCCCGGTATAAGGGAGAAACCTCACAATAATTGGGGTTGGGAACTAAAGCCCGGGGGGGAGGAGGTCGGAGTCCGTTCCAAAGGTTGGATGGATGGGCGGATGGGCCCATAGTTGCTGAGGATGTATACGCGTTAATCGAACTAGATATGATACGTTAGTTGACTGTACTTTTGACCCAGCTGGGCTAGGCGGACAGGCGGGACTCAGACGGGGATTGCCTCCCTTTCGATGTTGCTTTGTGGTAACAGTGCTATGGGACAGTAAAGCCTTGAAGTTTTCGGTCGGGCCTTGATTCACCGAGTTGTCGTATTGTCTTCGAATTGTCGTATTTTAGCCCCATGGGTACAATACCTGCCGTTGGGGTCATGCGGGGTTGTCATGCGGAGTTACTCAGTTGGTTCTCCCCCGGTCTCTACCCTTGCTCATTCATCCTGCAGTGCAAGGGGTATGGAAAGAGGGTGATGGATCAGGCTAGCTACCCTGGGCGTATGCACAGTAGGATATATTGCGCTAAGTGTAGCTGGGTCAATGTACGGCTATAATTGGGTGGCTGTACAGCATATCCACTCCTTTTGAAAAGTCTGTTAAGTACTTCTCCGCGCTCCCTATTTATAGTCTAAAGGTAACGTTATCCGCTTAGGATACGGATGCCTTACTTCGACAGTGGAGGCGGGGCCGGGCATGAAACGTAGCTAGTGATGAAGCGGGCATATTAGTTCTGAGTTTGCCCATCCAAAGTCACGACTTTGTTCCGTTCCATTCTGACTAGTGTCCATCCCGGTTATTCGCTTGCCCGGATCTATTCCACACGCATATCGTGAACTAGGTGTGAGCGGGTCTATATACACTATTCCCAATAATTTGCTGGTAATTACCGAGTCCGGCTGTGAAACCTGCGCCGAAACACATCACATAAGCTATATGTTGGTCCCTCTGTAGCTAGACAAGACCGTCCTCGGGGTAGCAAAGGCCGAAGCATCTAACCTCTGGTGTTGGCTCATGGAGTGAAACACCGTCTACCTTATGGGTCCGCCTAAAATTTGTGAAGGCTAACGGCCGCCGGTAAGACCAGCAAGGAAAAGAGAAGAAATGAAAGGAGAAAGCTCATGAGAGAGGGCAGAAGCATCCAACAGCGCAGGTATGGTACTTAGGCTTCTTGAGTGCCAATTTTATTGAAGAAATGTAGTGGGGCCGAAGTTTAGAGGTATTGGTTACGGATGCTACTATCCCGCCGTCGTTTCCTTCACCAAGGTCCAGGCATGGTGGTGATGATCGAGATTCATAGGATAAACCTCATCATTCCCGGGGTTGCTCCGGACCCATCTTTGGCGCTGGTTGACGACAGTTTCATATTGGTAACCTCGTCATTCCACCTCTTCCTCGGAATCCCTCTCTACGTCTCCAAGGACCTGATCAATTGAGAATAGATTGGTACGAAGAATGCCTAGCTCTCCCTTTCAATGTCTCTTCAGTTCTACGCTGAGTCTACAAGCACTAGAGCACTCCCAATGAACGATGAATTCACAACGTCTTATGACCTGATCTAACTTTGTCTCCCTCGTATACAAATACGGTCAATGGTACTACCTGCTCGTGGACGAAGGAGCCACAGCTGAGGGCCATCAAATCACCATTTCGAGATCTGGAGATCTCTTGGGTCACTACGAATGATTTGAAGGAAACCCCATCATGCCGCCCGCCGGCGCTCACGAGTTTATCTAGTACAATAGCCATGGGGAGTTGTTCCTGGACACGGGGAACCAATGGTGAATGACCTACCTAGCGGTTCGAAAAGAACAATTGCACTTCGTGCTAGGGCGTGAGTCGTTCCTCACCAGGGTGGCCAGGCCGGAAGATGGTTGGCCAAAATCACCGCCCGTGGAACCTGGAAACTTCAAGAGCAGCCTACGCAGGCCACAGCAACTGATCACCGTTAGGAAAGTAGAAGGAACTCTGCCCTTGGACCTCGTGATGATTCGGGACTCAGATCTGGGCTATTTCCAGCTTTCCAGCTGTGGAGATGGCATGAGTATCGTCCCGAGTAAAGCCGTCCTCTCGGGGGAAGGATGCGCCGATATCTCCTTCATTGAAAAACGACAACGCGCGCTCAAAGGCACAGCGTCAGTTGTTGTGTCGGCTCTAGCCTTGCTAGATTCTAATATCGACGCGGGACTGTTCTTTGGATTGGCTTACTATAAAGACGAGCACAGATTTGCGCGCACCCTCTGGAATTCGGTATCCGACAGGATCTCCTTCGCGTTCGTCAACAGATTTAGGGCTATCCAAGGGAAGCAGGCGACAGATGAACTTGAAAGCATCGTCGACGGCTTCCAGTTGAGCTTCAGGGTGGACTACACGCCGACGACATTGCGTTTCCTGGTTGCCATTGCGGGCCACACCGGAGGAGAGGAGATTCTGGTGCACGAGTTGGATACCATTGAGATCCCGGATGATGATTTTGTCGGTCTCGTTAGTGACATGATTGCTGTATCTCCAGTTAGCGAACTAAGCCGTGCGATCGATCGAGTTCGAAGATCTGTGAGTGGACTAATAGGGGTGCGAGGAATAGCATGGCAAAATCTCTCATTTCAAGTGAGCCCCATTGGTAATGGGAAGCTGAGGACGCTGTCCGTAGTTCATTTAGACAATAAGTTTACCTTCCATTGAGCCGTTATGTAAGCTCTGAACAAGTGCTAGGCCAGTACTGGAGTTGAACTTTATTTGACCACTCTCGGATCAATCACACTATTCCAATCCATTCCGCTAGTTCTCGGAGATCTAATCTAATAGCTAGCCCGAAACAAGCCCACCGCGGAGCCGGCTACACCAATTCATCCCATAGCGCCTGTCCCTTAGTACTTGGTGACTTTAGGTTGTTCTAATAATGAAACGGGACCCAAAGTCAGCAAGGACGGGGACAGCGTGGATCGCTGATTCGACAGTGAAATTCCGTTGCCCCATGGACTTGGCAAACCCTGGGGTCCCACCAGTCATTCCCGGCGTCCTCTTTCCGAGCTTAAACCTCTCACTGCAAACAATGGGGGTTCGGCAGAAAAAAGACCGAGGGAGCCACCCGGAAAGGAGCTCGCGTATACCCCCTCCCCACGTTTTCATATATTAAGCAGAGTAACCAGCCTGAGTCCTCCGTTTGAAGTTCTCATATTCGGCCCGCAATTAAGGGTAGCGCTGAAACACCCAGTCAAGATGGCACCAGGACAGACTCTTGCGGTCCAGGATGTTCGCTTCGAACAATATCTTCCGGAGTACACGCTAGGTGTCGATGAAACTCTGCCCCGTCTATCGTGGAAGGTCTCTAGCGCGGGTTTCAAGAAATTTGAACAGACAGCATACGCAATCGAGATCTATGAGGAACTAGCATCCGAAGTCTCCGGCTCGTCGGAACCACGAAGAGTCCTACTGCTTCATCGCAAAGTAGAGTCAAGCTTGTCATATCTGGTACCATGGCCATCGGATGAACATCTGCGCTCCAGACAGAGAATATTTGTGCGTGTCATGGTCTGGTCCAGCTCCGTTGCTTCCTCGTGGAGCAAATTTGCCCTCTTGGAGACAGGTCTCCTTCGGCGCGATGACTGGCGATGCGAAAGGATAACTGGTGTCGGTAGCAAGGCCGACACCGGCCAGCAATCGTCTGAGATCCTTCTCCGAAAGCAATTCAAGACTCGATATAGCGTACCTATCGTTCGCGCGCGGCTATACATCGCCGTCCAAGGAGTGTACGAAGCGGAAATCAACGGCCGTCGAGTCGGTAATGACTTTCTGGCCCCCGGATGGACGATTTATAATAGACGACTACGCTATCAAACCTACGACATTTCCGAGCTACTCGCGTCATCGTCTTCATCAACGCATTGCATCGGGGTTCGTCTCGCTGAGGGTTGGTTCAGTGGGCGCCTGGGCTTCATGGGTGGTATGCGCAACATATGGGGATCCTGTCCTGCGGTGATGGCTCAGCTTGAGATACGCTATGCCGACGGCCACGAAGGATGCGATACGATATGCTCGGATGGGTCGTGGGAATCGATAGTTGGACCCGTGACCCTCGCTGAGCTTTACGACGGGGAAAAATATGATGCTAGGCTTGAGATCCAGCATTGGTCCGCTCCAATCTCTCAAGGTGCTTGCACTCTAGCGCCTAGAGAGTGGAAGCAAGCCAACGTCATGCAGCCCTTGTCTGCCGGTATCAATCTCATCGCCGGCTGGAGCGAACCTGTGCGCAGAGTAGAGGTCATCTACCCACTCAACATTCAAGTCTCCGCTTCTGGGAAGATGATTGTCGACTTCGGCCAGAACCTAGTTGGCTATGTCCGCATAAAGCGGTTCCGGGGGACAAGAGGAAACAGGATCTTGCTGTATCACGCAGAGGTTTTGGAGAACGGAGAACTCTCTCGACGTCCACTTCGGATATGCGAGGCACTTGACCAATACATCTGTTCTGGAGCAGCTGAGGGCGAGGAGTGGGAGCCGAGGTTCACCTTCCATGGCTTTCGCTACTTGCAGGTGGATGGTTGGCCGGAAGGCTCGGACCTTTTGAAATCATTGGAGGCGGTCGTTTGCCACACGGACATGGAGCCTGCGGGTACATTCGCTTGCTCGAATAAGATGCTGAACAAGCTCTACCAAAACGCGGTCTGGAGCATGCGTGGAAACTTTCTCTCAATTCCCACGGACTGCCCGCAGCGAGACGAAAGGCTGGGGTGGACCGGAGACATCGCTCAGTTTGCGCACACAGCTACCAAGCTGTTTAACTGCTTCAACATGTTAAAAGACTGGATGGTTGATGTCGCATATGATCAGGAGTCGCGGGGTGGCATTCCCGCTTTGGTTACACCTAACGTTATTCACGACGCCGGAATCTGGAGCAAGGTCCTCCCCGTTGCAGTCTGGCATGACGTGACGACTTTGGTTCCATGGGCATTGTACAAAGCATCTGGGGACACGAGCATTCTAGGGCAGCAATATCACAGCATGAAGACATGGGTTGATACCATACCGCGGAACAAGGAGAATAGGTTACTCTGGGACCCCAGCTCATTCCAGCTTGGCGTGAGTTACTTCCCCTAAAAGGTTTTGCATAGGGACTCTAACTAATGATCGCCAGGACTGGCTCGACCCGACAGCATCTCCCGACACTCCTATGAATGGCAAGACTGACAGAATGCTCGTAGCTGACGCCTTTCTCATCCGATCGTTAGATATCATATCCCAGACGGCTGGAATTCTTGGATTGACGGACGATAGAAATATCTATAAGGAGCAAGCAGCCGCGTGCCGAAAAGAGTTCGCAAGCGAATACGTCACCGCCAACGGTCGCGTTTCATCCGAATCTCAAACTTCATACTCCCTTGCCATTTGCTTCAATCTTCTCCCCACCAAAGCTCAGAAGGTTCATGCCGGGGAACGCCTGGCTACAATTGTTCGGCAGAACGAGTTCAAGATAGGAACAGGGTTTGCCGGGACGCCATTTATCCTCGAGGCTCTTACGCGATCGGGCCATGAAGAGGTTGCATACTCAATGCTACTCTGCCAAGAGTGTCCCTCGTGGCTCTACCCAGTCGCCATGGGGGCCACAACAATGTGGGAACGGTGGGACAGCATGCTGCCTAATGGGACTGTGAACCCAGGAGAGATGACATCCTTCAATCACTATTGTTTTGGATCCGTGGCGACATTTCTCCACGAACGAGTTGCCGGCCTGCAGCAGCTCGAGCCGGGATGGAAGCGAACTAGGGCGGCTCCATGCCTGAGTGGCAGCATTACCCATGCAAGTGCCTCGCACCTTACGCCATTTGGTTTTGTCTCATGCTCGTGGAAGATCGAGAGTGAGCAGATTCACGTCGAGGTTGTCGTACCGCCCACAACCACGATGGAGGTGGTCATCCCGTCCTCCAACGGGGCCGTAACAGAAGTTAGGGATGAGGGGAATTGGTCATTCTCACTTCCGTACATCCAGGAGTATGAATGGCCCGTTAGACCGATCCCTCTGTCTCCGGAGTAGGCGAGTCCGGAACTTTAGTCGACAGGTACAGATTCAGGATCTTTTCAAATCACGATAGTACTCATTAGCTTCTTTCCACAAATGCCATGATTCAATGCACCGTATTTCGACAGGCTTACGGTGAAGTTACGTCCAAAGTCCTCTAGGAAAGAATCATCCCAACCGTTATGGTCTACATACGCCACTATCAACGTTATAGAGCCTGTATCACGGGAGAATATAAAGTCACAGAACTAGACGTCCGTCTGAGACTTTGCTAGTAGCAAGTTACAGTTTCCTTATTGGTTTACTATCAATAGAATAAAAGATGACCAAGGTAAGCAAGTTAACTGAAGGTAACACATGCTTGAATGATATCGTACAACATGCCCGAGTGCCGAAAGCACAAGACCCAGTCTGACTCAAGGGCTTTTCGCAGGCCACTAAGAGGGCTTCTTCAACTTCTTTTCTGATGCCTTATCCAAATTAACTGTACTAAAGCCTTCGGTATTTCCAGCATAGATGCTTCCTAGTCTTCTTCAAATCGATTGACTAGGACGTGCGCGGAAGGCAGCGATTTCGAGTGTTCAATAAGCGGTAATCGTCTGATTTCCTACGTTCCATCCGCTTACTTCCACAGCCGCAGCATTGGAGCCCCTATAAATAACCTCCAACTTCTCGCCCGGGTAAACTGTCACGTAATTGTCAGACCAGAAGACTGGCAAGATGTCGGCTCCACTCTCATCCACCAAGTTCGAAGAAGGCTGGCACAGGCGATTTATTTTCGAGCCATATTCTCCTGATACCTTCCATCCCACATGCCTTGCCCTCAATGGATATGGCGAGCTCATCTGGAGGTAGGGTGGTAAGTGAGCTAAAGTTTCCATAAGTGATGACTGGTGTGAGAGACCAAGTCGAGTTTGGCCAGTCTAGCTGGTCAATGACAAGGGAGATCCAGTAGACATTGCGGCTGAGAACCTTACCGACCTCGCTGATGAGTTTGATACGCACAAAGATCACAGTTCCTATACTTGGAAAGGAGATAGAGCCAATCTTCTTGCTTCTGTTTGGCGTGGCTTTTGCTTCCATGGTGGTGCTGAGGACGGTGTTTCCGTTCAAGACACTGGTCGAGATGTGATATGTCTTCTTGTGTGGCTCCCGCCATATTTCATCAAGATCGGTCGGGAAAGGAACTTCTTTAGGCTGTTGAGCTCAGGTGTGCTCACGCCGGCGCCGTCACTTTTCCGTCTTCAGCTCGGCTGGTTAGTCGTGTTCGTGACCGTCCTTGCTTGCACGCCCTCCTACCAGCCCTCCGAGTTTGTCTTCAAGATTTGGACCAATAACAACGGTTGGAATAGCAACTTCATTTGCTTTATTACCGGTCTTGTAAACCCGCTTTACGGTTTGGGCGGTCTTGACGGTATCACCACCCATATTACCGAAGAGATGCCAAATGTAACTCACGTCGCTACCCCCGTTGGAAGATAAATTCCGCGTCGTCAGAAAAAGCCTCATGATGCTAACATTATCATACAGCCATCCCGCAATGCTCCGTTGGCCATTGCTATTACACTGACTATATCCTTCTTCACGGGTCTCTCTTACCTTATTGCCCTCATGTTCTGCGTTTAAGATTACGCGGCCCTCGGAATCACGAATACTGAATTGCCACTGTCGGAGCTCTTCCGTCAGGTCACATCCTCCGCTGGTGGTGCCTTTGGCTTGACCTTCGTTCTATTCATCGCCCTAGTCCCATGCACGATCGGCTCGCAGTTGTCTACTGGTCGTGTGCTCTAGGCCTTTTCCCGTGACGGGGCCATGCCTTATTTTAGCCTTAGGTCTCGTATTAACCATCGATATGGCGTGCCGTTCAACGCCCAGATCCTCGTAACTGCCAGTGTGGCTGCTCTTGGCTGCATCTACCTTGGCAGCAGCACCGCATTTAATAGCATGCTCGGATCGGCGGTGACAATCAACAACATGGCGTGTCTAATCCCTATCGCTACTAACATGTTGACCGACCGCAGGTACATGTTCAAGGGCCATTTTTACATGGGAAAATGGGCCTGGTTTGTCAACGGTGTAACAGTAACTTGGCTCATCGCGGCTATCGTCTTTTCCAGCTTCCCTTACTCCATGCCGGTCACCGTCCAGAGCATGAACTACACTTGTGTTGTTGTCGGTTCTCTACCGCTTCTTATCCCGGCCTGGTGGTTTTTCGCAAGGGGGCGTTACAGGGCGAAGATCGCTGCCGCGAAGGAGGAGTAGAGAAGGTCTGCTCTATCGCCGCTTGTCAGATCAGGTTATTTAGAGCCTCCTCTCGAGAGAGACTAATAAGGTTTATAACTTGAGTTCCGCAGCTACACAGGAGGACACCATGGTTTTGGCAAGTCATGATTCTGTCCAAGGGTGACATGTTAATTGTGTGACGATTTCTGCATTCTGTAGACATGGAAATCAAAACTTATTCTACTATTTTAATCAAAAGCGGGGAATAAGTAATAATTCAGGGTTTCGGTATGTTTCCATGTCACTCATATTGGCCCAGATATAATATAAGCGGTTTGTGATGGTTCCTAGAACTGCCCCTGTTGAGCGTGAAGTGCTCATTAGTTTTGTAGCCGGGATTCAATCAGTTTGAGATCCAAGCCACAGTCGTTTATAACGGTCTACGCGCTAAAAAAAAATGTATTTGGCTAGGATATAGCTGCTAATACGCATTGCGTTCCTGGTAGGTCTGCGCTGTGACCAAGGCTGGCTTGCGATACCCACTCTGAATCACGGCATCTGCCTCGAGATTAATTGACCCAACACCGCCGCCGTCGGTGCTCAACGCCCATAGTGTCACAGCTAGATAGTTGGCACCATTATGATTAAGGATACCCTCAGGTACGACGTAGCGATACTGTGGGCCAAGATTGCTCACTTCAATTTTTTTTTAGGTCAGTAACTGAGGCATCAAAATCGGGTCAAGGGAGGTCTGTGAGAGGGCGTACGTACCATATTTGCCAACTTGCCACCCGTTGACAAAGAGTTGTAGTCGAATCGGCGTTGGTTTATTCGTGTTATTGCCGATGACGATGCTGATAGGCACATCATAGGATTCCGGGATATCCAGCTTAAACCTGGTGGTAAAGAACCCAACACCAGATCGGCTCAAGCCTTGTATTGGGGTCCTCCTCTCGCCGTTACAGCGAGGAGCACCTGGTAAATGATAGCCGTGCCGCTCAGCAAAAGTAGAACCTTCATTTAGAGGCCCTCTACTGTGGTCGACGTATTGCTCACCACCGAAATTCCCCGTCATCTTCCAAGAAATGGACGATTGGCCTGGACCTCCGGCGATGGCATAGTTGATGATTCCGCGCGGTTCTCTCATTCCCTGGGCTTCAGCTTCCCAATTGTCACGCAGTCCCATGTGGTCGATCAGGACGGTGAGCACATAGTTGGAATCCTTCTTGAGGGCCGAAGGGAGTTGAAAGCTCTGATTGTGAGACGTCTCCGCGGGACTGCCCTCCCAAGAGCCAAGGAAGGTAGAGTTAAGCCAGACTGAGTGGCCATATGCCATTCCGCCTTGAGTTGTGAGATCGAGACGTGATTCCGCTCCTGTAGCCACGAAGTGACCTCGGTACAGGAGTGAACCTGAGTGGTAGCCGTAATCACCGGCATAGAGGGATGTGGGTGTAATGATCCCCCGCGTGTTGTTGGTGTAAGAAAGCTCACATGAGGTCCAATTTCCGTCATTATAGTCATGCTGAATCTCAGGGAGAGAGTCTGTATAGCGCCATACCAAAGTAGAAAGGTCTGGAAATGCAATCTGGGGTTGTTCATAAACCACGGTTCCCTTAACCCTATTCCTGCCTGAAGATATCAGGTCCAACTCGCGGCCGTTAAAAAATAGCTTTTCGGGTGTAACCGGGGCCATGATGATCTCAACCTCGGTGGTTCTGTTGACGTCCCCGGTCAGATACAAGGATTTGTCGCTGAGGGTTGCTGCTCGTACGAGATATCCAGCTTTGACAATCACAGAGGATGCTGTGGAGTTGAGCCTAGAAGGTGACGAATAAAGACCCTGAGGGGCTTCTTCTGGCAATTCTAGCACCCAGTGATTGTAGGCATCATTTCTCCATAGCAGGTAAATCTCGAGGAAATCGAAGTAGAGGACGCGACGAGACTCCTGTACATCCCACTGGATGACCACTAGTGACCCCCGCACTTCACACCTCACTGTAGCCCCAGATTCCTCTTCCGGGCAAGCAGAGCTGCTTGGAAGACCGAATTCGTGCGTTTCTCCGGCACCACCATAAATCATAAGGACGGTTCTTGACGATGTCTTTCTCCAAGAGAATATCTCAGCTGTAGAGTAGATGAGGTTGATATCACCAACAGAATAGTCGGAGACATGTATTTTAGAGTCGCGGCCATTCAAGCATAGATTACCTCCGAGTAAGGGTATGGTCAAGTTTCCTTGGCTGGTTGGAAGCCGGAGTTTGTAGGCGACAGATCCCTGGGATTTGAAGTCCGCCTGGCGCACAACAAAGTATGTGGTAGGTGAACCGACAAGTGGTGTGACAACGACATCGCTGGTGTCAGTGTAGACACCGAAGCTTCCATCGACAGGAGTCGTTATGGCGTACGACGGCGAACAGGCAAAGAAATTAGCTTGAAGCTTCATCTCTGCGAATTTTTCGCGCGTCAGCTCCCGGTTTTCCTTGATGGTAGCGCCAACATCGTAAGACGAGTAACCGCCGGGATGACCCAGGTTTCCCCAATTGGTGCCGCCAAAAATCTAATTAGCTTATTAGCCATGTTCCGCGCCAGTAGAATTTAGAGCTGCAGCTAACCATGTAGAAGTTCAAAGCTGATACCCGGACGCCATAGATGGCTTTATTTAAAACCCTTGCAAATTCGTGATTGATCAGCGCATAGCATACATCAACACCAGTACCACCCCTAGAATGCTGGTCAGCACTCGGCAAATGTCTCGAAAGAGTGTGGCCTCTTACCATGGATCAGCTTGGCCGCCTTGATATTCAGTTATTGCAAACGGTCCAGAGGGACTCATTTGCATATGCTGCGTATAGTTCAAAAGTTCAAGAGGAAATGATCCACGCAGCCAGTTGGTAGGATTCGCACCTAGTTTCTGGTCAGTCTCGTTCATCTTATATGGCAATAGTCTTACAGCCACTACCCCACTCAAAGGGGTAATCATCCACTCCATAGATGTCTACCGCGCCGAGTCCAGAGCCAGGCACGAAATTTGCAACTGGGAATGCATCATTGCTGAGGAAAGGAACAACAACGCCGGCGTCTCGCAGCTGGGACTCCACAGAGGCCATGTATTCCTTGTCGAGACAAGCGCTGATGTCTGCCCCAGAAGTGTAATTACTACAATAAGTGTACTCATTTTCTGGTTGCACGAGAATGACGGGCCCACCATTCGTGATCTGAGCTTTGCTGAGGATGTTGCCGATTGCACCCAGGTAGGGCTTCGTCGCGTCTATAAAATCAGGTGAGCTTGTTCGAATGGCTCCCTTATTACGCTGAATCCACCCGGGAAAGCCGCCTCCGGATACTTCGGCGTTGATGTACGGCCCGGGTCGTGCCAATAGGTATATACCGGCCTCTGATGCAGCGTTGAAAAACTCTTCCAAGGCGAAGATGCCCTCCGTTCGGACAGTGCCGGGCTCACCCTCGAGCAACGCCCACATGAGATAGAACGAGACCCCAGTGAATCCCATAGCGCGAACTTTTTGGAACACATCAAGCCAAAGCCCCGGGGATGGCAGGCGAAAGGGATGAACTTCGCCGGAAAAGAACACGATGCGCTCGCCGCGGACCTTGATCGAGTATTCGTCCCATGTCACAATGTCCTGTAAGCCCTGCCATCCATCGGTTTGCCTAATTGGAAATCTTGGCGATGGTAGAGCCATCCCGCGAGCGGCGACAAAACAGATAAACAAACTCAATAGGAACAGACGGTGAAGGCTAGCCATGGTGTCGGCGTGCACACACTAACTCGAGAGAGTGTCCGTGATGTGAGAAAGCTGTGCGAGTGCAACGACGGTGTGCTCTTCAGCGTAACTTTTAGTCATAAAATTCTTTGGTATAGACGCCATGCGAGTTCTGGTTTCATTATAGTACGCATTTGTTCGCAATAATGCGGAGCGACCCTCGCGTACGATAACGACGTTACATATGCCACTTGTATGGTCCCGGTGAGTAACAACCGAGCCAAGTTGCCTTAGATAACAATTTCTTGACTCTTCCATGTCGGCCATTACAATTGACTAAAGACTAATCCTAGAGAGTGTTCGGAAGATGAGTGCAGGTGCTGTGGCACTTACTTTTCACTATCCACTCACTGCTGGCTGAGATCACCGCCCCAAGGAAGTTAGGGTAGGGAAGCACTGCCGATCATCACAGGACGACGGGCGTGCAAACTCAGAAAAAGGTTGGCTTCGGGTACTATTACCGCACGCGAGATGACGACACCTCGTTTGAGTTCATGTGCGGTTGATTGACAAAATCAACAAACCCGAGCCTCGGTGAGCTAGTACTCCGCCCTGGCCGCACCGCTCGCAATACTCCCAGCGTACACTTGTCATTGCTCATAAAATCGGAACATATTCTAAAGGAAGTTAGTTCGTTTTGGTGCCGTGATACGTTACAGGGCCTGGACTCTGGATTTATATCGGCCCAAGCTTGCTGTCCGTGTGATGAGCTGCTCGCAGACTAGATTGTCGTATTTGATACGTTGTGCAGCCTAGGGTAACCAGTGTAGGCAAGTGTATGTAGGGGCTTGCGGGGTCACAGGGGTTGGTTGTGGAAGTCTACCGTCGAATTCCCATTGGAAGTTTTGGATAGCCAACGTAGCGTCCTCCGCCAATCGCATCGCTAGACGTACGTCCAAGGCCGAAGGTGGACGGAGTATCAATCTTAGCTTACCTCTGCGCTAGCTTGGGCCCCGCATCTGTCGTATTTAGACTTCTAGATTAGGCAGTATAAAAGCGTATCGAGAACGACAACCCCACATGCCACCATGACGAAAGTATCTTATATTAGAAAACGAAGTGCGACATCAGGTTGGTTAGGTATAGAAACAGCCTGGGGAGGCGCATATACTGAGCTAGCGCAGCTGCTCACCACCTGCTCTAGCGTCGACAATACCTATTGATTTTCAAGTATATTAACAGTATCTAGTCAATATATGTCAACTGTGTGTATTCAGTATATGTCAAACTAGAGGCACGGACGAAGAGTCCTTCGACTCGGTCAACACTAGTTCCTGGGGCAGTACATAGACTAGGTAGCCACGGTTGTCAGAGATAGGAATGCCGCAACGCGCAGAGCAACCCCGTCGGTTTCTTTCAAGGCATCGTCCTTAGATTCCATGGCGATCTATTCATGTTCAGATGAGACGTTGGGATGTGCAGTCGCGATGAAACATAAATATGGAGGACTAGATGCAGCTAGCATGCCACCGCATTCTCGGGATACGAGCCGCCGATACGCGTATTTCGTATTCCTGCGCGCAGCCCGCACACCCCTAACCACGCCTGCAACGTTAGTGATGCCATGCTCAATGCTAGTTACTATAGGATTATAGAGGCAACGTTGCGTAATTGCTTGAGAATATATTATTTTTTGGTCCTGGCGAATGCCGAGATCTGGTCGGCAGCAATGGCCCCGTATTTAGCTAAGAATGACACGCATCAGCATCACATACACTTCGACTGCGCAGGGCAGCTGCAACTCGTCACCCATTTCATCGCAATGGAAACTCAGCTGCGGCGCCAGACACAAGTCTGTTTCTGTGTTTTGATATTCTCCTGTGCCTTAGGTGCGTATGGAGAGCTGCTGCAAAGTGATCCGGTTGACTGTTTTTTTACTAGACTGACCAATTTTGTGAAGCCTACGGTCGGCTTTTGACAATTCCTGCGCTTCCTTTCACGTACTCTCCAGGCAACAAATCCACTTCACTTGAGACAATCAGCCGAATTATTATCCATCCAGACTATTCCAATGCCAGAGATTACGGCGGAGAAACTTTGATTCCGCCAACTCTACTTCAATTCAGCGAGACTTTGCGAGATGACTTGGAGGCCACCTTTGGTCTTCAAATACCTATCCAAATTCAGCCTCCATCCGATAATCACCCCGGTTCTTTAATTCTCTCTATTAACGCTTCGAATCCTACCCTATTGGATGTAGCTGGACGCAAATCTACCGAAGGATACACTTTAAATATTACGGAACATACTATCACGATCACGGGTGCGAGCCCGCTTGGTGTATGGTGGGGGACTAGGACACTTCTCCAGGCAGCTGTTCTCCACGACGGAAGGGTCCCCCACGGCTATGCGACTGATACGCCTGGCTGGCGCGCTCGTGGGATAATGGTACGTTTAGCCATCTTGCCTTGATCCACTCATGAACGGATCGGAGCATGAGTTGCCCAAATTGCTGAAGCGGAATGATAGTTGGACGCGGCGCGACACTACTATCCACCTGAGTTCGTGATCGAAATATGCTCGTACCTGTCGTATTTCAAGCAAAATCAGCTGCATTTACATCTCAGCGATAACATGTTCATCAACTATGAAGAGTACACGCGACAACAGGCCTTAGGGCTCTACTCAGCATTTCGCCTAATGTCCGAAAATCCCCTTCTAGAAGGGCTCGCTCGGTTAGCGAACGAGTCGTACTCGAGAGATCAATTCGAGATGATCCAGCAGCGATGTGCTGGTCGTGGCGTAACGGTAATCCCAGAGATCGAGGCTCCCGCTCATGCTCTTGCCATCGTCCAATGGAAGCCGGATCTAGGCTTGGAGGATCCAACCATGCTCAACCTATCGCATCCCGAAACATTACCGACGCTCCAGACTATTTGGAAGACCTTCCTTCCCTGGTTTCACTGCAAGACCATCCATATCGGAGCGGACGAATATTCATCGGAGCACATTCCCGACTATACCAATTATGTCGATAACCTAGCCCGATATGTTACAGACATGTCGTCCAAAACCACCAGGATCTGGGCAACCTTCACGCCTCAAAATGGTGCCAACGTGTCGAAAAATGTAGAAATTCAACACTGGGCCCCATATGAAGACAACCCTTACTTTGATTTCGTCCAGAATGGGTATCGTGTTCTCAATTCCGATTTCGCCACCTATATTGTTCCTAAATGGTCCCCATATTTCGGGCAGACGATTGATAAGAGTTTAGTCTTCAACGGAACTCCAGGCGGAGGCGGCTTCTCACCCAACATCTTCGACCGGAGGAATGCAACAAACAACCCTCCACGCAATCATAGTGCAATAACAGGGCATATCGCGCCATTGTGGAGTGACTGGGGACGAACGGCATCCACGTATCTGGAGGCATACTATGCTTGGAGAGACGGTCTCCCGGCCCTGGCAGACAAGCAATGGGGCGGTGATCTCTTGGAATCTGAGTATGATGTCTCATTTTTGAAGTTGCAGCCTGGTGTGCCAGCCCAGAACCTGGATCGCAAGATAACGTCGAAGTCTGAGACGGTGTTGGAATACCGATTCAAGGAGATTGAAAACGGCTCGGATATAGTCGAGGACACATCTGGCAATGGATATCATGGCAAGCTTTACCATGACTGCAAGATCCGCGGCTCGATCTTAACCTTATCGCATGGCTGCTACCTGGAAACTCCGTTATCAAGTAAAGGAAGAGACTATATCCTGTCCTTTTCGGTGAAACCGTTCTCTTCGAGGCCGGCCTCGCTCTTCTCTGGCGGCGACTCAGCCTTATGGACAGGATATGATGGCTACTCAAATGTCACTATGATCAGCGGGGGCCATCCGTACTCGCTAAATTACACCCTACCAGTCAATACCTGGACTCAATTGGAACTAATTGGCACGGGAAACTCGACAAGGTTGAGAGCCAGCACTAAGTGTGGCCGACGAGATTCTACTCATGTTTTTAACACTAGGATTGACACCGGAGGCGTTCAGGCAAGTGGTGGGATATTACATGTGTGGGTCCCAATGGCATTCGAGGCCCCGTTGGAAAGGGTGGGCGAAGGATTTGAAGGGCAGATCAAGGACATTCTGCTCAAGACATCAATATAAAGTCTTAATAAACCCCAAAACTATAATCACGCTAAACTAGGATCATGGTGGGCGGATCGTAGTCAAAGCGGTAGTCACAGAGCTGACGATAGATATGAACAAAATGGCAAGACCCAATTTATCTATAATGCAAGAGCTCTCGTTCTTAACAGTAGTTGAGTGGAAGAAATGCTGCAATATGAAAAGGTGTTGTAGAAATGGTAGTACATTGGGCGTTTAACGCGAATTGAGACTCAGCTTGTAAGGTTAGACTGCTTAATGCAACACGGTATCGGAGAAGCAGGCTTGAGCCAGCTAGAGAAATGCAATCCAAAGCCAGTTCAAACGAATGTCGCACGTAGGGCCAACCTTCTTCAGAAGTTAACTATATCATATGTTGTTGCTTTAGTCGCCTGGCCACGAAGACTAGCACCTTATGCTGGATCACATGAAAGGCTGTCAGGCAATGAAACATGCCTCGACACCTCATCTCTTAAAAGTGTTGCCCGCGCCCTTTTTGCCATCCTGAGAAGTACTTCAAGAACAGTGTCCCTATGCTCTGTTTTCACCTCTGGAGGTTGATAAGGATCGTTCCAATGAAGTGCAGCTCAGGACCGTGGGAGATCAGTCTTCAACTAAGATCGCGGCTTCCGCAGGAAACCATGTAGAGTTGCGAAGTTTTAAATATGGGCCCGACTGCGACGTTATCGGCGCCGCAATACCTGACGGAAACGTTTAGCAAGACGGAACTGGATCGCATTTCGATCTATCCGGGGTTTCTCGCGTCGTTATACAGTAAGAATGTAGACCTGTCGATCTGGCAAAGGTGTCACTATTAAGTTTCACCTAGGGTTTTCTACGCCAGATAAGAGCAGATATTCAATATTGTTGGCTATAAACTCGACTCGGACAACCCGGCACCGTACTGGTGTTTCTTAGGGCAGACCGTATCACAGTACCTGTGTAGTAAACCAGATGAATTGCCCCTACTCAAAGACATCCCATTGCTTAATCAAAGTTTATTGGGCTTAGTTTCTCGCCCTGGGCGGTCGATGTCAAGACTGCAAGGCTTGCAGGTAACAGCGAAGCTCCTCCTTTCGATTTGATTGAAGTGACATTCAAGGAGCCATAACACAGACCCTTGGCTACTAAGCAAATCAACAAGGGAAAAGAGGTTTCGCACTGCGCGGAATGTAAGGTGCTTAGTTGATTGGAAGGCTGACATGCCGGATTAGCAGCATGGAGAGGGGGAATAGGCACCAGCGGCGCAAATCCCCATCCTGATCGGGCTACTGAGATTCTTTTCGCACCTCCGCTTGCACAACCAAGTAAATAGTGGTTTATGACTTTTTGGTATCATTTATCTTAGATGGCCGGGGTACCTTAGGTAGACAAAAATGGTGGATCATAGTGGGTTGTTGTGGGACGTTCTAGGGTGAATAGAGCAAGCAGAAAATATAACACCTAACATCCACAAAGATTGCTTTCAGGAAGGCTGTCGTGCTTAGTTAGGTAGCACTCAAACAGAGCTATCTAGCTACGTCGGTTTTACATCCCTGCCGGATTTCCCTTGTGGTACCTAACTTAGGCGAACAGACAAATTGGACGTATGAGTTCAGGATCAGAGCTGTGGGGTACGAATGCCGTTTGCTGGGGCGTTGCGGTAATTGGGAATCTAAGCATGGCGGAATTCCGCCACGACCCTCATCCTATCATGAATTTCCTAGTATATAAGTAGAGAAAAGCTAACCTCATCCTATCGGTGCCAAAGCCGATGCTACAAGAAGGCGTCTCTGATTGGGTCCGTTGGCTGGAGCGCCGCCGTAGTGCATGCGACCAGACTGTAGCGGGCTAGCGTGCCAGTGGCACGGATGCGGACGAACTTTTGTAACGCTGTATCCATAGTCAGGACCACAGTAGCGGCGGCCCATATAACATGCTGACCGTGGGCTGTGGGAAGGTTGACACCGTGAGATAGAAGTCACCGTAGATGCGAGGGATATAATATATTCGTACCTCACCGGTCCGTGGTGAGCAAACCTCACGGCCTGATACTTCACAGGTTCTCTCATCCCAATCTAACCGCAGTCCACCATGACATCTATGAAGGAGCTTTTCTGGGCAGCGCGACACTTGCCTCGAGACCCTACGGATATCTCGTACAAGGACAAATCGGTATTGGTTACTGGTGCTAACTCGGGGCTCGGTCATGCCGCCGCCATCAAGTACGCTCGACTGGGCGCCAACCCGCTGATTCTCGGCGTCCGCACGCAAGAAAAAGGCGAGGCTGCCAAGACAGCTATCATCCAAGCCTCCAACTGCTCTCCCAGCATCTTCATCATCGAGACGGTTGATATGGGGAGCCTAGCCTCAGTCAAAGACTTTGTTGACCGCGTCAACGCCCGGGTGCCTCGGTTGCATGTTGCCCAGCTTGCGGCTGGCGTCGCGACGCCCAAGTTCATCGATGGATCGGAGGGTTACGAGCTGACATTTCAGGTCAACGTATTATCGACCGCTCTAATGGGACTTCTCCTACTTCCGAAGTTTCGCGAAACTACAGCGCAGCTGCCCGAGGGCGATGCCTCAATGACGCACCTCTCGTTTGTTAACAGCGCAGCTTGTATTCATGTCAAGCCCGAATGGATCGCGCCTGACGAGACGCTGCTCCAGCGCATCAACAATAAAGAAAGATGGGAATTGAACAGTCAGTATTACTTGACGAAGCTGGCCAGCATGTTTGTGGTGCGCGGCTTGGCCGAGCGCACACACGGCGAGCGCGTCGTCATCAACGCATCTTGTCCGGGGATGTGCAAGACCAACATGGGCCGGGACTTCCCTTTCATTTCCCAGCTCTTCATGGCAATATTCTACATCTTCTTCGGTCGAACCGCAGAAGCCGGCAGCCGAACTCTCGTCAGTGCAACCGGGCTGGGGCCAGACAGTGCAGGCCAGCTATGGACTAACGACCACATTGAAGAGTGCGTGGCATTTTCCTTCGTTGTTAGAGCATCCCCGGCTAGCCCTGTTTCACTGAAACCCAACGCGAGACCTGAGGAATCATGAGGCTAATGTGTTATATATTCGCCCAGACCTAGCGCGTTTATGAAAAGCGAGCGAGGCACCGCGCTATACCATGAGACGTGGGATGGGATCCTGAAGATTCTTCGGGATTATATTGGCTCGGATACCATCTGAGTCGGCTATTAAACGATACTATGCCGGAAAGCGCAAAGAACCACAAATGGATGCGTCATAAATGGTTCGAGCTACATGTCGGACTAACATAGCTACCGTGAGAGCAATTACAACTAGAAAGGGGTTGATGGGACAATGTATGAACTTAACAAGACAAGCGAAGGAAAAACCAGGTCGAGATGGACAGTTCTTGAGTCTCGATGTGATGAACAGCCAGAGGAGAGTTTAAGGCTACTTGGGTAGGAAAATTATGCCCATGGGAAAGGTTTCTCCTGCCAGTTCCGGGTCAACCTCTTTGTACACCGCCAAGTCAAACATGATATATACTGCAAGATGGCACTGCTCTTGCCGGCCTAGGCGCAGTAATATATCTGGGCTCTGAATAGAATGCTGGGCGAGCTTTAATCATTTGGTGATCGGTTTGTCAAGTTTCAGTCAACAAAAAATCCAGCCATACTCTGCTGGAAACAAGGTGAAATCAAGGTAAAGAGGCAAATGGGCCTCCCGATTTTGCTCGCGCTTGCTATTTATTTGGTCACTGGACATTGACGGGGATATTGTATATTTCCAAATGGCCTACTGCAGCTTTCTTGCAGACCAAAAGATCCCTGCGTATCTCTCCTGCGGCACAGTCGGACTCGGCCCAAGGGAGTATTGGCGCACTTCCGAAATATGGCGGCATCCGAAATAACAAACACTTTGTCCAAAGGGGCCCGGGGATTAGTTAGTGGAATTGAACGCCCTTTTGATCGCCATTGCTACGTATAATTCTGGCTCTAGGATACTCCCTTAGGTGCCTAGTCAAATATCTACTTTCTCCTCCTTAGTAACGGATGCATAGAAAATTGCCAGTGCTCAGGTGGTGAGGCTGCTGGAAGGGCAGGCCGGCCGGCTCGCGTGCGGGGTCACATCCCGTTATCACAACATCTGACAGGGGGTCGTGGGGGGCGAGGAGGCCCCCCTCTCACCCCACCTGTTGGTTCAGGTACGTTAACTATGGTTGCATGGCCCAGATGAGGCAAGGCTCGCCGGAGGGAGTCCCTTGTCCCTGCCATTAAGGTACACAGCACAATACAAGCAAATTTAATAAGCTTAACAAGAGCAATGCCGCCCTTGCTACACCTCGAACGCCACGCCCGACCCTTCTTCACAGTGGCCCCATGTTTAGGGGTGGGGCAATGGTTCCTACCATATACATTCAGCCGGAGGCTGTTTATATCTAAAAAGCACCGGCCCTCCAGCCGCGACCGAGAGAAGGAGTTCTGCAAGAGCGCATCGCATCTCCTCTGCCCTTCTCGCCTATCCCTCTCTGGTCACAATGGCGCTCCTCAAGCTCTTCGTTGCGCTATCCAGCTTGCCCGCGGCCTGGGCTGCCACGGCATCACAACGCGCGACCTGCGAGGTCATCAAAAAGGATGTGGTCATCGTGGGAGGAGGAGCTGCTGGCTCGCACGCTGCCGTTCGGCTGCGACAAGACTACAACAAGACTGTCGTTGTCGTCGAGAAGGAGTCCAATCTTGTGAGCAATTTTTTTGCTTCGGAAACATCTCTCAAGCATGGCGCCCAACGGTGCCGTAGTTCTGCGCGCTAACGTGCCATGGCGCAACAGGGCGGTCATGTCGATACCTACTACGATCCGGTGCTGAAGGTGTATCGAGACTTCGGCGTTCAGATATACTTCCCGTACATGGATGCCATGGACTTCATCGCCCGGTTCGATAACATGACTCTCGTCGAAGGCTTGGCTCCAAGGGGCAGTACTGTCACTCGGTATATTGACTTTAGCTCCGGCCGGGAGCTGCTCAACTACACCGCCCCGGCCATGAGCTCAGAGATCCCAGCTACTGTCAATTTCTACAATGCTCTCATCAACAATGGATACGATAAAATGATCGAGCCCGGTTTCTGGAACCTTCCTCCGGGACCGAAGATCCCCGCAGATCTGCTCATGCCGATCGGTCAATTCGCCGCCAAATACAATGCCACGCTTGCGCTTTCCTTGCTGTGGTCATCTGTTGGAGGTGGCGCCGGCTCCCTGGGCGTCTTCAAGGATGTCATGACACTTACGGTCTTGCAGTCGTTCTCCGCGTCGTACATCAAGGTTTACATGGGTCTTATCCCATACTACCACATCCAGGGCGGCAACCAACGCCTTTTCGATGCTATTGCCGCCCTTCTTCGGGATGATGTCTTGCTCAATACTGTCGTTACCTCCGCGAAGCGTGATGACACTGGTGTCAGCTTGGTTGTTTCTGGCCCGAACGGCACCCGCAAGATCGAGGCCAAGAAGCTGCTGTTTGCCATACCGCCTACTCGAGAAAATCTTGCGCCCTTTGATCTCAACGCTGATGAGACGCTGCATTTCTCCAAGCCCAAGTATGGCAGATACCACACTGGCGTGGTTAGCCATTCTGCCCTTACCAAAGGTGTCGTGTTCCAAAACACGCCTGCCATCGCTGTTCAGGACTCCTCGGCACCTTTCCTTAACGCGCCTTTCGTGCTTGACTTCAACAGCTACGGGAATGACACCAATCTTTTCAGCATCGGTACTAGCGGTTCTAATTACACCGAATACACGCCCGAGGCAGCCGCAGCGCTAGCACAGAAGAATATAGAGACGATGGCCAAGGCCGGTACATTGCCCAACCTCAACGGCGAAAAGCTCAAAGTCGTCGACTGGTCCGACCATGGTCCTGGTGGATACTCGGTGAGTCCCGCCCAGATGCAGGCTGGGTGGATGTCGGATATGTATGGCTTGCAAGGCAAGAGGTCGACGTGGTTTACGGGCAACGCCATTGCCATTGACTTCTCAACCATGCTATGGAAGTTCAACGATGATCTCATCCCTAGAATTCTCAAGTCATGGTGAGTTGTACATTGCGAAACTTGGTACATACCATACACATATTTTAGATATGGAAAAAGAGGTATCGTCTGGGTCTCTGTTTAGGTGTAAATTCACAAGAGGCTACAAATAATAAACATGGTATATACGCATCAATTATCATCGGGATCGTGTATGTCACGGCATGTCAAACGTATTCTTTCCTTGGAGAGCCACGAACGCCTCGGTCCCAGAGGTAAGCCGTCGGGGTATGTTGATTCGGGGCAGTACAGGATCCCCGCACGGCTAGATAACGCGCCCAAGCGAGACCCCAAAGAGGAGACCCGGTCGGAGAGGAAGAAACTCTAGCCGGGCCTCAATTCTGCCACTTTCATGCGCGCGAACTGGGATACATTCGACTCCTCGTAAATGCGTATCTAAGTTGCATCTTCCGGTCACATCCTCGGTGCTCCAGATGCTTGGAATCATTCCGCGGAAGTCAAGCCGCAATCCGTGGGGTGCTCAGTCACTTTGGCAAATAGATTCGGTCCGTATGAACCAACGCAGCCTTGCGGCGCGCGCGCCGTGTCCGGCAGGCCACGCCCGCATCCTATTCGTGGCAATCCCGGGCTTACATTAGGTACACTGTTCATCCCGAATGCAGCGCACCGACGTTCATGCGCTCAGGTAAGGCACAGCCGGCGCCAAAGGTGTGTTACCCCTCTTTAAGCCTGTATCTCGCACTTCCCCGTGCCGCCTGCTGGCCTCCGAAGGGTCAGCTGAATGGACCAATCTTGCATCGGTCGCGGCTCCTGTGTTTTGTTTGTTCACTTGCAGCAATAGTTCCCCTGCCACGTGTGTGCCCCCCTCTCGGGTTCCGCGCCAAAACCCAGAACGGCTAACTACAAAGTGGCCAGCCTCCCGGGCAGAGTTCTCCATTAAGCAATACAGGGGCGGCTCACGATAGTGCTATGGAAGTGTCACCGAGCTCCAGGCCCATAACTAGTCCTATCGAATGTGTGAAGTCTTCGATAACGTACGGAGTACTAGACCATATGATATGTAGCAGTTCGCCACGTTCCCACGCAATCCCCCTGGTAACTGCAGCATGTGCTTCTAAAATCCATGTCGGTCGTCCCGAGCCGGCATGGTGTGATCCTTCTGCAAAGAAAAGGCGCAGATGTTCCGGTGGTCAACCCAATTACCCATCCAGATAACCCACCTCGCGGCAAACCGGCATTGTCGGTTTGAGGTTGGGTTCTCGATATAGAGGTCGGGATGAGCGTCCGAAGGGCAACCTTGAATGATAGTGGTCATGAGGAAGCACCATTTATGCTAGTTCCCGCATCTAGGGCTGCTAAGCTTATGTTTTAGAGCAGCCGATGGGCTAGTGGCGAGGATATACCGCAAAGCACGCGGGGAAAGCTGTAATGGATTGAGCTTACACATATCGTCATCGCGCCGCACCTAGTTCGCTGTGCCACCCGCAGCTCGCGTGCGATGTTGCAGCATTTCGATGGAATCAGTAACCCGCCCTGGCCGCCGTAGGTGGGTCGTGGAGGGCCGCCTCGAAACCACGGTAACGTACCCCTTATCGAGACACAGGAATCTTTGTCTTACGGAGGGGTATTAGCGGCGAGGATGGGTAACATCATCATCCCTGAGCGGCGGCGTAGCCAAGGTGAGGAGCTAGGACGGCGGGTGGCTTGCGCATGTTTACAGTTTCCATATCCTACTTAGGAAACTGAGAAGAAGTTGAAGCCGGTTTCCTAAGGTCGTCGGTAATATTCCATGCTGCTACCTATGTAACAGCAAGGCTTCGCCGCCCTCAAACAGGGGGAGCTGCCGCCTCGTGCATCAACGTTCGGCCTGCTGGCCCTCCTGGCGTCTCGGCACCGTGCTCGGGTGGGTGCTCGACGCAAATGTAGTGTGTTGCAGTACCAAGACTACCTCAAGACCGGCGTGCGAGTGCTTTTGCTCGAAGGAGATGCCCTACCAGATCCAGTCTGCAGTCGGTTTACTGAGTTGAGAGCAGTATTTCAGATGCCTGGTTTAAGTAAGCCTCTTGTGAGGCTGAGAGTAGTATATCTTGTTCTGGTTGGCAATGCTCTTTGCCCAAGCACATCTTTCACTGACTCATGTCACACTTGTAAATCTAACTTGCGATCCCTTTGCGCCTTTTTGTTCCCTCTATTTGCCCGGGGTCCCTATATTCCTCGTCGCGACCATGGCTAACCAGACTAGCGCGCCGCCAATTCTGGAAGATAATAAGAATGATCTGATAAGGACTACGTCCGCTATGTCGGCAGTCTCCCTTGTCTTCCTCGTATCGCGCATTGTTTGCAAAGTGAGATACAAGAAAGTACTCAGTGTTGATGATGCACTATTGGGTGTAGCATGGGTTAGTATTCCCCTCTCCCCCCGGCCCACCACTTCAAGATTTCGTGTGCTCCCTCTCTGCGTCGAAAACTTGGCTTTGCGAGACGCTTCTATACCACGTCTTCTGATAAGGAGCTGGTCAAGAGACATCTAACGTTCTATAGGCATGTCTCGTCTCCTCTAACGTATTGACATGCCTGGCGACCAAATATGGCCTAGGAGTTCACATTTGGGACATAGTTGACTTCGCGGCACTTCCACTGGCAAACGAGTTGCTTTTCATAGGGGAGGCCCTTGTCATCTGGGGGATTGCCTTCGCCAAGACGTCTTTCTGCTTCACCTTGCTCCGGCTGGCCGTCAAGCGTTGGCACAAGATTGTGATATGGTTTTGCATCATCACCGTCAATGTTGTTATGTGGATGTGCGCTCTCACATTCTTTGTGAGCTGCACTCCGATCGCCAAGAAATGGGACCCAAGCGTACCTGGAACATGCTGGGACACCGAGCCTTCTGTTAACTTTGCGGTATTTGCGGGAGGTAAGCCACTATTCTGCGGGTTCTACTGGAGTCATTCCTCTCTCCGACCATTCCCCTATAGTGGTGTGCCTATACCGGCGCTAACTCTTCCTTTACAACTTAGTTTATTCAGCCATGACCGATATAGGCCTCGCTATGTTCCCAACCGTCTTAATATGGAAGCTGCAAATGAAGCGCGTGGAGAAGGTCGGCGTTTGCCTTTGCATGGGCATGGGTGTGGTGTAATTATGTCCTGCTCCCACTTATCCACTTGCTGTATACTCACCAAGACATCCTATTAGCTCAGGTGTTATGGCTTGCGTCAAGTCTGCTTACCTCGTGGATAGCTTAGCCGACTACACTTGTAAGCCAGGACCATACTCTTTATACAATACGTTCATTGAATCTCTTCCTCTCCTGGCTAACACCTCAACTTTTATGTTAGACAAATCCGTCCCTTTGCTTAACTGGTCCGCGATCGAACTATCCGTAGTCGTCATGGCTTGCTCCATCCCATTCCTGCGTTTACTGTTCAGGGAGATACGAGCCAAGACATGGACGGGGAGCTCAGGAAGCAGAAGTGGCTACAGAGCTAACGGGTACAAGTTGGACGCAGTGAACACCTTTCACAGCTCTAAAGCAAGCTCCAAGAGCCTCGCACGCGTACAATCTCGACCGGCTGCTAAGGCTACTGACGACTCAAGCGACCGAAGCATTTTAGGCACGCTTCAAGAGCAAACTTCCATTAGGCGGACCGATGAAATTATAATCGAGCGATCGCGACGGGACTCCGATATCGGGTTTGACTGCGGATACCATGTATGATATGATTTAGAGATGCTAGTAGCTAGGTAGCCAAGGCATCGGACTAGGATGTGAGTATTGTTAGGGTTGTCGGCGTCTTAGCTTTAGGCAGCGAAACTGCAAACGCGCCGAAGATATCGTCTCTTCTTGAGATTACGTACCTAATTTACACACAATTTTCGTGAATTAGTACGGCAGTTCGGTGGAACAGCAACTATGTGTTAACTGGTTCTTGTTGAGAAAGCAGTATTTAGAAAATCGCTTGGGATGGGCTGCCTCGTAGATCGCAATCAACCTTATTCTGCTTCACTTATCCTCACCCACAGGTTCTTCTGAATCCAAATCGCTCCCGACTCCTCTTCCCACGCCTTACCTGGATATATTAGCTGGAAATCGAAATGCCGCATTAACTATGTATGATTAGAATTGTCATAACATGCCATACTTAGATGGCAGATCGTTAATTCCTGGAAAGAAGCGTAAACCTCGAAGTATGTTTTGTTCATCTCGATGAAAGCCACCAATTTCCCAGCACACATCCAACGCCCGCCTCCAAAGCATAACTCGACAGTGTGTTCCATCTTTTCATGTCTTGCCGAGTCGCAGTCTATGAAGCGCTCTGGGCGGAACAACTATACGTCACTGCCGAAAATCTCCCGAGATCTCATGGTCAGCACGTGGTTGTTCCCGATGGCCGTGCCGCCAGGGATGAAGAGGCCGTTGTAGGTCTCGCCTTGTGGCGGAACAGTTTTAAACTGCCCATGGATAGCAGGTGGACGCATCCGAAGCCCTTCGTATATTATTGCCTTAGCCAATGTCTGGTTAGGATGATACGAGCATGGAAGTGGAACTAAAATAACGAAGTGAGGGACGAACTTGAAGGTAAGGTATTTTCTTGGCTTCTGACATTGTGATTGGGGCGGAAACGCTTCCTTGTGCGACCATTTCTCGTATTATTTCCTTGAAGCGCTGATAAACACGCGGTGTAGCCATCATATACAACATCGTAACTCGGATTGCGGTCGCTGTCGTGTCAGAGCCGGCGAAAATCTGAACCAGAGCCTCGGCTTCACATTCCTCCTGAGTCAGGCCGTGGCGCATGAAGGAACCCTGGGCAAAACGCGAGAGATGAGCTAGATACTCGAAATGAAGTGTTCGGGGGGTAATGCATTTATCATGGGCTCGAGCTTACCATCATATCAGTTTGATCGGTCAAGTTCTTTTCGAACCGCTGTTGGATAATTTCGTGGCCAAACCTGTTCCACGTACGCCTTAGTTTCGCGAATCATTCGGGGTCCTCCTGATCCGAAATCATAGGTCTCACTTTAAAATCCTCCCGAACCCGATCTTATCTGTAGGCTTTGGAGAGAAAAAACTAGCAAGAGGTGACGATTTAGACTTTGCAAGCCACCGAAGAGAAGGCACGTCAATCAACACGGAAAATGCCCGGGCGAACTGTTCGACAGCAGCTGTAAAGTGAAACAAGTCTTCTCCGGACTTGAGAAAGCCCAATTCCTTGCCATACGCCAGCTTTGTAATGACGTCTATGGTAAAATATCTCGCCAAGATATTCAAGTCTGTTGGCCGATTAGAGTCGTCGCCGGAGGCGGAGGAAAGATGGCAGCCCTGAATCGCTTCGATTAGGTCCTGAAGAACCGCGTTGATGCCACCTTCGATATCGACATTGTCACGACCGGCGTACCCGTCTGCCAGGCGCGCCTTGTGTTTATCGTGTGTAGCTGCATCCAGTATGCTGAACACATTGTCATGGTTGGAATCGAATCTCCCCCCAAGGTACCAGTTGTCTCGGTTATAACCGCTCCTAGCCCCTGCTATTTTACGCAGTAGAGCCGGGTCATCTGTCACCAGATAGTTCGGACCAACACGAACTAGAGACCCATATTTTTGAAGCCTCACCATCTCTTTCGCTTGTGTACCCAGGAGCGTGTTGCGGATGAGCCAGAAGTGAGAGAATGGCGCCAACCGAGGGCCCGGAATGTGGCGTAGGCGAAGCCAACAGACAGCGGTAGAATAAGTGACCCATAAGGCAAGACTACATACGGCAAGAAAGTAAGTGGAACGCGTGTCTAGAAATTCCAACTGAGACAAGATAAACATGATGATGACGATGGACCCGACGAGCAGTCAGGTTACTTAGATTGTAGGCGGTCGGACAAAAGCGCAAGAGTAGACAATACATTCTGATCAAGGGATAAAGTATAGATATAATGTTGCTGTGCATAGTTAGCCGACGATCCGCCCGTATCGATGCCGATGTCCCACTCGTCGGATACGGTCTACTACATCGCGTACTTCTCGAGGCAGCCACAAATCCATATCTGGCAGGACAATATCCGGCAGACCCTGACGTTGCCCTATCACAGACGGGATTCATAATTCAGCATGAATCTTCTGTCCTAGTTTGGGAAACTCTTCTTGTTCGTATAAAGTCCAAACATCTAGTTCTTTGCTTAACCTGTATTGGGAAAGGCGAGCTTATTATGCATTGGCAGTGCGGCGCATCTCAAGAAGGACATGGTACTTTTGATACCGGATATGCGCCCCCCGAGTTCCTTCGGTGTCTTGGTCTTCAACCTACCATCTATCGGCGTCTTGATTGTGCGCAAGGTATAAGCTACGTAGCTTTCATCAATGCGGGGGTTTCCATCATGGGATGTTTGAACATCCAGCGCTGAACCATACCACCTTAGCGCCACGGTACCGTTCGTGAGCGACTCGGAAGAGTCTGAGATCGAGGATAGAAATAAGTACAAAGTCGGCCCGCTGTGCCATCTTTTGAACTCATGAATGAGGTCGCATACGCTGACTATCTGTAGGGGCTCTCGGGGAGTGGATTCGCAACTATCATACTCTCATCATCGAATACGGCACCCTAGTCTTGCCCTCGCTAAGCTAGTATCGGCTCTCGGGTATCGGCGAGCCGATGATGGTGGGCCACCGGCAGCAACTCGAGTAGCAGGCCCATACTGTGGCAATCGTGGTCCCGCGCCTCGACCGTGGCCAATGCCTCCACGTCTTAGGCCGTACCGCTGCCCTGGCATAGCATCGCTGCCCTCGCCCATCAGTTTAGCAAAGGCGCCGTATATGTTCAGCTTGAATTGGCGAAGCTGCTGGAGCTGGATACCAGGGGCGCGGCCACACTTCCCCTAACCACAACATTGGCGACCCGCTCAAATGAATGCGTCTGTCCAAAGGCTCAACTAAAAACCCACGCTTTCTGCATTCCGGACGGCGAGGCTATCACGGAGCTCGATGGTGTCCCTGTGCATAAATTCGGGGAATGGTAGTTTCGTCTCTGTACAGTTGACCAGCCTAGACAACTGTGCCATGTATGGGCGGCGTGATCGATGCTCGAAACATGGTGTTCGACTCCACATCGACCGGAACGATTGTCGCGTAGACCCCCTCACGCCACACTGGCAGGGTGTCGCATTCCACCAATAGGCGAAGAGGTGAACCCCGCTGGTTCCCCAGCTGGTAGAGATAACGTAGTGCTCAAGTTCTGTGCGTGGCATAGTTCTCGTGAGTAATTGTGGCTCCTATGCGACATTTTAACCCCCCTTCTAAGTTTGCAACCTAATCATATCTGTAGCAGGTTTCTTTTTATTTTACTTTATAGTTAACCACTATTTGATAGTTTGGAACGAGTATGACTGCCGAAGACTTGGTTCTTAGTGGCCCAGAGGACCATGGCCATGTCGCACCGGGCACAGATCAGCCGACCACAGCCAACGACCAGCAACAAGAGCAGGCAGTGACCAGCGAGTATGCAGTTACAAGGGATGTCCTGCCGCTCGTGTCTTGGGGTGAAGGAAGCAGTCCTCTTATGCCCTCCGTTGCGCATGGAGAGACTCTCTCAGTAGGAGTTCCCGTCAATAAGGCCTGGCAGCACTGCCATCTGCTACTTGAGTTGCCAATTAACGAGAGACAACCGATTAGAATGACGGAGATTCGACTGTCGCCAGTTTTAGGTGATTGCCTGTTTAGAGTTATACATGTCCGGCCTTCGCACGCTAATCCTTTGTCCTAGATCTTCGATCATCTCTGCACAGTCTGGTGCCTCCGACTTTGTTGAGGAACACGGTCGCACATACCATCGATACAAAGAAGGGAGTGAGTTCCGTTCTTCCGTAATTATCCAAGTTTCTTGCTAACCACCCTCGTCAGAATACCCTCTCCCCAACGACCAGGTTCGTATAAGTAATGCAGAGCTGCGCCATCAGCTACTAATCAGACGTGAGAGATAAGATAGAACAAGAGAGACTAGGTTCGTCGGGCACACAGCGCAAAGATACTGTGCTTTAAGGCTAATACTCTCTAGATCTCCAGCACGCGTTGTTTCTCCTAACTAGTCAGGGAAACCTGTCCTTAGCACCTATTGGGGACAGCGTTCGTAATGTTTTAGACATTGCCACTGGTACGCCCAGTAATCCTTCAAGCTCATTATATTATATCGCTTATTTATATTCAGGAACGGGTATCTGGGCAATAGAATTCGGTCTGCACTCCCTACTGCTATTCCATAGTGACATGCTCACGGATACCAAAGCTCAGACTCATCCGGGATCTCTTGTACTCGGAA
Source organism: Thozetella sp. PMI_491 (assembly GCA_021432635.1). Lineage (NCBI taxonomy): Eukaryota > Fungi > Ascomycota > Sordariomycetes > Chaetosphaeriales > Chaetosphaeriaceae > Thozetella > Thozetella sp. PMI_491. The sequence continues at coordinate 1,245,519 of MU270025.1, read as the reverse complement.
CCGATCTTAGTCCTATTCAGCCTCGATAGTAAGCTACCCCGTGGCTATTGGCAATCCGTAGCTGACACAGCAAAAGTATCCCACCAAACTGTGGGTTTAAAATCCATGACGCCGAGGATGAATGGCTGTTTGGAACCAAATTTGACTACATCCACGGCCGCGCGATGATCTCATGTTTCAAGAATCCCTTACAGGTGGTCCGATCTGCTTATGACACCCTCGAACCTGGTGGTTGGCTCGAACTGCAAGACTTCTACTTCCCCTGGGGATATGCAGACAACGCTGAACCAAAAGATACAGCTATATACAAATGGAATCAGCTATGCTTGGAGGGAAGTACGAAGTCCGGAAGGCCCTGGACTCATGCTCAACACTACAAGCGGTACTTAGAAGAGGCAGGCTTTGAGGAAGTTGTGGAGCGACGCTTTTATTGGCCTATGGGCCCCTGGGCCGAGGGCAAGTATTACCAGACACTGGGCCGGTTCATGCAGCAGGTCATCCTGGACGGACTGCATGGTATCAGTTTCAAGGTTATTACTGCGCTTGGGTGGTCCGCCGAGGAAATCAAGCTATTTTTAGACGATGTTCGGAAAGAGTTGACATCTCCTTCTGTTCATACATATATGAATATGTAAGTCCGAATCTAACCCCTATCTCCCCTCTACTTTTCTTTTACTTTTCCTTTTGAATCACTATTCACGCGATTACAGTGTCTTTGTCTATGGCCGGAAGCCGTTACAGTCAGGGTAATGTGTTAAGCTGTAGTGGCCATCAATAAGCTAGCGATAACTGGCTGGCCGCCTAATGGTAAATAGGTACCTAGTCATAAGAAGTTCAGCGTCCACTTTTCGATATAAAGATAGGCAACGTAAATATTCTAGGGTAGCGTATAATAGAGCTACAGTATAGTTAACTGTATGCAAGTAAACATATATGTGGTATGACCTGGAACTCAAATACCGAGGATAAGTTCCCTGGCCAAGAAGCACAAATTGGTGGGAAAAAGAAACAACAGCAATAATCAACCTTGCGCCTGATCATCCTGCCGGCGCCTCTTGTAGATTCATAACGTCAAAACTGGTATCCTAGAGAACCGCACTCCCCATATGCATCTAGAACTAACCATCCAAAGTGATGTCCTTTTTCATTATTGCGTAATAGGAACTCCGCCGAGAAGCTTCCATTCCCCGTTCTGTCCCGTCGTATCGGCCCCTCCGCTTGTAGGAACCTGCCACTCCTCGACCGCCGGCCCGTGGCCCTCGTCATACAGCACATAGACCCTGTCGTCGACGAATGTAAGGTTGCTGGCTGAGGTGGATGTTAGGCCGAGGTAGGTCCGGTCAGGCTTCAACAGCTTCGCGATGCGCTTCGACTGGTCCGCGAAACCACTTGAGCAGTTCCACGATACCAAAGTCAGGTTTTGGCGATCGGGAGACGCGAATAGGATGAGGTGTGTGATGAAAGCGCCAGTGTTGGTCTGTGCGCACTCGGGGAGAGTGGCTGCGGTGAAGTAGTTGCGGTTGTCCTCAGTAGTGACGCAGATGGGCGTGTGGGGGGTGACGTTGAACGCTGTGCCTGAGCACTCAATATGTCAGCCCCTATTTCCAGCAAGCTAGATGTAGCCCGGACTGAAACCCAAGATGAGGTTCGTGTAACAAGAAGCATTGGATGCGGCACTCACTAGTAGCAGCGCCGAGGACGTTGGTCTCGATGTTGTAGGGGTATTGCTTCAGCGCGCCGTCTGTCCCGCCGAGGTACAGGCGCAGATCTCGCCGGCTCCCCACCGGCGCGGCCGCGATGGAGGAGCCGTCCTGGATAGAGATGCTCTGCCTAGATATTTGCCATGCCTCATCGTCTGTGTTATTCTGAACATATTTTGCTACACTAAGTGAGTTTGCGCCGAGTTCTTGAAAGAGCACAGTGAGGATCTGCAGCTTAGTGTCGAAGTTTTGGTACCAATACGAGAAAAGCGACGAGAGGCCGGAAGCCGTGTAGAGACCACTGAAGTTGTCGTTTCCCCAAATGCCGACCTGATCCTTGTACGGAGACTGTCGTTCGACTACAGTCCCGACATGCTGAAGATAGTATACGTTTTTCACCTACAGATACCGATACGTGTGTTAGCGGCAATGCTCGGTTGACCCAAGAATTGAGTCGAACAGAACGGTAGATGAGTGCGTTGGGATGAATAACATTGAAGACGTACCAATGCATTACTGGTATTTGTATGAGGATATCCAGCCGTGGAGGTAAGTGGGGAGTTCGGTTTGATGTCAGCCCCCGCGTCAGTGATGGACGATACCGACCAATTCTTGGCGTCGGAGCTCCAAGTAGACTCCAAGACCTGTGATGCGTTGGGTGGCTGGTAGTAGATGCGATATTGGCTGATATTGGCACCATCAATCCAGTGAAGAGAGGCAATGGTCAGATTTACGTAGGGCGAGGTCACAGCGGGAGAGGACGAGTTGTCTCTGCTCTTGGCTGCAAGAGAGCCGCCCACTCCGCCCCCAACGGCGGCAGCGACGACAATGACGGCGGCCACGCCGGCTAGGATCCAGAAAGTTTTTCGGCGAAGCCCGCATATTGTGGGTGGCGTGGGAGGGGGATCTTGGTGATCGTCTCTCAGGACTTCGGGTTGCCCAAACGCGTCGGTCGGGCTCACGATCTTGCCCTCGCCATCGTACACCGGACTGAGAATCTTCCCATCGTTGGAGGGTGGGCGTAGTATAGGGAGCGCGTTTGCATCGTGCTCTGCCCAGTTGGTCTCCAGCCCCTGTGCATACTCGCCGATATGCGGGTGCGTATTCGGCACCACCTCTAGGTCGCTGTAGTCAGGATGTGGTGCTTGTGTCGGTGGCTCCTGCTTAGGCGTCGCCATCTTTCCGTCAGGAGCAGAAAAGTGCAGCTAGAAGGGACTCGCATACGGCTCCACCAGAAAGCTAAGTGGTCACCCAAAAGTGCCCACTTCCGAGGATTTGGTCATCAAGCGCGGTGTGGACAAAACAGTTCGGGGAGAAACCGAGCAACTGCCAAGGAGGCGCAGGTGCTTCGCTCTTTACACCACTCCACCTAAAAAAAAGTGTGCTCCCGCTCGCACCTAGCATTGTCTCTGAGCTGCAGGGTAACTTATTCTGCAGGACCGCCGCCCGGGAAGGAAAATGCTGACCATTGTGCAGTGTGGAGTGTCAATACATACGCAGCACCCCCCGGCTCGCCTACCCCCGTCGAGTATACAGCCCACCCGTGATGGCGAATCAGGGGAGACGGCGCCCAGTGCCAAGACGCCGCTCTAAACGGGGGGAATCTGCGGTGGTGGCGTAGTGGCAGGGTGTGTGGTAATTGGCAACGGCACAACAACGCGGCCCGTTCTGCCTGCCGACCCAAAACAAATGGGATCATCCAGCGCCCCCCAAGAGCGGCTGCGCCGTCAGCAGGTGGTCTGTGTCTGGTCCACGCTGGTCGCACATCAGCAGGGCCGCCCAATCGGGCGGGACGGCAAGCCCAAAACCATGATCGACAGGCATCAGCAAAATGCACCCTGCACCGGCGCCGTGCAGGGCAGCCATCTGGCTCGCTTTAGTTATCTCCTGTGATTACTGTATTTCAGCTTTCTGGGAATCCTTTCCCTCTTGAGCAGCGAACTAGGCGGCTAGACGAGTTTCTTGCAAAGTGTGCTTGGCCCAGACCGCTCGCTTGTGGTGTGTCGTTCCTGCGGAGAGGCACGGACCAAGGTCAAAATAAAGCCGCGGATCAGGCGGACCTCCGTGTTCTGCCGTCCCAAAGTTGGCAGCAGCTCCTCAGCTCCTCCAGACTCGCCAGTGCGCCCTTTGGTTGTTTCGCTTTCCATCCTCAGCTCCCGCGTCATTTCCCCTCGCCTCCCCCCGATTTCGTCAACTGGTGGCCACGGCTACACCGGCGCGTCATGGCGGCTGGGAGCCGCGCGCTAGCTTGGATAGTTGCCCTCTGGGCCCTACCACCTGCTATAGGTGCCACAACTAGCTCATGGCAGACGTGGGGTCCATACCGACCCAATCTGTACTTTGGAGTCAGACCCCAGATTCCCAATTCGTTCTTAATGGGGCTCATGTGGGCAAGTGGGAACGACCCGAAAACTATGCTTAACAGTAAGCTTGTTAACCTCCCCCCCTCATCCCTGATCCTCCGATCCTTCGCCGCCCGCCCCCCCAATCCGCATTGTCTCTCCTTCCACGCGCCCAAACCTGCCTTGGTCTATTATGGTTACTCAAAATCCAACCAACGCTAGCTCTCCGGGACACGTGCGAGCAAGATGATGGCATGGGAGGCTATGGCTGGTCCATGTATGACACACGCGTGGGCGGCTCTCAGGTCTTGCACGACAACAAACTTCAGATCGATATCACCACAGATTTCGTCAAGGCTAAGAGCGGTAACAGCTGGGCTGTCCGAGTATCCGGGGCCCTCAGACCGGGTGCCCCCCCGGACACGAAGACAGTTGTGATTTTCCACGCCTCCATCGAGGGCGTTGACCAGGACGGCTCAAGAAACCTCACCTGCGAGAATACCAACCAAGATCTGGAAGTGAGATGTAACGGCCAGACCCCTGCACTCGGTTCTTTTCACCTCAATGTCACAAGAGGCACGGGCAGCGTTGCTGCCGACGGCACCAAGATCAAGAGCTTATCCATCCCAGAAGATATGATATGGCAGGCCAAAGGTTTGAATCCACGGGTATGACTACGTTTCTGGGTGCAAGCGCTGATCTTGCATTTGAAATGCAGCCGTGTTTGCAGAGCAAGAAAACTCGGCCATGAGGCGACAAGACAATAATGCAAGGGAAGAAGCCGAGTCCAGCACCGGGAACATGCATTTCATTCAGACGACCTTTCAAGGCCCATTTACGACCGTCTTTGCGTATCGCGGATCCAATGCGGATTCATCGGATGGTGAGATTCAATTTCTTCTAAACGAGCCTTTGAATCATCTTTTGACCATGATTCCCGTCTAGAAACCCCTTTTGAAACGGATCTCAATACCTTCAGTTCGGCTTTCCAAGAGCGGGTTGATAAAGCTTTCCCCAGAACCCCCCCCTTCCAAGACGAGAAGTACGCGGCCTTCGCTCAAGCCTTGCTATCAAATCTCTTAGGGGGGCTAGGCTTCTTCCACGGAGACAGTAAAGTCGACTTGACGCACGCACCAGAGTATAATGAGACAGAACCGCATTTCTGGGAGAAGGTCAAGGCTGTTATGGAACAAGCGTCCATCACTACAACGGAACCGTCCTCTCTTCTGTCCTTTACGCCCTCGCGCCCGTTCTTCCCCCGCGGATTTCTCTGGGACGAGGGTTTTCACCTTCTCCCGGTCCTTGAATGGGATTTGGATCTGGCCGTCTCGGTACTTCAGAGCTGGCTGGGCCAGATGGACGATGATGGCTGGATTGCTCGTGAGCAGATCCTTGGGCCCGAGGCCCGCAACAAGGTGCCGGGCCAATTCCAGGTCCAGTATCCTCATTATGCGAACCCTCCGACCTTGTCCCTGTTGTTTCCTATCTTGATTGGGAAACTCAGTAAAGCAGCTTCCTATGCTGGACACCCCTCTCAGTATCATTCTTCCCAAAACGACGCCAATACTATGCTGAAAGAGCTATATCCACTGTTAGCCCGCCACTACCGGTGGTTCCGTCGGACACAAGCCGGAGACTTCGAACAATACATGCGCCCAAAGGCGGCGGTCAAAGGGGAGGGTTACCGCTGGCGCGGCCGGACGCCCATGCACACATTGACAAGTGGATTGGACGACTATCCACGCGCTAACCCGCCTCATTCTGCCGAACTCCACGTCGATGCACTGTCGTGGGTCGGAGCCTCGGCCCATGCCCTCCAGCAAGTAGCAGAATATCTTGGTGAACATACCGATGCAGCGATGTACGGGGCACACCTAGCGGCAGTTAAGAAGAACATTGACTTGCTCCACTGGGATCCAGACGAACAGGCATACTGCGACTCAACGGTCGAGTCAGCTACGGATAATGCGATCCCAGCGTACAAGTGGATCTGTCATCAGGGATACATGTCCCTATTCCCTTTGCTCCTTGGGCTTATGGACGCTAAGCACGCACATCTACCGGCAGTTTTGGACCTGCTCTCGGACCCTACAAAGTTATGGTCACCACATGGACTCCGGAGCCTAAGCGCTCTTGATGAAAATTACGGGAAGGATGAAAATTATTGGCGTGGCGCCGTGTGGGTGAATCTAAACGTGTTGGCAGTGCTGCGCTTACGCGACATTGGCTTGGAAGGGCGAGACAGGGGAGCAAAGGCGACATCAACGCAGACACGAGCGCTGATGTTGGCAGCACAGCTTCGAGAGCGCCTGCTAAACACGGTCTACGACAGCTGGGAGAAGACAGGCTTCGTCTGGGAGCAGTACTCAGACAAAACTGGCGAGGGGAGTCATAGTAGAGCCTTCACAGGGTGGACTGCCTGTGTGATCCTCCTCCTGGGTCTCGACCTCCGGGGGTTTGCGGGTGACGACCAGGAATACCCCAAAACTCCAACTACTGTCCCACCTTCCTCGATATCCACTTCAGCAGTTGCCATGCTGGCTGTAATCGTCATTGTTGGGATTATGTTTAGGCGGCGCTTAATGGGTCTGGCACTGCAGCTGGCGAGGAGCTGGTACATGCGGAACCAACGTAGCGGTAGAGGCGGGAGATATGAGCAGATCATAGACCTAGATGAGCTTGGGCCTGCGCCTCGGTGACCTGGGTTACATGTAGATGGGATGGACCAAGGGAAGAGTTTATCGAGATCTTGGAACTGATACCCGTGATAGGAAATAGATGGTGCACGCGCAGGGATGGACAGCCGCCTATGATCTGTACCATTCGTATGGGCTAAATATTATGAAAGTAAAACAATCCTCGGAAGTCAAGTGCTGTCATCGCCAAAATGTTCTCTCGGAAAGAAAGGTTGGACTGCTTCATAATTTTGACACACTCGATTTAGGAGACGCTGCTCCTTCCTCCTATGTAAGATCGAATAGACCGTTCTCAGTCTGGGCCTGCTCCCACATGCATTGACCTGGATAGTCGTGCAAGGTGTAAATCCAAGGATATTGGCACAATCGATCGCGAACGGCCGACCAGTCGTAAATTCCCAGTCGTTTGCAAGTTTCGAAAATCAACCGTGATAACCACGGGCGATCCTTTCCTGCTGGAGCTGAGACGCCGCTGACAAACAGCGCCCACAATAGCAGCGATAGTTCTAGGCGCTGGAGATCTGCGTTCATGGCATGGAAGTCATCAATGGCGCCGTCCAGTCGGTTGGAAAGGAGGGGATAAGTGGTGCAGTCTTGGCCATACTCCGGGAGCAAGCTAGTCATGAAGGCTAACAACGCGAGGTACGTTAGATTGTCATATCGATCGCCTTCATGATGCATCCATGTAGTGTACTGAGAGAAATCTATGAGGCGGTAGAGGAGCGATAACAACGTTTGTGTATATTCTAGCGCATCAAGCTTCGACTTCTCGTCTTCTCCCAGACTGTTCAAAAGTTTGGCAAAGTTGATCGTTTCAAGCATGGCAGCTGAAGTCTTGGAAGCAAAGATACGGGACCGTCCCCTATCAACTGTACAGTCAGTTGAGAAAGTGTTCGTGAATATTAAACCGCTGTGGAACATGCTCGGTAGTCCAGTCCGTAGTGTTAGCTCCAGATCGAGTCTAGCAGTGGTCGGAGTTAGTATTTAAGGATGGTGTGGCAGCACCTGTGCATACCGTAAAGGCTTCAGCGCCAATCCTCGGTTCTCTTGTACTAGTTTGCCAATTCCCCCACGTAATTCGACCATTCGATAGAGCCCATTGAGGTGAATCAGCCCGATCGAGTACTGACTGTGGATCTGCTGGTAAATGATGAGAGAAACCACAGCTGCTATGGCATCGTCTGCGATGGGTTCCGGGCCGGATAGCTTTCGGTTGACAAGGGAATATGCCTGTGAAATATGATACAAAGACACCATGGACATCCTGGGCTTGCGTTCAAAGTAGTCGACATAAGACGCCGATATCGCCAAGGTCGAGTGGAAATCTAGCCGAGTGTTAACAAGGCCAAATAAAGGGGCTTGGTTTACCAACATGCTGCATCTGATAGGATGCAATCCACCCAAATCGATTTCAATATGTCGAATTTAGAGCAGAATCTAGGAGGAAACAGCGCGTCGCTAATGTCGAAGAACCCTAAGAGTTTTATGTAAGACATAACAAGAAAGGAGAATGCAAGAGCAGGTCTAGAAACCACGTACATCGATGCATCAGCTTGGTGGATTCGGGATCCAGCTGTTGAGGGAATGACGTAAGAGACAGATCGCTCCAGAGAAGTGATTGAGGTCTTGTGTATCCTGTTCCAGGTACGCCTCGACAGGCGAGAGTGCGTCTGATGTGGACAGGACCTGTCTGCTTCCTGGTCGACGGGCGGGGTCTGCCTGCATTCTTGCCTTTCATCACATGAGATCGAATCTTCCGCCGCTCCGACTTGCTGATCCCTGGCGACCCCTGGCTGATGAATTGCAGCTTCATGCCCGCATGCCCCCAAACCGGGTCGGTAATGATTTCCGGAAAGACTACCGGTGCATCAGTGGCATCCTGCTTACCATGCGGTCACGAGGTGACAAGGGGCCCATACGTCGAATAATACTTTTGAAGGGGCAGAATCCTTTTGTATGATAGTCTTTGTGAATACGAATGGGAAGCCTGGGAATCAATTGAGGAATCGAGACTTCGAGAGCTATTAGCTAGTATGGAAGACCGTTGCAAGGATTGCTATAATGCCGATGAGGAGATACAAATGGTAGATAATCGCAAAAATCGGTGGCTGTGGACAATAGTGCAAATTGGTTGAGCCGTACCACTCTCGACAGTTGCAGGGGCAAGGCAATTCGACACTTTGTAAACCACTTCTGAGGGAGTAGGCTGGGGTTTGCTTACGCAGCTGAGGGGATACGCCTGCGGTGCCGACAGCCAAGAGACGGAGGAAGCTAACCGAATAGGGTCACTAATATCTGATTGGCCGCCAGATTATGGTCTACTTGCGGCATAACCCCGGATTCCGTACAGAACAATGATACAACGGTAACTATTCCATTTCGATGGTTCTAACAGATCAAAGAAATAAGCAAAGCCGAGAAGGTGATGGTATCTACGTACCGAATGTAGACGCAATAGTGGTCCCTCGTAGTATTTAAGAGCCCGAGAGCCCCGAACTTTCAAGCAATCCCGACAGAAAACAATGATATCCAGCTCTGCTTGATCCTTCAACAAACATTGACGGCGCATCCTCCCACGCTACGACAAGATCGAAACAACCCTGGCTTAGCATAGACTTCATTGTCACGTCTCAATTACAAGCTTAAAGGTGTTCTCCAACCACGGGACAATATGGATGTGATGCTGAAGGTGTCAGCCGAGCAGTTGAAGAAGGTGCCGATGCTAGTGAGTGAGTCAACATGCTCCGGCAAAACCTACGTAGTCACGGGCAGCAATACTGGCCTGGGCCTCGAGACTGCTCGGCACCTCGTCCAATTCGCCGCTTCCCGCGTTATCCTTGCCGTGAGGAACATGATAGCAGGCGAAAAGGCCAAGAAGGACATTGAGAAATCAACAGGTCGCCAGGGAGTTGTGGAGGTGAGCATGCGTATCCAATTCGGCAATATCCCATTCGCTCTAGAAGGACTAATATCCATAAAAGGTTTGGCATCTCGACATGGCATCATATGTTTCTATCCAGAGCTTCGCCTTGAAAGCGTCGGCCGAACTGGACAGGATCGATGGTTTTATTGCCAACGCTGGCATTATGGTCGACCAGTGGCAATTGACCGAGGGCATGGAAATCACCGTCTTTGTCAATGTGATCGGCACGATTTTTCTCGCGGCTCTCATGACGCCAAAACTGATCGCAAGCGGGCGCAAATTTGGAATGCATCCCGCCCTCGCCTTCGTCGGAAGCACTCTTGGATACGCCGCCAAGGGCGAGGTTGACAAAAGTCGCAAAGGTGTCGTTTTCGATGGATTCAACGACCAGAAACGGGCTAACATGGCGCAACGGTAAGCCTTCACTACCACAGTACTATCTATTGGCAGGTGCAGGTAACGAATTGTATTGACATCTGAGCTAACCAGATACGCTCTCTCAAAACTGGTGGAAGAGTGTGCTGTCCGTCAGTTTGCAGCCCTATGTCCAGTAGAGCAAACCGGTGTAGTTATGAACATAGTAGCACCCGGTCTCTGCTCCACCGGCTTGGGTCGGGACACAGGGTCGCTCACCAAGGCCACCATCGGGGCGCTGAGAGCCATGGGGGCGCGAACCCCAGAGGTGGGAAGTCGAGTGATTCTAAGCGGTTTGGTACTTGGCGATGAGAGCCACGGGAAACTTATATCAGGTTCCAAGATCAAGGAGTATTGGGTGCCAGCTTGGCTTCGCAATGCAGAAGGCCAAAAGTTGCAGAAGGATATCTGGAAAGAGCTTGTTGAACGACTAGAGACGGTTCAGCCTGGATGCATCTCTCAACTTTCCTAGGTTCGTAATTCATCCGTTCAGGGTGTGAAGGGCAAGAGTCTATATTCCATTTCAGTTCAGTATAGCACCAGCTTGATTTTAAGTGCACCAATTACGACATCACTAATCCCTTAATTTTGAGATTCTACCCCCAATTGGCGAGGTGTTTTTGGCGAGCGGTATACTTTTCATCACGTTGTTATGGCAGAGCAACGAGCCTTTGGGGGGGTTCGAAATCGCAGTGAAAAGCGTGCTTCCAGCCCCAATTGGAGAAAATAATTGCAGTGAAGCACGAGCCTCTCATTGGAGTTGTTTGGTCCCCAGGCACCTACCTTAAATTCTTACTGTATCCTTCTAACGAGTTGGATGCGCCAACTTTTGCGGTGAATGACCTAGTGTCCCGTCATGAGCAAGTAGGGAGAAGAAATCAGTGCGGCCGTTAGGCACTGTGCATCAATAACACGGCATGCATCGAAGTGCCGTCTAATATCCGCCATTACGAAGTTAAGCGAGCCCTTATGTGAAGTGTTCTCTCGCTGCACATCGCTGCTAGGCGATTTAAGAGACTTAGCGCGTTCGTTATAGGGAGAGAAGCTTTGTCCTGATTGAAGTTAGTGGAATCTGGAATCTGTCTCGTAGACATACATTACTACCTAATGATCGGCGAGGAGTCTGTCTTCGTGATCTTATACGACGGCCTGAAGAGTCAAGGATCACACCAACTCTACGGTAGTCCATCGAGTATCTATCACCGTAGCGACTAGGGACCTGCTGGGCTAGTATTTTGTTTGGAGAACTGACAATATCTCAGTGGCATACGACCATGATCAAGAGCGGCACTTAGAGGAAGCTTAAATAAAGACTGCAGGTAGCTATTCCTTCAATAAAACTTGCTAACTCGTCCTAGACAGTCACCAGCAATCTTGGCAATATTTTCTTCAGTGATTTCTGACTACTTGTATGTGACTTCCATGTTTCCAGGAAGCGACTGGAGCCCTTGATATGACATGTTAGTTGGGGTAAACAACAAAAGGGTTCAAGTCTTACATTCACCGCTTCTGCCGACGGTCTCCTGAACCTGGGTTTTCTTTGTACAGGCAATCGCTTCAGGCCCCGTCTGAATCTTGAGGGCGCTGCTGCACACATCCAAGTTACAGCCGCCTTTGCCAAGGGCGTCCATGCCACGCTGGAGAGCATCATTTTTCCAACCAAACAAGTAGTCGCCGTGCTGACCGTGGCCAGTTCTAATTGGGACTGTTAGTGACAGCTTCATGTCTTCCAGTCGAACTTCCAGTAAGGAGGATAGAGGGAATATACATATATAGGGAAGGAGAGAGAAGCCAAAGAAAGCAACCTACCCATCGCCGAAGGAGTAGACAAATGGCTGCTTGCCGCCTTGAAAGTACTTCGGATCATTGAAAGGCCTCGTGTCCCACATAATCTCGTACATTACCTGGGGCACTCGGACGGGATGAGTACTCGGGCAAGACGCGCCGGCAAGGGACCCAGTGCCCGGTGAATAAGCTATATGGCTCCTATGGTCTGCACTGTCCAGATTCTTGCCGTCCCAGCAAGTAGGGAAGATTACTGTAGCACGGATCCCACCGGGGCAGACCTTCGGGGGAAAGTTGGAAGTGTCGCGACCATCGCATGGCGCACCACCCTCGCCGTTTCCATTGCAGCGGTGGCAGATGCCCGGGGATGTGCCGCTCTTGCTGCGAAGTGAGGGATTACCGGCAATCATTCGAAAGCCCTGATACTCGTTAGAGGGGCAGGCGAAGACTCTTTCTGAAAGGACAATATACCGGCTTAAAGGACGTGGTCTTGGAGGAGCCACCACCGAACGGCTGCATATAATATACAGTAATGCCACCGTCCTGCTGAAGCTTCTCTGAGCTTCCGGGATACCGAAAGTTGGCCATCTGGGGGACCAGCCTGTAGCTGCCGTTTTCGGGGGATTTAAAGTACATGCTGGCCGTCCAGTAGTTACTAAAATCCTCAGCGTAGGTGCAAGAAGTGCAAGTCGACGCCTTTGGTGGGTCGAGATTGGAAGGATCCATCTAGGTTCTCTTGTTAAGGGGAGGATGGTATGGCGAGAGGGAAAGGTGATACTGTACTGTGATATTGAAGGAGTTCCCACCAACCACTTGATGAGTATGTGCTGATGGGTTCATTCCCGGGTTCACGATAGGATCGGTACGTTCGATGACCAGCTGAGAGCAACCAAACCGGAGCATGTTCTGAGCAAAGGCATCTTGCGCAAGCAGCGCCGAGGCTATGGCAAGGGATTTCCACATATTTGCCACAAGTTAGGAGGTTGTTTGAAATGAGATGTGACGGTGAAAAGTTAGATGTCGTTCAGGTGCGTTGTCTTCGTGTTTAAAAAGGGCATGGGAACTCAAGACCAAGATCCCACTACCGCCGGCAGATGGTTTCTACCCCACTTCCCAAATTCGGGGGGTGCCAAGGCAAACCAATCGGGTTGGCAGTATAGTCAACATACTTCGTTATAGCACTACACTACCACACCTGTGGATGGGCCGACCTAATGACCTTTTATTGTTTTAATAGCCGAGCTACGTACAGCTCGGCAGTGTAGCCGAGCGAAGAGGTGGGCGCGGCAACACGTCTTCCTGCAAATATAGTCGAGGAGCACATGCAATATATGCTGTGCGTGGAATAGCAGTCGGGCCAGCCGAGTTCCACCTGGAGCCGGACCGTTATAAGGCACGTGGATCTATTGTCACACTGTCATCGGAGATACAATGTATGTATTCAGGCGGGCAGACTCCCGACAAGTTTGGAGCTCAAGGGACTAGCTCGTTGTATCAGCTCGCCTCTCCCGAGGTATTACAGTTGAGTTAGTGCCAGTAGTCTAGGCTCACACAAGGTGGATATCACATATCTGGAAAACTCCTTTTTATGCTCATTTATATATTCCCCTATTGCGTCAAAGGTTGGTCAATGCTACTCTGAAGCTAGTAATTGGTTGAAGATAGGAGGAAGTAGTTATTCTGAAAGCAAAGCACCCGGGCACTTGTACATTAAAGCGCTATCATGTGAGTTGCTATAGCCCATGAAATAGCACGTCTATGTAACGAATGTTTTACATTCCTCTATTAAAAAGGATAAGTACGTGCTACTTCAACATGTAATCGTCATATTATAACAAGAATATGTCCTGCTCTTGGAGTCCCAATTCTATCCAGTCATATTTTGGCCTACTTCCAAAGCAGGCGACTTTCCCCCAGCCATAGTCCAAATCCATTGCCGTGCTCGCGATCCACGCCTCTCCTACCAGTCTGAAGTAGTTCTCTCTTTCGTCCGCACGACGCAAAATGAAATGTGTCGATGCGGAAAATATGACGCTGCATGTATCCCCCTCTTGGGTTATCCCCGGTGCAAGCCCAAAATAGCCCAGATTGGTCACTATGAATCTTCGGCCTCTGAGCATAACCCCGGCCAGATGCAATACTTCATTCCAGTCGGCTCCTTTAGCTGTGTGCTCGAGCCATCTCCCGTGGCTGTCATCTAACACCATATCGGTAGCTATGGCCAGGCGTAGAATGAAGGCAGCTTGGTGGGCACGCCACTCGAACCAATCGGTCTTATATTTCGAGGCGGTTAGAGTATGTACGAAGAAGAGGGTTAGTCTGTTCATTGCGTACGGGAAGCGACTTCGAGAGTGTAAAACTGTCTGCCAGAGAGCAATAATGTGGTCGAACGAAATAATAGGGCCAAATTTGACGGAAGCATATTGGACTTCGTCTATAACAACTCCCTGGGCTCTTAAAGTGGTCCCAAACATGAAAGGGTCCTTAAACCCCATTACTCGTCGATCTGGAGAGTTTAGCGTTGGCGTGTCCTCTAAGAAGTCGGTGATGATAGATGTGTCGCGCGGAATATGCCAACGCGGGACCCACGACCCGGACTGCGTAAGGCTATCTTCGTCATTCACCACGAAGCCAAGTAGTCTAGATTCACCATTCCGTGACAGCCAACTCGTTGCGAAGTCTATGTAGACCTCATCGACCGTTTTATCATAGTTGGGCTCCACGACAATAGATCCGGGGTAAAGCCACGTGAGAAGACCAAGGACAGCGTAGACACGGTCTCGGGGATCCGTCATCCTAAGCTCGCGGAAAACGTCCATGAACTGCGGCGCAAGACTAGGGTACCATCTAGACCTTGGTAATAACTTGACATATTGCCGAGTGTGCTCAAACCTGTACATCTCCATGTGTGCCGAGTTTAGCTGTAGGTCGTGGCGTCGCCATACCGGGACACCCCTGTGCTCCAACCAGAGGAAGACTCGGAGTATAGCTATCCAGCGAATCTCTGTATCACCCCATATGAGCACACCATCTGGCGCGAGGCTGGCCTCCTGGACAACCCATCCGCGACTAAACCAAGGCTGACTGATCATAGCCGCAACGGAATGCCACCGGGTATCCAATGCGAGATTTTCTAGCGCCCGCTCGCTCAGATGGGGGAAGCCGTCCCAATCATCGCCGGTCTGGCCCATCGTGTAATCTACATACAAGTCTATCCGCTCCAAGAGCGCCCGCGCGGACGGCGCTAACACGCTCTGGTTGCTGCCGACGTGGATCAACACTCGTGTGCTCTGCCTGTAAATGCGAGCCATCATGCTGACCTGACGGCTGCGCTCGGCCAGATTGAATTGGTTAATGCAGATTGAGTCTGCCCATAGAGTCCTAGGCTGGTGGGGTTGCCGCACTCTGAGTAGCGCATCGCGCAGGTTTGGGGTGATGAGCATTGCCTTGCCATTGCATTCAATTGGCTCTGTCCGCGAAGGTGTCCCCCAAACATATGAGATGGTCTCGTACGGTCCGTGGTCGTCGAGAGTGACTGTTTCAAGGGTACATCGGAGAGGCTCGTCATCAATTCCCGGTGCGAGAACCAGAAGACGAATGGCGTCGTCTTCTAACAAGAGCTCGTATAAGAAGTTGCTCGGCCGGGTGTCGGTTTCGTGCGGGGCAAGCTCTGCACCTAGGGCTTGCTGTGCGGTGCAGTCCTCGGCGACAAGTTGTGCATATGAGGCCCCGTGCAATAAAGTAAGCTCTGCGTATTGCGAGGCTTGGTATCCGCATACTGCCTCTGTGGCATATTCGCAGAGAAAGTATGGGTTGTCATCAGCAACACATACGCCTGAGAGATCTAGACCGAGCGCTTTCGCTACCGAAGATTCTCCCGCAGTTGTAACAAATACCAGCCAGAGAGCGCGAAGAACCGCGGTTTTCATCGTTGCTTGTAAGAATGACGCCCGGAATAAGTCATGGGGCCACGCGGGGTCGCACTTCGAGGATATGCCAGCCTTGTAGATTATACCCTCGTCGAGCATCTATATTTGGAGGCGGAAGCCTGCCGACAGGAATCGCTGTGTCAGGAGCTGAGCGGCACAGAACCCGATGGCAGAGGCTCGGCAACACAGCCCTACACGTGACATCGCACTGTCCTTGGGGGCCACTGCTGTGGTCTTCCTTTGCCAACGAATTAAGCGTCCTGGCTGGGTTTTCGCTCTGTATCTCCTATGTCTTATATCAAACTCGTCATTTGCTGTGCCATAGTGTCGAAGTCGACATGTGAATGCGACCAAGGCCACCCACTTTGCTCTAACCGCACGGGCTCTTTCCTAACTTTATCTGTATGCCTACCTTAAAGCCTGGTGGTTATACTAGGTGATGGTGAAAATATATAGAGATAAGCTACGTATAGGGCGAATAACGATGCCAGACATGCTGCAGGCTTAGACTATAATTACTACAGAAGACTCTAGGCTACTAAGCGATATCTAGTACTTTACGCATGGACAATAGTTTTCCCGATATGGCACCCATGCCACCCTGCGAGCAGGTTGAAGCACCAAGTGTAGATAACTGTTGGCCCTGCGCCACCATCTATGAGCTGTCAGCCTCGAGGCGTAGCAAGTTTCAGTGAGATTACTCGACCACTGACCTCCTCCTGGCGTCACCCTTCTACGTCGGAGGCGCAAAACTTTGCAGTGAAGGGTCGGACCCGACTGCAAACGAATGAGGAGAACAAACACGACTTGTGATTGCGGCCCTATACCCGTCCTCACGACTTTAAGCGGGCTCTCCACGTGAAGTGCTC
This sequence comes from Thozetella sp. PMI_491, assembly GCA_021432635.1. Taxonomy (NCBI): domain Eukaryota; kingdom Fungi; phylum Ascomycota; class Sordariomycetes; order Chaetosphaeriales; family Chaetosphaeriaceae; genus Thozetella; species Thozetella sp. PMI_491. Next base: position 1,228,861 of record MU270025.1, on the reverse strand, counting down.
CCTCGGCGTCTGCCTTATGGCTTTCATCGCCTGTGCGTCGCCAGAGCCGGGCCCGAACTCGATCGCCAGAGCCTCATCGGCGAGTGTCGCATATTTAACCGCCGACCGAGCGTCCCCCAACGCGTTGTAGTTGAGCGCAGCAAGCGTGTAAAGCCCAGCCACCTTCGACTGCAGGCCCTCCTCTTCGTACGCCTTGACCACGCGCTGGATCAGCTTGGGCGTCACCTTGGCGTCGAAGTCCGACAGCTGGCTCTCGAGCTCTGCAATCTCCTGCAGCCTGCGGTCCGACTTGGCAGCCAGGGGTGCCGGCAGGCTGCACTGCGAGCATGTGCATGTGAAACCCCACGCCATCTGGGCGCGCTGCTGGCGCTCCTCGCGCGACGCCGACGAATCTAGGTACGAGATAGACAGCTCCTCGCCAGCCTTGACGGGGCGGACCACGGTCGTCACATGGTTGAGCTTGCTGTCGATGTAGAAGGCGACATTGGGTCTGCAGTCGTGGTTGAACCGGGAGACGTCCGGGAAGTTTCCGTAGTGGTGCCCGTCGGCCCCACCAACGTCGAGCTGGAACGAGTTGGTCATCAAGATGTCGCTAATCTGGTGGCCACCGAAGTGGCCCATTTGCGATAGAAACTTTTTCCTCGAAGCGGCAGGCAGCCTAGATATTGCGCTTTCCAGGACGGGGTATTGATCCGGAGGGGCGACGCCTTCGATGAAATCCCGGTGCAGCAGGGCGACCGGCTTGGTGGCCATGATGCGTTGTCCGCGGCGCAGTTTCTGGTCGGCGATGAGCCCGAGGCCCTTTCCCGGAACCTCGCCCGCGTGGTACAAGCCGTCATCCTCGGACGAGAAGGACTCGTCGAATTTAATGGCTTTTATCCTATCAAGGCTGGCGAGAGTGGACACCACGACCAGGCCCCGCCCGCTTGCAAAACCTTGGTTGGCGAAAACGCAGTACGGCCCGGCGCACTCGAACGGACCGAGCCAGATCGACGGTGCTGTCTCATTCTGTACGTTCCTCGAGGGCGGTGAGTGTTCTAAATCATCAATGCTGCACTCCGGGAGCTCGATGAGTGGTCTCTGTCGGCATGTTTGTGGTAGCGAAAGAACGGTGGCGGCCAGGGCCGTGGAGAGAGCCGAGGCTAGAACCAAGGCATCGAGGTATCGCATCATGTTTGTAAACCTGTCAGTGCGAACCCATCCGATGCGAGAATGGAGAAATTTTCTCATCGGCGTGGATGAGTACGCCAAGAAGATCTTCGACTCCTGAGACGCGAGGAGCTTGGCGACGCTTTGGCTGTCGCAGCCCCCGTCACCCAACCGGGTTCAGGATCCAAGACTGGGCTTGGCGATGCAGGAAACGCGCGCTTAAGGTGCCCTGCCTTGGCAAAACCCAGTTACCGTCGTAGCGACGCCTACTACGCGATCATTACTTCACTGTACCCATGACGGCACCATCACAACTTCAATCGGTCTTGAGAACTGCCCTGATATTGCCCCACTTTTCCCACGATCCTTGCAGACCTGTTCTTGGGGACTGGCGAGTTGTTCCTTCGTACCAGCGGATAAATGGGTTTTTGCTGGCAATATTCTTCCATTTAGCTTTGGTTCTTCCCCGGATTTGTTTGATGTCCTCATACGGGTTCTATACTGTATAGTTCCAGATAGAGATAGTCTCCACAATCAGTCGGCGTAATTTGTGCTAAATCGGAATGAAAGTTGTTTCAAATAGTGACAAGTCCGACATGCACAGCGCCGAAAAACAGAAAGCATCACAGATAGGCAACCTCAGCTGCCGTGTAGCATCATTGATTCGACTGCCCACTCGTCAAACGTTCCTTTCATGACTCTGCAAATCATCCTCAGCCTATTGCCGCCTTTTTCCCCAACACTTGCACCCCCCTGTGCCCATTAACTACGTGCAAGGTGTACTATGGTAGGAACAGGAGGCACAGCAATTGGAGGACATTGCCAGACTGAGCTGTATCCCCAGTTCATCTGGCATTGCGGGCAGGACGACGAAGTCGCACATATGATCGTGGTGGTAGGCAGTACCACAAGATTCGAACAGCCGCAGGGCACAGTAACGATGCCTAAAGATGACCCGACAATTATTAGCAGGTTTTCAGAGCGAAAGGGGAAGTATCAGCCACGCACCCTCAGCAATGCAATCAGCCAAGGGATTCGTGCAAGTCGTCGGGCACCCTTGTTTGGAGTAAGTGGTCACCGTTGGGCGAGAAATGCACTTATCCGAGGTTGTTATGGTGGTGGTGGTTGCCGTAGATTTTACTACGCTCGTGAGAGTCCAAGTGGCTGTGCTCGTAATCGTAGATGTGGTAGAGCACTTGATCATTGGTGTGGCGATTAGATAACTCGTCGAGCAATCTGTAGGACAGAGGAGAGGACTGGTGCTAAAGGTTTTCGTAAAGGTAGGCACCGCTGTTGGACATTTGCAGGGGATGGAAATGGTGGAGAGAATCGTACCACAGCGGAGCTTGGGACACCTGATATCGATGGGCGCCGTGACAGTTACTGTCGGGCAACTGACAGACGATGAAAGAGGCAGCACCATATCAACATTAGCCGAGACGCAGCTGAGGCTGTGCAAATTTGTTGTAAGCATTATCATTTTTTCCCATTCCGGAGATAATTCTTACTGTGCATGCAGAGCTGCAAGAATAAGGCTTCCTTGACACCGCATTTCTCAAAACACTGGAAGATTACCCGTGCTGCAGCTCAGCAAGGTGAATTTCTTTGGATATTGGCAAGAGTCGGAAATCATCTCGATAATCTTTGCAAGCCAACCTTTAAGTTATATCCCAGTCTGGTTATTGTTAGTAAGTCACTTCAACGTCACTCCAGGGGCAGCTCTTCAACTTTCTGCCCCTCTTGTCTCCATCTTCTTTGTGCTTGCCCAGCCACAAAACCATAGTCTGCCAAGGATGAATCTCGGTAATCGTGTCCTTGGGTTTCTATGGCGATTAGGAAGACAGAAGCTTGCTCTCTGTACTCCACTTGAGAAGCCACGGCAAGTCGATATGAGTTGGAGTATATGCCAAGGCCCCCCTACCTTGAGTCAAGGTGAGCAGATCACTCAGCCTAATACCCGAGAAACAATGAATGGCACGGTAAATTGTCTACTATAAACTCTATTTATATGTAGTACACTTTAAGTTCGTGGCTATCTATAGAGGATGGATAGAACCAAATGCAAAATAGCCGAAAGTATACTGTTCAGAGCTGGGGAACTTGAGATCCATACTCAGCCGACCAAACGACTATGAGAGGCGTTGAACGGACCTACTTCCTAATATGGAAAGACCAGCTGACCTAGGTCAAAGCACACGGTCTTCACTGGATATTTACTAGTATGGATATTTGCAGGCTTTTTAGTTGCCACTGCCTTGGTACGGCCCTGTATTTAGATTTAGGATGACGAACGGCCTCCCCGAGAGCCGACGAGATCCAGCTGCCGTACGAGGATAAATAGCTGGCCAGCCAGCCAGCTTCCAGAACAGCTGGTCAAGCAAGCATCTCTCTTTCAACCACTCGTTTACTAGCCAATATAGCTAAATACTAGCCTACGCTTTCAACCATACCTTCGTCGGTCCCATACTAGCTCATAAGAGGGTCATCTCTGATAAGCCGAATGTTTGAATGGGTACCAAAAAGCCTGGGCATCAACTGCCCCTTCCTCTAGGCGCAACCGGTCGGCTAAGGTGTGTACTTCCAGCTTAGTCTAGGCTGGTCACAGCA